>CM038217.1:12260580-12584444 GCA_021442155.1 Cymbidium sinense | reverse complement strand
CGTCGGCACGGTATTTTCCTTGCAATTTTATTGCTAGATCTCATATACTGCAAACTTTTGTGCTGTTAAATATATTCGTGCACTTATATTCATAATTGCCTAATGAGTTCTCTACTTAATTTTACTTAGCACCTCATATGTGTCTATGTGATATTATTATATGTTTTCTTTATGCTGTTCTAATTATATTATTCCATGTGCTTTATGATTGCTCTAATTATATTTGACAAGGATGATATACCACATGTATTCTATAATATATTATGAAAATGAAGAATTAAATCCATTTTTTTAAACAAAAAATGGTAATATTGCAGCAGTTATAACCGTTGCATAACTATAACACTTTCAGCAGTTATAACCGTTGCAAACATCAGAAATGCAGCAGTTAAAAGCACTGCACTAACCGTTGGTAAACCCCTTCCCCGCCGGCTATAAAACCTCTGCTAAATTCCTTTTCAGTACATTGCAATTATGGGAGCGTTTGAAACAGTTTTCTAGTTTTTTTTTCAAAAGTAGCTAGACAAAGAAAGCTTGCTTTTGCTATCGACTTTTGGTCGCTTTTCGATAGTTTGTGGTGAAAAAGCTATTTTGAGAACTAGAGCTATTAGAGTGTGGTGACTGTCAGAAAGCTGCTTTTAAAATTTTTCAAAATGAAAAATATTTGTAATACATAACAGTTTTTTAAGAAAGTTGCTTTCTCTACAGCAACTTTATAACCAACTTTTCAAAAAGTTACAGCTGACCCAAACAGACCCTACAACAGATATGCAATAGTTTAAAAAGAGCTATTATAAACTTTCCGGCAATTTTAACTGCTTTAATAGAGTTATTTAACTGCTGCTAAATGCCTTTTTTCTATAGTGTGATGATCCATGCTATTCCTCACTCATGTATATTCATTTGGGTTAGATTAATAAAATTGTGATATGAATAAAAAATTATTTGCAAAGTCATCAAATGTTGAATTAGTTTGACAACTATGAACTTACTTGCTGAATAGTCATCTTAATTCTTAAAATCAACATATTACTAATAAGTCTCCTAACATGTAACGTTAACTCAACCCTCAATACTATAATGTTTAATTCATTCAAAAGGTTTATATATGATGTTGTCCGCTCCTTAGATCTAGCACTCACCCAAAGCATGCATCAATTTGTTGGATATTCTCACCAACCGATTAGTAGCTCTCATCCTAAAAACTCACTTAAAGTATTTATCATTGATACTCAATATAGGTACTTGCCTGCAATACACAACTCATCTATGATTCCTATGCCTAGAGGTGACTTCTAAGAGAACTCATCCATGTACAATTAGCTACATTTGGCTTAACTAATGCCATTTTATAAAACTGTATCAAATTCCCAACTCTAGAACATAGATTATGATCTCTATCCATAAATAGAAGATCAAAGATCTAGTTTGTGCATGTAAAATTATAAAAAAATCACATTCTAAATAGAGATTTTTTTTCTAAGAAATTTGTTCTCTTTAGTCAATTTGGCTCACCTTGTCTAGCCAAATGGGATAGGCTAGGTTTTCTAAAAGCTAATTCTCTATTAGTTTTTTGGATACCTAGCTTTTTTTCTCTTCCGTTATATTTTAAGTGTTATTTGATTATCTATTAAGGCCTTAGTTATCTTCCATACATAATTTTCAATCCAATGTCTATTTAAGATTGATGAGAGTGAGATATTGAAGATAAAAAAGAAACTAGATCATCTTAATTATCATTAGAGGTATTCACATAATGAATAATTATATGATTATATTTCTTTTAAATAATTACAACACATGGATAATCATTTGACAAAATCATTCAAAATATATTTTAGTGTTTTTATTTGTTCCTTTTCCTCATTCCTCATATAAATGGAAATGAATTATGTTTATCAAGCATTGACACCACATGGCTTTGATGGTTATTGAAATCTTGACCTGAAATCACAAACCTCATCTCTTGAAGAAGAGTAATATTTAGAGTCCTTCTCCTTAGTAGCGTCCAAAGAATAGGGCTTAACTAGTAAATGCTTTCATTATTTAGATCATAAATACTCAATCATCGTCCAAGTTAAGACGTTGAAGTTGGATTCATATATAATGAAGTTGGATCTTGCTAACTAAGTTCCTCATTTCAAGAATTTATCTTCTTACTATCATTAATATAATATTTTTTTTACCATGCTTGTCACTAAGATTATATTTTTACCTTCCTTCAAGAAGCATCACTTCCTCCATTGACTTTAAGCAATAATTTATATCCTAGTTTGTTACAACAACAACAACAACAACACTGATACATGAATCCTTCTGCCTCCATTGTGTCCTATTATGTGTCAAATTCTCATTTAATTCGAGTATACTAAGATCATTTTTTATACATCTTAACCAAGTCTTTTAGGTCTACCTCTACCTTTCTTAACATAAGGAAAATCTAATGCATCTACTCTCCTAATCGGGTCATCTGGACGGCCGACGCTTTATGTGGCCAAACCATCTAAGACGACTCTCTCTAATCTTATCTACCACTGGAGCTACTCCAACTTTTTCTCGAACATACTTATTTCGCATAATATCTCTAAGAGTAAAGTCACTCATCCACTATCCATCTCTCATCTCGTAACACTTAACTTAGTCTTATGTTTCTCTTTTATTGGCCAACATTCTGCACCATAAGTCATTGCAGGTCTTACCACCATCTTATAAAATTTTCCTTAAGTTTAAGTGGAACTTTTCTATCACATAATAGGCCAGATGCATTCCTCCACTTCAACCATCCAACTTGAATTCTACTAATAATATCTCCATCTATTTCACCATCATTTTGAACAATAGAGCCTAAATATCTCAATCGCTCTTATTAATGACTTGATCACCTAAAGTCACAACACTACCACTAAAACTTCTACAACTAAAATTACACTCCATATATTCGCTTTTAGATCTGCTTAAACGAAAACCTTTAGACTCTAAAGTTGACCTCCATAATTCAAGTTTCTTGGACTCCCTCTAGTCTTATCAACAAGAAGAATTTCATCAAAGCATACACCGTGGTACATCTTCTTGTAAATGTCTCGTAAGAACATCCATAACTAAAGTAAAAGATAAGGGCTTAATGTTGATCCTTGATGTAATCCAAATAGGAAAATAGTTTGTCAATCCTCCTTGTGTTTGGACACAAGTGATGACTCTAGTATACATATCCTTAATGACTTGAATATAACCAATATTAACTTCTTCTCGTTCTAGAACTCTCCAAAGAACATCTCTTGAGACTTTATCATAAGCTTTCTCTAAATCAATAAATATCATATGTAGATCCTTTTATTTTCTCTATGCTTCTCCATCAAACCTCTTAATAAATGTATAGCATCCATAGTAGATCTGGCATGAAACCAAACTGAGAAACTTCTGTATCACATCGTAACCTATGCTCAATTACTCTCTCCCATAATTTTAATGTATGGCACATTAACTTAATTCCTCTATAATTTGCACAATCTTGTGCATCACCTTTATTCTTAAATATAGGAACCAACAAACTCTTTCTCCACTCATCCGCATCTTTTAGTCTTTAAAATAACATTAAAAATATTTGTAAGCCAAGAAATTCCTTGATCTCCTAAACATTTCCACACTTCTATTGGAATATTATCCGGTCCTGCTGCTTTTCCACATTTCATTTTCTTTAAAGCTTCACTAACTTCATTTACTAATCGATGATAAAATGAAATTCTCTATTTTTGTTTAGGGTATTAAGGTTGTTATACTCAATCATTTTCAGATCCTTCATTGAAAAGTTTATTAAAATACCTCATCCACCTATTTTCAATATCTTTTTCTAAGAAAAGTACTTTATTATTTTCATCCTTAATACTCCTCACTTGAACTATGTCTTTACTTCTCCCATCTCTCTTTGGTTAAACTTATACATACATCTTTCACCTTCTTTGGTATCTAATCTATTGTATAAATCCTAAAAGCTAAATTTTTTTGCATCATATATTGCTTTCTTAGAATCTCTACAGCCATTTTATATCTTTCCCAATTCTTCGAGGTTTTACATCTAAACCAAGTTTTATAACAATGCTTCTTATTTCTTATCTTTTCTTGCACACTCTGACTCCACCACCAACTATTCTTATTAAAAAAGCTTTTCCTTTTGATTCGCCAAGCACATCTTTAGCAACTTGTTTAATAGCACTTGATACTTTTTTCCCACATAAGCTGCTTTTATGAACATCCCAAACTTTAATTTCTTGTAGCTTACTCTTAAAAATATTTTTATTTGTGTTCTTTAAGTGTCCCCATCTAATCCTAGGATAATAATTAAGTTTATTTTTTCTCTTACAACCTTTCATCTTAAAATCTAAAACTAATAGTCGATGTTGGGTACTTAAAATTTTACTTGGAATGACACAATCTTTACAATCTAAACAATCTATTTTTCTTATCAAAAATAATCAATCTGTTTTACTAGATCCATTTTATAAGTAATAATATATTCATCTCTTTTCTTAAATAAAGTATTAGCAACTATAAAATCATAAGCTAAGGCAAAATCTAATATAGTTCTACCTTCTTCATTAGTCACTCCAAATCCATAACCACCATGAATACTTTTAAAATCTTCTACCACTCTACCAACATGTCCATTTAAATCTCCCCAATAAATACTTTTCTTCAAGAGGTATCTTTTGTATTAATCCTCTAATTCATTCCAAAAATTTTTTTTTGAGCTTACTCTAAACCTACTTGAGGAGCATAGACACTTATAACATTGATAATCTTAGTATCAACAATAATCTTTAAAGCTATAATTCTATCTCCACATCTATTAATACTTATAACATTATCCTTCAAACTTTTATCTATAATCACACCTACACCATTTCTAGTTCGACTTTTACCTAATACCAAAGTTTAAAACCTAAACTATCAATCTCCTTAGCCTTCTCCCCAACCCATTTAGTTTCTTGAACACATAAAATATTTATCTTTCTATGAACCATAATATCTATTAATTCCATTAATTTACCTATAAGAGTATCTATATTCCAAGATCCTAACCTAATTCTAGTTTCATGGACTAACTTCTTTGCGATCCGTCCATAATGTGGGAACCCTTGCTTATTTAACACGCACTGCCGAGACTCTAGCACATTTTTCATCGTATTCAAGCATACAACTGCCGCCTGGGACGCCTAGCATTAACACAATGATTTAAAGGATTCATGTCATGATTATTTCGACAAATTTTACGCTGGCTGTCGACTACCTAACGCAACCCTCCACTTTTTGCATCCGGACTTGGGACTGGCAATGGTAGTGTTAATGCTAAGGGTATTACTTTAAACTTGAAATAAGAATTTCTTAAACTTGTTAATGCTTAAAAATTGTTAAAGAACTCTTAGCCTTTCTTAAACTTGAAATAAGAGCTAAGGGTATTACTTTAACATTTAGTCACTTCTTTTTAGAAGAAGACATACAATATGCATGATATTAAACCAACAATCTTTAAGTAATTCTTCCTTGGGTCTTTATAAATTTCTTTTCAACAACACTCCCAACTAATTATAGTAGCTAAAAATATTAACCAAATTATTAGAGTTTCCTATTAGTTATATTAACATACAAAAAGAAAATTATCAAAACAAAAATTCATATATCAAGATAAGTTCGCTAAAATATTGAAACACTGTAAAGGGGATCAAATTAAAAACATGATAAGGACATGATGACTTCTTATACAATGAAGAGATTACCTCAACATCAAATATGCCTAATTCACAAGCCTTTTAGAATGTTGTTGGCTACAATTATGAATACAATTTATGATAATACATACATTTTTTATTCATTGTTGATGCATACTCTATTATCTACTTAAGACCCATTGTCTTTTATAAAGATTATAATCAAGATATGGAAGATGTTGACCACTTATGGATCCTCTTTACAAAGTTGAATCACGCCTTATAGCTAAAAATTTTTGCCCTTGCTACCCTAGCATGATTTTTGATAAGATAATGATGGAAGAGAACTACAATCAAGCTATCCTAATAATGACGATTAACATTAGGGGTTATCCCAAAGATTCATTGAAGAGCTGAGGCTTAAAAATCAAGATAGTCAACTCTTAAGAAGCTCCAACTATGAGATTTCATACTACTTATTCACCATCTATTAATCACTTTTTTTAATTATAATTAATTGAAGTAGTGAATCCATATAATAATGCAATTATGTCATTACTTTGATGCCAACTATTCAATTAACAATATTTTGATTAATAAAAAAACTTTATTATTATCATATTTAAATATACATTTAATCAAATGATTTTTTTATCCCTTTAGGTTGTTGCTTACTATAGACCCTTTATGTCATTTATGATAAGCATTATAAAGTTTAAAACCATATTATGCTACCTATCATTTTATGAAATGATAGTTTTTTTATATATTATAGATATTAGTTTTATAATAATCAATGATATGTTTCCATATAACGCCATCTTCAACTAACCATTAATAAATTAGAGCTACCTTGACTTATCATGTTATAATGAAGCTTCTAGAGACCAAATAATTACCATCTATAAAAAAAAGCATGATGTTATCATCAAAGTTGCTTATCATTAAGTTAATATTGATAAATCATTCAAACAAACTAATACAAAATTCATTATGTTACCTTGATTTTAATAGAGCCATATCAATGTACGGTTCATAAGCTGTCAGAATTTGGCTTCATTTGAGAAGTCTAGTATTTAAATTAGATCTCAATTTTCATTATGGTCTAAAACTATAGTGAAAAGTAGAGGATGTCCATTATCATTATGAATCTAAGCTCAATATGTCCTAAGGACAACTACTCAATTCCATGAATTAATGTCCATGTTGACTATATAATCAATTATCTATTATTGATAAGCTTTCTTAGTGCTTTTTAAGGATATTGTAAAATAAAAATACATTCATTCAATTATGAAATAGTTTATCTTAATTAATATAAATATATTATTTTGCTACAATGTTATGTTGTTCAACTTGGAACATTATGTCAAGCAAATATCAAATGATGGTTGATATCTTTAGAGAACAAAGTGTCAAAATTACCAAAGTTTTGTTAATGTTGTGCTTATAAAAATCAAACTCTAAAGGAATATGTTGTAGATCTCTATGAGATAATTGACACTCTTGAAAAGTATAATGTGCATCTTAGTTCTCTAAAATGCATCTTTGGAATGAATCTTTGGAGAAATATTAAAGAAGTTTTTTTTACTTCTTTCTTACTCCATAGAGCATGAAAGTAAATTATAATAAATTCCAAATGATTTTGGAGATGTCCCTTTCTAATGCTATTAAAGAGCTTTAATGATTTTTAGGGAACATTGCAAGCTAAAGTTAGTTTATTTATAAATAGAAGATAAATACTTGTATTTTTAAATGTATTGAAAGTAAAGTATAAATATTTTTAATAGACTAAGGAATGTGATAGGCATTCAATCAATTAAAATATTCACTTTCTTTATTGCATCTACTCTAGTGCTCATAATCTAATAATAACTTATACTTTTATCTTGAAGTGGGTAAGTAGACAATTTCTTATTAAAAAGAAGAAAAGATGTAGTAGCCATTTTATCATGTTAGTAAATCCTTAATAGAGCATAGTTGATATACTTGTTTATGAAGAAATTAGACTAAGCATTGGTTGCCATAACTCAATGACAATATTTTTATTTTAATACTCATGTATATTAATTCAATAATACCTATATCTAGAGGTTGTATTATGACATCTTAATCACACTGGTTAACTTCTAAAATAAATTATTGATCTTAAAAACCACCAACTTTTTTCTATACTAATGACCGCCAACAAGGCATATTGTTAGCTTACTTTGTGTTTAGGGTTTAGGGTTTAGGGTGTCAGAATTATAGTAATATTAAAGAGCTCAATAAGAACTATTCTTGAATATATATAGTTTAATTATGTTTTATGTTTTCATGTTAGCAATAACTAAGACGGAGGCTCTACTCAACAACTAATGGTTTCTTTGTTTATAAGTACTAGATAGCTCTTTATCTTCGACAACTCCTAATTGAGTATAAACTAGGTAAATAGTGAAAATAACACATGAGTTTCTACATTGTAGAAAAAATTATTTGAAGTTAAATTAAAATTAGTGAACTTTCATAATAAGTAAATCCATCAACATAATCAATCCATTGATTTATTATCTAGGTTTAGTAATACTAATGGTTGAATTGAAGGCAAACATATCTAAACACTTAATGTTTCTCTATGTGCATTATGAACCACAACATCTTCGTCTACAAGACAACAATATTCCTCTTCCCTTGAATTCCGGGAATTACATCCAATTGAGTAGCATTTTACAACCAAAGAGCTTTTGTCACTCTAAATTTAAAAAAGTTAAAAAAATAATTAAAGCTTTAGCATGACTTAAATGAAGAAATTCTATGATATTATTTGGATATACACAAAGAACTCAAAATTTTATCACTTAAGGAAGTGGAATTAAAGAGGTGAGTTATTAAGTATTATCATGCCAATGTTTGTGAATAGGACTTTTAAGGTCTTATCCTTCAAATAGCAACCACACAACTATTCTTTTTAAGAAAACTCAAATCGACTAGTGTGAGACTCTAAAATATTAAATAATATTAACCTAGAGTATACAAACTTCCAACCTACATAGGGATGGAGATATGGAGAACATAAAGTGAAGTTGACTTTAAAATAGTGTATCATTGAAAAAGTATTCATATAATTTTACAAAAGTACACTTTAATTAATAAAAAAAGTGATTTATAAGTGAGTTATTTTTATCACTTCATAGAAGAAACAATGAACTTTTAAAACTTAATATTCTTTTATTTAATTGTGTATTTGATAGACTTTAGAAACTTTCCAATTCATTATACTCATAAAATTATTAATGAGTTTGATCTTGAAGTCAATACTTTATTTTCAGCCTAAAGTTTATCAAATTATTATAAGGTAATCAAACTAAGAAGTTAATGCTATAGATAAAAAATTAGAGTAAATTATCTTCTATATGCATACTCAACTAATTAATCAAGTAATTGATTAACTCTATAATTAACTTATAAATTCAATATTAGTAGACAAGTCAAAAATTTTGTGACAAGACAAGTCAAAAAGTTTGTGACAACTTCTTATAAGCAAGCTACAACCCACAAGTAGACAACCACTTAATATTAAGCAAAGGCACAATATACTTCAATAACTTTCAATCAAAGATAAAAATAATATGATGCCAAAATAAAATATTTTAAAGATAATGGTCCATCAGTCTCAAATGAGCAATTCATATATGATTTTCTACAAGTAACTTATCCATATAAGTCAAAAATTAGTTATACAAGTCATTCTCCATTATGAGCTACATAAGCATTAGTGAGGTCTCATGAATAAGATGTCCTATAATTATTGCTTAAGTTGCATGTTAAGCATCACTTTATGTCTCTAAAGAAGTTCACAATCTCAATGATTAAAAGGTAAGTTATAGCCATAATAAAATTGATCCTTATAAATGTATATTTCATTATTTGAGAAATTATTTAGAAACTTGTCATTATATATATGACTAAGTGAAAACTTACTTCCAAGCTTCAACTCATCAATCAGAAGCTTTATACTCTTTACTTAAATCAATGACTTTAGTCTTTATTAAACATTTATAAAGTTTTCTAACTATTGATCACAATAGTTTCCATCATAAAATAGAACTTAGAGCATGAAAAATAAAGAATAAAGAAGAAGCAAATAACAATTTTTTTTAAAAAAAAAGATTAAAGACCTTAAGTGAATCAAGAGATTAATAAATCATATAGAACTAAAGATCTAAAGTTATGACCTATTTATAAGCAAAAATTAAGGATCCCAAGCCATCATTTCAAAATAAAGCAATTCTTTCATGATGATCATTGATTTGATAATCAAAATCTATTAAAAAAAGGATTGCCACAATTGTGTATAAATCATATAAGTTCACATGATACGCCAAGGAACACCTTAGAATTGGTTAAACCTATTGATTCTATAATAAATAAATAACTTTATAGTAAAAAAAAAGCACCAAAATCAAAGATCGAATTTCAAAGAATCAACCTTACCTTAAAGGGTGACTACAATATGGAACTTCAATTGAATAAAGTTTAATAAATGTGATGGATATCAATGAAGAGTAAGGTCTAAATATAAAAGAGAGAAAATAAAAACAATTTTAAAGTGTAAATCCTCATCTTGAATGGTAACTTAGACTAACCTTTAGAATTCATCATAGAGAAACAATAGGCTCCTCGTAACTTATAATGTAATATGTTAAGTATTATCTTATAAAAAATCTCTTTATTAGATCCACTAACAATGGATTAACGCTAGCTTATTATTGTTGTCATTGGAAAGTTTCACAAGAAGATAATATTTGAGTAAACACTTTCAATTTTTAGATAAAGATCTTGAAAGTTGTTATGCCTAGGAAGCTTAATAGATAGACTTATGATATTCATGTTCCCTTCCTATTATTCTTATAATGTCTTCCAAGAAAATTACTTGCAACTTTAAGCATGACAACTCTCTATTCAATATTTAATGAAGTTGTAATCTATCAATCCAAATTTAAATTCTCAATATCTATACTAATTTGAAGACTCATTATCACCTACTTTAAGAAGTCAATTTTAGCAAGTAACTCATAACATAAAACTTATAGTATCCTTATCTTAGGTTTCATCTCAAGAAAATTTGTCATAAAATAATGATATATGAATTCATTGTCTTCTTGATAGCAAGTGTTTCATATTATTTTTTGTTTTAATTCTCATCATTATCAATACTCTTGGGGTTCAGTTCTCTTAAGTCAATTAAGCTAATTTATAATCTCAAAATCAATTCATTTGCAACTAGTAGCCTTGTCAAGTTTTTGCTCTTTAAGAGTCCTCTCTACTACGTTAACAGCAAGCACATCATCCCATGCAATCACCTTCTCATCATTAAATTTGATCATTATCATGGTTAAATCAAAAGCCAGCTCATCAACATTCTTTTCATAAGCCTTTCTTAGTTAAGCAATCTTAGTGAACTTGATATCATTTAGTTAAAGTCATCACAAGAACTTATGAAGCTAAACCCTTAACTTCCTTGAGTAAGTTATAAATCAACTCAAAATATATTATGTAAAGTAGTATTGCATGTTTACTGGTTAAAATATTAGTTAAATGAGTCTTTAGAGTAAGTTTTGGGGTGTGAGGTGTTGAATCTACAACCTTTGTCACTGGAGAATCTTTGAGACTTTTGTCAATGCATCAACTCCTTCAACTACAACCTACTTAATATCAATGAGCTCCTTTAAAGTTACATTAATCAATTTGGAATTTAAATTACTCTAGATTTATTTTATCCTTTAAGTATTTTACCTTTTAAAATATGGGGTTCTCAACTGATGATTACCACTCAAAAATATAAGAGTTTTTTTTAGCAGCTTTCATATTGAATTTATTTTGTCATCTCATTGACAAAAATTAAATATATATAACTCTTTTAAATTTGTTTTTATAACTATGAGTCAGCGACATTAAGGGAATGATGATCTACATTCAAGAAACATAGTTTTAAAAAAATTAGGTCTTTAATTAAGCATATCGATATGCTAACATGTTAATATGTTTCAAGAAATTATGCATTCCATTGAATGAATGCTCCATGTTGATTTTTGCTTGTCACATGAAGCAAAATGGATAAATTGATTATTAAAAAATTTTATGCTCTTGCATTTTGTTTGTCTCTATAAAAGGGCAAGAGAATTATAGAACTAATGTACACTCATACTAGGTTAGAACGATTAATCATGTCATGATGAATAATTGCATCTAGTGCACATTAAATGTTGAACTAATTTGAATCACTCGTAACTCTAAACTTAGCTATCTGGAGTTGCCTACGACCTTAAAATCAACAAGTAATGCTATTTACATCGGGTTGATTAAGAGACAAGCTTAACTCTATCCTTATAAATTTATTGAATTTGGCTAAGGTTTCATGAATAGTGCACTCTCTATGAGTACTCACCTGAAGTACAAGTACTCATCAATGGGGCGACTATTCCCACCTAGAGTATTGGATTAAGGTACTTAATAATAAGAGGGTATTTACATGTAATATAGACGACGCTTTGTTCCTATACTATGAGCTAAATTCCAAGAAACCTCGTCAAATACACAGTCCAATCAATGATGTGATTGCGAGATAGAATTTGCTTTCAACTTCTGTTAAACTTTAAAGAAGGTAGACATTATTCTTTTTTGTATTCCATAATTATTTAACCTTTAAAATATGTAGGAAGAAGTTAATTCATTCCTTGAATTAACTAAGATTGGAATGCAATATGGTACATAAATTCGAACATTGATTAATTACCTGAAGATGAAGACTGTGAAAGATCCTTCCATCGTGGGTGGCAAAGCTCAAGCATTCAGGAGCTGAAAGCCTTCCTCTTCCAAAGCTCTCAAAACCCTAGAAATACCAGTACTACTTCTTCTCCTCATCAGGCAGATCTGTACCATGATCTCCTTCTTACTCAGCCAAAATGCTGAGATCGCCGGAGAAGCACTGCCTTTACTATTGTCGGTGAACTGCGAAGTTAGCTTGTTTCTGTTTGAGACCTTTGACAACAACTCTTCCTTCTTTACCTTTAGTTCGACCTGCCGTTGCAACTGGTATGTACTTGAGAATTCGAGCAACTGTGGAAGGAATGCTCAGCTTCTTCTGCATCAAGTTATCCATGGATTTGAAATTCACAATAATAATAATTATTATTATGGCAATATACAATATGATAAACGAACAACTGAATATAAATGAAATCTCTCGGGAAATGCTGGTTATAAAAATCATCAAATTAATTAAATATTCATTATAATCATTAAAATTAATTTTTCAAAATATTCTCGCTCCAAATTATTAAAAAAATAGTATATTAAAATGTATATACATGCATTCATATGAATTTATAAATCTAATTACTAAATTAATATATATATATATATATATATATATATATATATATATATATATATATATATATATATATATATATATATATATAATCTCAATCTTCAATATCACATCAAAAATATCATAATCATTTTTTTAAAAATATAATACACCCTAACATAAAAATATTAGATAAATAAATATCTAATTTTGAAAGTTAAATATATAAGTGCATAAGAATTATGTCATAGCTCATATAATAATAAAATATAATTTAATTTTGAATAATAAAATATGTTTATAAAATGGATAAAATAGTATTAAAATAAAAATTATGTGTTAGATAGATTTTAAAGTATTTTAAAAATACTTTCTTTCTCGTCGTCTAGTTTAAATTTCTTTTAAACATTTGATAAAAATAATCATATCATCTTCTAATTAATTAGTCAGAGTGCTCCACTTCAAATTTTTTAATTATTTATTTTTTATATATAAATGTAAAATAGAAAATTTGAACTTACCAAGTTACAAAAGTCTTAAACTAATATTAAATCTAACTTAAATTATAGTTTTAAGTATTTATCAAACTTCAAATATTATTATTTTTAATTTAATTATCAAATATTCGGATAAATTAAACCATATCATAATCTTATTTAATTTCATTAATTTATCTAAGTAATTAAAACAATTATTAATGAAACTAAGCCTCATATATTTGATTATGAAGTATTTTGATCATTTGTATTATAATTAAGAATAGAAAGATAGAAGAAACAATAAGTTGGAAAAAATAGTTTCAAATTTGTTGATTAGAATGCAATATGGTACATAAATTAGATTAAATATTATATTGATTGCAACATGAATGCGACTTTGGCTGTTTAATAACATCAAAGTAGATAGTGTCAAGTCTTAAAAGTGACCCCTTTCAAATTGTAGTTTTCTAATTTTAAAATAGAATTTTCTCTTATATATATATATATATATATATATATATATATATATATATATAAATTTCTATTCTGATCACTATGGATATAACAAGTGTGAATCCTCGCAGAGTCAAGGTATCAAGGTTTTTTTAATTATGAGTTAGAGAATATAGCATTTCTACTCTCTCTCTCTATATATATATATATATATATATATATATATATATATGTTAGCTTTCATGATATAAAGCTGAAGCCACATCTAGGATGTTTTTTTTTTTTCTAACTTTGCACGAATTTAATCATAAACTCACGAACAGATTCATATATATACAAAATCCCATTCATTAGGTTAAAGTATGCTCCATCCAACTTTTTATCGGTGCAAGGCTGCAACACTTTGCCAATATCTTGTTCACCACTTTATGTCATCTCTCTTTAAGTTTTGTACACATTATTTTATGTCACTGCAAACTTATGCTATTAAAAAGCTTGTTTTGAAGAATTTAAGAAATGCCTATCTATATATGATATGCAGTATTAACTTTAATATCATATAATAAAATTTATTTATATTTTGATCTTGCAATCTTCAATCATTTTACTTCAGTATTATTGTTTATATATACCTACATTTGTATTAATTATTAACAGTTAAAGGATTTCAATCATGAGAAACATTTTCTTGTTCGCTTTATTTTTCAATCTCTTCTTGCTTTCACCTAACAAACTTTAAATTTATTTGATATATATAATTTTTTGTATTACAATTTATTGTGTTATAATAAACAATATAGAAAATTTGAAAATCAATAATTTTCGATATTCATCAATGCATCGTGTTTTTTTTTCTTCTTGCATGGATGAAGAACCGAATCCTTATTCCAGATCTTTGAGGCCAGCAAAAGTGTTTCCTTTCTTAAAAATAAATTATTCTTTTAAGAATAATTTTTATACATACATAGCACACAATTTTATATATTTACATATCATAACACTCAAGTAAATATTTATATATATAGCATCAAATTCTTTATTATTATAACTAATATTATCTTATTTTTAAGTAAAATTCTTAGAAGCAAAATAAAGTTATGTTTTAAATATCAAATTTTATGTTATATATAAATGCATAAGAATTATTCAATTCTTTTTATAAAAAAATATCAATACAAATATTTAATTTTTTTTTTAAATTGTATTAAACAACCTACATAATAATTTCTTTTTATCTAATAAATTTGTTATAGAAATTTTAAGATGTAGATCTTGTATAAAAAATTATCAAATTATGTAATATTTAAAAAAATTAAAAAATAAGATTCACTATTTTAAAATTTTTTTTAATTTCTTAAAAAACAATATAATTTTTTTATCTAATGAGAGTCAAAAGCCAAACTTTCACATTAAAAAAAATCTTTTTATTTGATCTATGACATAATATAAATTTTGATGAACAAAGAGTGATTTTTTCTTCAAATCGATTAAAATTATTTATCATTTTTTTTTTAAATTAAAACTCCAACATTTTTGAAAAGAGGATTGAAATTTGTTTCAGGGACGCAACACTTACGCTTTGATCAGTTTCCGGCAACAAGGTTCGCAAGGAGGAGTAGAGACTGTTGAGCTTTTTTCCGGCGATCTCGTTCATACGCGTTATGGCTGTTCTTCTCTCTATGGTTCAGGTGAGTCCCATCAGCGGCCGAGAGCAATGATTTCCGGCCATGGTCGTCGAGCTCCGGCGGTTGCGTCGGCGATGGAGATAAGCTGAATGACTGTTGAGGTGAGCATAACTCTTCGTGGTAAAGCTCGTTCATGGCGTTCTGAGTTTGCCAAAAGTTTGTCGAAAAGAGAGCAGATGGGAGTTCCACCATGGCTGATAGAGCTTTTTGGAACCTTGTTATGGAGAGATTAATTCTAGCATTCCAAGCTTCTTATTTATAGAGAAGTTTAATTATGAGATTGATTAAGTTAATAATTATGTTTTTTTTAAATGACAATGATAATATATATTGGGATATCATGAGGATGAAATAATTAATTAAGAAATATATTTATGTGGAAAAGTCTAATAATTGAAAGTACTCAATTATAGATTTGAACTTTATGGGGAATATCTTCGTTAGATTACTACGTGTACCTTTGAAATCCTCATCCGTATATTTCTTAATGTAAGGTCTTTGTCCGGAGAAAATGTTACGTCCAGAGTCCGCACGTACCTTTACGTGCGGATTCCAATCCTCGTGACGCATCGAACTTTTTTTCCCATGCTTAACTACGAATCGACGCCGACGACCCCGCTTATCCTAACCCAAACTACCGCCTCTGCTCAAACAAATGAGAAGAAGCCTATATATAATATATATATATATATATATATATATATATATATATATATATATATATATATATATATATATATATAGGGTTGGGTTTTTTTCTGCAAACCGAGCGAGAGAGAAAGAGAAAATCTTTTTTGAAAGAACCATGAAGATGGAGAATTAATTTGGAAGTTATTGAGGAAATAATGAGGAGTATTAAATAAAATTTATCGTAATTTTTCTCAACCGTTGTAATGATAATTTTTTTACGGTTTGTTAGTGTTATTCCTTGAAATTCTTTTATTTAGTGTATATTTCCTATTGTTGGAGTTCTTTGCAAGAGGACTTTCTTGTTTTAAGAGATTTTGATCATTTCTCACTTCTCGAGAGTACAAATGATTTTCTGAATGTATTTGCAGTTTATTTTGCATGGATGGAGAGAATATGGTTATTACATTCCATTAAAAATAATTTTCATTGGCCTGTTTGGATAAAATATGTTCATTACAATCCATCACAAATAATTTGGATGTTGTTTGGTTATTTTTTTAGTGTTATTTTGCATCTCTCTTGAGAGTACTGATGATTTTGACATTTTCTCCGCTTTCTTGACCGGTTATTTGAGATTATTTTCATTACATCTCTCTTCTATACTCTCATACTCTAAGAGTACAAAGCATTTTGTCATTTTTTCTGCTTTGCTTTGGAGGAAATATGTTCATTAGATATAATTTGGAGGTCGCTTTGGTTGATTTGTAAGTATTTTTGATCAGATTCTCGTTCTCATGAGAGTACATATTTTTTGGCCATTTTTTCCAGTTTCTTGTTTGAGATTAGGTTCGACATTCTGGAAGCAATTTGGCAGCTGTTTGGATGATTTCTAGGAGATTTTTGCATCTGTACTCTCTATACTTTCATGAGAGTACAAATAATTTTGCCAATGTTTTGCAGTTTATTTGGCCTGTTTGTAAGAGATATGTTTATTACAATCCATTAGTAGCAATTTTGTAGGGTGACTTGGTTGGTTTTTATGGTTGATTTGCATCTGTACTGTCATTTATTGACTTTTCATTTGAAGTTTATCATGTCTGAGAAAAGGATAACTGAGATGCTACCACCGCTCTAATGGTGTTTGATAATACTGCAGCACTCTTTAGTAATGAAGTCATTGACATTTTACAGAGTCTTCATCTGCATCAATTCATTAGACTCCACAGAATTCAGCAAGACTCAATTGCTATTACCTCAATCCTATCTTGCTAGGACATAAAGAAGCAGACTTTTTTTCTGGGTGGGCAGTGCATTCCTTTCACCCCCGATGAAGTTGCAGTGATAATAGGGATGCCAAATAGAGGGGAGAAGGTCTTATGGCATAGAGGGAATGTGCTATCTATGAGGTCAGTACTTCCAGTGAGGAAGCCCTTAAAGAGCATCTTGAAGGTAAAAAATACAAAGCAAAAGAAGCCTTACTGAGCAAGAAGACTTCCCCTCTATACTCTCTATACTCTCTGTACTCTCTGTACTCTATACTCTCTATACTCTCTATACTCTTCTTAACTCATGGGTAACTTGATATAATACTATTTATGTTTCATCTGTAATTTTCTCAACTGTTGTATATGTATAATTTTTTTACGGTTTGTTAGTGTTATTCCTTGAAATTTTTTATTTGGTGTATATTTTCTACACTGTTTGGAGTTCTTTGCAAGAGGACTTTACTTGTTTTGAGGATCTACTTTGCATAGGTATACTCTCTGTAATCTCATGAGAGTACTGATCAATTTCATATTATTTTTCATGAGTTCCCTGTCATCTAGAGAGAATATGTTCATTACATATAAGCAACTTGGAGGTTTAGGTTTTTTTAGGAGAGTTTTGCATGTGCATTCCTCAGGTGAGAGTGCATATTTTGGCCATTTTTTCTAGTTTTTATGAGAATGTTTAGAGGAAATATCTTCATTACAAATACATTAGGAATAATTTGGAGGCTGTTTGGTTGCTTCTTTAGTGTTATTTTGGTATCTCTACTCTCTATACTCTCTATACTCTCTGTACTCTCTATACTCTCATGAGAGTACAGAGCATTTTGGGACTTTTTTTCAGTTTCTTTAGCCTATTTGGAATAAATATGTTCATTATATTACATTAGGGCAATTTGGAGGGTGATTGGTTATTTTTTTAATGTTATTTTGCATCTGTACTCTCTGTACTCTCTTGAGAGTACACATGATTTTATGAATAGTTTTTTCTAGTTTCTTTGGCCTAGTTGTTCAAATTATGTTCATTACATTCTGGAAGCAATTTGGTGGTCTTTGGATGGCTTCAGGATTTTGCATCTGACTCTCTCTGACTCTCGATTTAGCTCATTTCTTTCACTTTCTTTAGCCTATTTGGAGGGAATATGTTTATTTGTGGAGCTATTTTACATGTCACATTTAGGTGGAGCTGTCTGGGTAGGTGAATGCGATCAATGAGTAGTGTAATGACGAAGTCGTGATGTCTAATGACCCAAATTTGGGGAGACTCCTTGGTATCACCATTCAGAATGAAATAGAGAAGTATGCATTGTACTGTGACTATGCACATCAAACTGACTTCAGTGTTCGGAAGGACCATACTATTTATTGGCCAAACTCCAAGAAATTGAAATCAAAAGATTTTTTATGTGCAAAAGCATGTCGGAAGAAATTTGTCAGTCTAAACGGCTTAGCAAAATTCCAAAAAACTGATATAAGGACTGCTTGTCAGGCCATGATTATATTCTCTGTTGACTTGGAGGGGAACTGGATGGTTAAAAAACATATAGAAAGTCATAATCATTCATTGACAAAGCCTGCTGACCTACATCTTCTCATGTATTAGCGATGCTGTTGAAGACAATATCGAGGCCAAAATTAGAGCCGATGCATTCAATATCTAAGTGAGAAAGTTGGCGAGAGAATATTAGATTCACAAAAGAGATGCTTTAATTTTATTCAAAAGAAAAAGTTTGAGGATTGAAATGGTGACAAGAAACATTAATACAGAAAAGTAGAAGATGTTTGTATGAGATGTACAAGTTGATGAGTCAGATTGCTTAGTAAGTTTTTTTGGAGCAATGACATGTCTAGGATAAAATATGGCTATTTTGGTGATGTGATAATTTTTGATACAAGCTATCGACTTAATAAATATAATATTTTTTGTGCTCCTCTTGTTGGAGTGAATCATTACTGGAAAAATGTGTTATTTGGAGTAACCTTTTTATCAGAAGAGACGATTGAGTCATTCTCATGGCTATTCTAGACATTTCTTCGTTGATGAGTGATGACATCCTACAACAATATTCCGATCAAGATCAGGCTATGAGCTATCAAAATTATATTACCGCATACTGCCATAGTTGTAGCATATTTCTAAGAAAGCTCATTCCAAGGTTCACTGCTTTAATAGTAATAAGAGGGTACAAGGGCTATTTTATGCATGAATGAGCAAATGTGACTCAGAGGAAGAGTTTGAAGAAGCTTGGTCTGCCATACTAGAAGAAGGCAATTTGCATGATCATGCGTCATTCTGAGCTTTATAAAATTAAATCCAACCCATCGAAGACTCATTTTGCATGGGCATCTTGCCAATGCAACGTAGTGAGTCAATGAACAACGTATGTCATAGAATCTATAAATTAACAAGTTCGCTCACAGATTATTTCTTAGGGTTAGAGAAGGTTATGAAGACATGGCCGAATGAATATGATAAAAAACTCATCGATTGTTCTCGATTGTTAAGACCAAATTCAATAAAATAAGTCGCTATGTTTTATACAAGAAAGTTTTATACTATGTTTGAGGAAGAATTTTTGCATGGAGTTGGAGGCTATCAAGAATGTCGATGACCCATGGAGTATTTGGTGAGAAACTTAGAGAATAAAAATTCATCCAAAACATGGACTACCCATTTCAATGGGACTACCCTAGATGTAACTTGTACTTGTAAGAAATTTGAAATAATGAGATTACTTTATTTATCAGATGAGTTCTTAGCTAGGAAGATGTAGTGCGCATTCCTGATAAGTATCTTCTCATGCGATGGTCTACCGGAGCAAAGAGGGATATTGACATCGACATATATAGAAAATTAAGAGATAGATAGAAATGCTACTGGCATTATTTTCTAGAACCACATTAGTCAATATGCATATCAAATAAGCGTCAGGGCACAAGGTAATAATAGAGCTGAGGACTATATGCTTCAATCATTAAAAAAACTATACGATGATGTCGACTCTATAATAAGTGAGAATTCTCTTCCAGCTGACAGAGCAAATAAGAAGAAGTCAACCACAATACAAGGAAAAAGATATCCTCAAGAGGTGAACCCATAGTATTCAGAGAAGGAAAGTCCAACTCTGAATCAGAAAGAGGAAGATCAAGTTATTATAATTATTATTTAGACTTAGAGAGTTTTCAGTAAGAGTAGAATTAGACAACCCATCAAAAGTGGCACAGATGTAATTCAAACTAGCTTTATTCCTCGATTTTTTAGATTTTGAAGGAGGTACATAATAGAAATCAAGTAAAGTAAGAGGGGTAAGGGATTTTATGCCCTTATCCGCCGATATAAGATGTCTACTAGAAGAAGAGATAGTTGAAGTAGAGGTGTCGGCTGAAGTAGTAGCTGCAATGATGGACTGGAGGTTGGGCTCGGTTAGTGGTTGTGCTACTTAGCTATCTCGGCATAGCCGCCGGCTAAGCTCCCACTTTCCTTAAGTTGTCTATGGTAACTTGCAAACCTTCCTTGATATTGGAAGTTCGAGCTACCTCAGGCATCTGCAAGAAAAGTTTCTTGATTTTGGACACAATCTTCTTAAAGGTTTGGGATAAGGAGATATCCCAACCTTCTTTGGTTTGAGAGGATCCTAGGTATCCCCAAGGATTACCCTAACATAACTGATGGTTATTCCACAAGGTATTCCTTTGGGATAACTATGGCACCTGTCTTATAGCTATGCTCAAGCCAGTCCTTGAATGTAAAGAAATCATCCAAAATATAACCTAGCATGCGTGGCAAAAGTTAGGGATCACCGCTTCGCCCACTTCTTCCTAGGCTTGGGTAGCTAAAAATCAGGTTTCTTTAAGAGATTCTTAAAAGTTTTCCTAATTACCTCCCTCTTAAATGAATAAGGTTTATTTAGTTTATCCAAAAGAGTAGGTGGGTTGTAGCTTCATGACAGCGGGTATGTGTACTACTACTACTATGGATATGGCTGAGGAGGAGGCGATGAAGGCTATGGAGGCTGCTGTGGATGGCCTCGGTGGTGGTAGATGAGGTGAAAGTCATGGTTGTGGAGCTCGAGGTCGCTCAAACTACTCTCTGGCTGGTTGTTTGCCCTTGTCTACTGCTATCACTTCCCCTGGCTTCTTCTCATAAGCTTTCTATGGCTTTGACTTTGTTGATTGATCTAGAAAAGGCAACTATTTAGCTTCTTCTTATAAGCTAGCTGCCTTGTTGATTAGCTTTCAAATTTCTTGATGGTAAAACCTTTGAGCATGAAGGTGACCGGGCCATGAATATTCTTCAACATAATTTTAATGGCATTCAGTTCAGATAGCTGTGATTTCCATTTCATACTCAAATTGCACCATCTGAGAATATAATCAATGAGAGACTCACTAGGGTGTTGTTGTGTCACAATGAGATTGCCTATAGTCACCCTTTGCTGAGCTCCAGCAAACCTCTTAATGAAGAGTTTCTCCAACTCAGTAAAAGTCTTCACTGAACTATTGGAAAGTTTAGCATACCAATCGAAGGCTATGCCTGCTAAGCTGCTGACAAAAAGACGGAAGAGGAGAGCAGCATCACGACCAAGCATTGCAACATGGGCTCAAGTTGCTATGTGCTCTGTGGGTTCTCGCCATCCCCTTGAAAGAAGGTGACATGAAACCCTTAGGATACTAGATGGCATTAAATTCCTCTAGGTAAAGTCTAACCTTTGGAATCGATGATCCTCCTTGGGCTTGAGCCAATGCTTCTCTCACCTACTACTCAACCATGATTTTAATATCCTTTTCTTATACAGAGGTACTATCCACTACCTTCCTATACAAGCTCGTGCTACCCTGCTCTACTGGAGGTGAAGTCTTGATTGGATCCAAGACATGTAATAACTCGAGCTGACTTATTTCTGCAATAGTAGGATGCACAACTGGGGCTTGGTTTAAGTGCCAAAACCGCTGCTAATAAATCTTCAAGCCTCTTCCCATCCTATCTATTTTTTCATCTTTTTATTTTAATTGTTAAAGGAGGTGTTGGGTCGAGTAGACTGTGTCTTCCTGCTTGGCCGCAGCACCTTCCAAACCTGCTGATCACGAAGGAGAGAACCCCTGGTGTCTACCATGTGTACCCCTGTTGAATCCTCCAATAGATCATCTTCATTAGGATCAAAATTGACTTTCTAATCCTCTAAATTGGACCAGGCATATCCTAAAATCTCCTTCTTCTCCACTAGATATGCTACAATATCATCTAGGGATCAGTCCAAGACCGACTAGTAGGATCAATATCATGAATAGAGAGACATCTAACTTCTCCTGCTATTAGATAATTGATCTTGTGAGTACTATGCTCACTAGAGGTAGTTGCTCTTGACTATTACTAGTTCTGGGTGGAGTGGTACTCCTAGGAGGATCTATGGCCATGGTGGCAACTGAATTGTCTCCTCCTCCCTCAATTGTTGCTATCTCCATAGTCTACTGTGGTGGGGGTGGTGATGGAATGACTACTTTGCCATTTTCTTCACCACCAGGGGTGGAAGCAGAGAGCGCCTAGCCTCAATTGGTGCATATGGAATGGGATCTCTTGGTTGTAGCTGGATCACCAATGGGGCTCTCTTCTCCCTGGATGTAGCCTTCATGGCTTTTGCTGGAACAATAGATGATGAAACCTGAACTAGAGATGGTGGGCATGGAGTAGAGCAGTGTGGTGGAGGCACCACCAACTCTCTCTAAGTAGAAGCTCCTCTCATGTGGTGGGTAGTACCGAGAATACTATCGCGATGTAGCTCACATCGTGAAAATTGATGAGGGTTGAGGCACCACTGATGTATCTCGTCGCCCCACTAGTAATATATTGATGTACGGGCCTCCCTGCCCTCCCTTCACTGTCTGCCCACACATGATGATAAACATAAATCAAACTGAGCCCTAGACTCTGATCGTCCGTAAGCTCCATCTACTCGGTGCAAAACTGATCTAAGGCTGGTAAACAACCTTCTCCTATCCCTGATAGGAGCCTCAAAATGAACTACTGGCATAGGAGAAACTGAAATCCTCCTAATGTCTTCTCCATCAGATCCAAGAGAGGGTGGAAGTTGTTTTCTGTGATTAGCGGGGAAACCATCCTAGATAACTCCTCTATTGCAGCTTAGGAAATTGCCTCCAACTCCCTGGCTATAATATTGCTTGATCATGCAATTCTTGTTTCGATGTTGAGTCCTGGTGGGATGAGCAGTATGGGAATTAGACCTACCCGGCAGGAGACAATGAAAGGGGGAGCCTTCCCATGGAGGAGCCAACAAAGTGGGTGCTAGCTTATGAGGCGCAAGGGGAACAAGCAGGTGCTATAACTTCTATGCTGAGAACCGCCTTCCTCTTTAGTGAGATAATCTTTGACTTAGATGGCATCTCAACCTGGATGATCGACCGCCACCACACTCATATTGTTGTGAGGGTGGTCCCCCACATAAGTGATCCTAGCCCCTCAAAACCTCGACTAAAATGAATGAGCTTGGTCGATCGGGATCCAAGGCCAAATCCACCCGAAAGGAAATGTAAACACATATTTTTATACTGCCATTTGACTGAGCTGAATTGAATTGAAACGTACTAAAACTGACTGAAAGTTTGCAATGTTGAAAATAAGTTCGAGACAGATTTCTTGCTTTAATTTATTTTTTTAGAATTTTAACCCACACTCAATAATTTGAATATGTTAAGTGGGGCTCTTTGAATTTTGAGAGAGATTTAAAGTTTAGAATTGAAGAGGATATTTTTGAATGTAGAATCCATTTTCAACAAATTTGTGTATGTTGAAAATGGGTTCAAATATTTTTGGAGAGATTGATGCTTCCATAGGTTCATATTTGAATTTGATATTTTTGTCTTCGAGGACCCTTCATTTAACAAATTTGAGTATGTTATAGTAGTAAAGGTCAATGGATTTTGTTTTGATTTGTGATTTTGGAATTTACTCACTTAGCAAATTTAGGTATGCTAGGTGAGGTGTTTGAAAACAATTTTCTTCTTTTGTTTGCTTGTTTGTGAATCATGTGTGAATTTCAAAATGGAATCTTCACTTAGCAAATTTGGGTATGCTAAATGAAGAATCCAAATATTTTTTTATTTTTGAAAAGAGAATCTTTACTTAGCAAATTTGGGTATGCTAAATAAAGGATCCAAATGTTGTTTGATTTTTTTTTTTTAAAAAGAGGATTCTTAGCAAATTTAGGTGTGCTAAAGAAATCTGAATGTGTTTTGTTTTTGGTGATTTTTTGAAAAGAGGATTCTTTGCTTAACAAATTTAGGTATGCTAAATAAAGGATCCATGTGTGCTTTTGACTTTTATTTTATTTTATTTTTGGTTATGGTTTTCAAAAAGAGGATCTTCAATTAGCAAATTTGGGTATGCTAAATGAAAGATCTAAATATTGTATTTTGATTTTGAAAAAGAGGATCTTCACTTAACAAATTTGGGTATGTTAAAAGAAAATCCAAATGTTGTTTTTTGATTTTTGATTTTGATTTTGATTTTTGAAAAAAGAGGATCTTCAATTAGCAAATTTGGGAATGCTAAATGAAAGATCCAAATGTTATTTTTTTATTTTGATTTTGATTTTTGAAAAAGAGGATCTTCATTTAGCAAATTTGGGTATGCTAAATGAAAGATCCAAATATTGTTTTTGATTTTTTTTATTTTGATTTTGAAAAAGAGGATCTTCATTTAGCAAATTTGGGTATGCTAAATGAAAGATCCAGATGTTATTTGATTTTTTTATTTTTGATTTTGATTTTGATTTTTGAAAAAGAGGATCTTCACTTAGCAAATTTGGGTATGCTAAATGAAAGATCCAAATGTTGTTTTTGATTTGTAATTTTTGATTTTGATTTTTGAAAAGAGGATCTTCATTTAGAAAATTTGGGTATGTTAATTGAAAGATCTAAATGTTGTTTTGACTTTTTATTTTGATTTTGATTTTGAAAAGGGGATCTTCATTTAGCAAATTTGGGTATGCTAAATGAAAGATCCAAATATTATTTTTTATTTTCTATTTTGATTTTGATTTTTGAAAAAGAGGATCTTCACTCAACAAATTTGGGTATGCTAAATGAAATATCCAAATGTTGTCTTAATTTTGAAAAGATGATTGTTTATTTTATTTTTGAAAAGTTTGTTGATTTTATTTTGAAAAGGTGATTGTTGATGAATGAAATCTTCATTCAATAAATTGAATGAAGATATTCATTTGTGCTTTTGGAAAATATGATTTTGAATTTTATTTTGAAAAGAGATTATTCTATTTTGAAAATGTGATTAATTTAATGAAATCTTCATTCAATAAATTGAATGAAGATGTTCATTTGTGCTTTGAAAAATATGATTTTAGATTTTATTTTTGAAAAGAGATTGTTGATTCTATTTTGAAAATGTGATTGTTTGATTTATTTGAATGAAATCTTCATTCATTGAATGAAGATATTCATTTGTACATTTAGAAAATATGATTTTAGATTTTATTTTTGAAAAGAGATGATTGATTTTATTTTTTTAAAATGTGATTGTTAATTTTGTTTTGAAAATGAAATCATCATTCAATAAATTGAATGAGGAAGTTCATTTGTGATTTTGGAAAATATGATTTTGGAAAAGAGATGATTTTATTTTTTTGGAAGGATGATTGTTGATTTTATTTTTGAAATGAAATCTTCATTCAATAAATTGAATGAGATATTATTTTTTTTTTAAATATGATTGTTGATTTTGATTTTGAAATGATTCTACATATAACAATCATGAAGATTGTTAGATGAGATTGATTTATGAAAAATTTTGTGCAAACATTTTATTATGTGCATTTTGAAAAAGTGCATTTTGGAAATTGATATTTTTATAAAGGATTTATTTTTTTTTTTTTGAATAACCTTTCCTTACCATAAAAAATGGTAAGGAAAGTCTTTAGTTATTTCTTTTATAAATTTCATTTTCACCCATTGGGGAACCCTATTTTAAGACCCACATGGGAGAGGTCCAAACTTAAAGGATGTTGGCTAGCTTAGCTTAAGGATGAAATAAAATAAGTGCCAACATAAGAGAAACATAGTCTTGGATTCATTTAAAATACAAACCCACTATCGATACTTGGAGATAATGATCATTTCCCAAAGATGGACAGAGGAACCCTCCCCAGCGGAGTCGCTAGAAAAATATGTGGTGAAACTTTTTCATCCTTCATCTAATCTTTCTGAGATAAAAAATAAATGAAGGACAAAAAATAAACAAAACACTTCTTATATTGGACACCACGCAGATCCACAGATGTTCTTATTAGGGTGATCAGGTATGATATTGAGGAATGATGTACTATCTTGAGAGACAGAAGTCACCATCCTACAATGGACCTAATTGCCTTAATAAGGACTCCTAAGGACTATGGGTTTTCGGATTTACCAGAGATTCTTCCCCTACTTTGCATGAAAAGGTAAAGTAGGGTTTATTTTAAACCAAGTTTGTTAAGTTCCCTATGGAGGCAAGCCCTCTTAGTTAATTACATCCCAAGGAATGAGATTCTTTAAGAATACTGATGGTAAATGATCATTGTCTCCAAAGATTTCAAAGATAGATTCAATCAATTGGTTTATTTTAGAAGATCATGAGATTGATCAAGAGGAGAGTTATTATTAAACCAAAGGAAGATAGGGGATGCTTGATACTAGGATGCCTATTAAGCATCCCAAACTATCCTATGGTTGGGATTTATATTTTTGAAATTGAAGAGATTTATTTGTTAGAGTTGAATTTTTATTAGAAATCTAGGGCTTACAATTCCATAACACAAGATCATGAAAATATCTAAGAGGTGAGGATTTATTCTTATAGCCCGCAAAGGGAAGTAGCAACCTATGAACCTAATCTAGGAGCTCACAGGCAAAAGCTAAATCTAAGGTGAATATTTGTTTACCTCCACAAGAGAGGATAAACCACCACTGGACTTATAATTACGGGGTGGCCACCAACTAACTTTTACAAAATACATGTAGCAAATCTTATGCTTTTGCAAGATTGTTGTTATTTAGAAAGAGACTAAGTCCTTAAACACACTCTAAGAGACTAGATCATGTAGGGCATGATTAATGACTTAAATCTAATGCAAATTTTTGTTATATTTTATTTTTATTTTTGGACAATTGATTACACACAGGCTATAGGATTCATATGTGTAATGCATGAGAAATTGGATTATGAGCCAAAATCAGCGAGAAACGAGGTGCGTTTCCACCATGGCTCTCAAAGGTCAAGCCAAATTCCCAGGAAAAGGTGGAAGCCCTCCATAAGAAGAGTGAAACAAGATGTTTTTTATGCATGATGTAAAAATATACAACATCCAGCCAAGGGGTTGCTAAATCTTTTATCTTGTTTATAACCTAGGCTTTAGGTGAGTTTATGAGTTGTTTAATTTTAGTTTTGAATTGATTAATTAGATAGAAAATTTATTTTCTAAGACAATCAGTCATTCATCAAAGAAAAACTAGGAAAATATGTCATCTTAATGCACAAGCTAAATAAACATCAAATTTATAAAGCTAGTAAAAGAATAAAAGGTCTTTATGCTCCACCGCACAAACCCAAAACCAATTGGGTAGTAGCTCACCCTTATACAACTGGATTACAAATGAATTACAATCAAGAAGGAATTCATGTTATGGGGTCTTCATTCTTCATTTCTTCTTTTCTTTCTTTCTTTCTTTCTTTCTTCTTCTTTCTTCTTTCTTCTTTTAGTGGTTGGAATGTTGCTCAAAGGCTTCACATGGTATATAAGATATAGTGTTATGACCAATGTTCATCCTAATCCCCCATAACAATCATTCCAAATCCTAATTGTAAAATTACATGAAAATAGGAAAAGTAAATCTAACTAAAATCTACAAAATAGAGATTAGCTAAACAAACCACAGAATACCAAGCATGTATATGAAAAAATTGGGCTTAGCACCCCACATATGGGTAACCAAGTCCACCTGGCCTATTTTTGGATTATGCTTAAGGGTATAAGCAACCTTCACAGCAAAAATATTTATATTTTTATTACAACGCCCTTTAAGCACAATCCCCTGAAGAAGATAATGATTAGACTAAGATCGTCCTACCATTCGGTCACGACATACCTAACATCCTGACTAAAATATTACATCACAAAATAAAATCGGCATCAAACCATGCATCACCCTAACATGGGGACTAGAAATGGTGACTTAGCTAATGTGTGCCATAAGATGGTATGTCTTAGCAAGGGTTTAAAGTTAGAGTTTTCTAAGTATGAAGGGTTCAACTTAGAGGATGGTTTCATTTAAGTGATTTAGTTGATCTGGTTAATTTTATTTGATGATTTGATTTGGTTTGAACGAACCTACAATTAATTACTAGGTGTTATAAAGAGAGGAAAAGAGAAGAAAACTTCTCTTTCCTCTCTACCTTCTATAATTTCTAAGGTAGATTCATTATTGATTTTTATTTACTGAATGTTTTATTATGTATTTTGATTAATGCTAAGTTTATATTTACTCTAAATCAACCTATTCAAATAAGAAAGGCATTTTAGGATTAACTAAAGTGAATTACTATCACAAAACACACAACACTTTATTTCTTTCCAACTTGTGTAACATGGATGAATCCTAAGCATATCTATACATGCAAATTCAAATATTTATCACACCTTAATGATGAATGCTAAGAGATGTTTCTTAAAAAATGTTTCATGTATGCATGATTTTGTTAAGTACAAAAGAAGGGGATTCTTTTATCCATTATTCATATGCACATTTACATGTATGAAAGACATAAGTGAGTACATCGCCATTATTTTCTTCACCAAGGGTATAAGGGACAAGACCTACTTAGGGCTACTTAAAGCCTCACAATCCCGAGATGTCCAGGCTAATATACCACTTTTCTTAAATACATGTGCATGTACAAAAAGAAATGAATGTAAAAAGAGTCATGTAAAAAGTTTATGTTTGTTTGTTTGATTTTGGTTATGCAATTTACATGTGTAAATGTGAAGATCCTTCTTAAATGATAACATAAGAATGAATAGGAATGGATTTAAGCAAGTTTTGTGTTCTTTTCAAATGAACTATACACTTTGCAAATCCTATTCAAAACTATGTTAAAAGAGAAGAGAAGGAAAAGTCACATAATGCACATCTTATGTTATACTCACATGCAAGCTTATAAGTAATTATAACTAGCATACCTTTCATTTGTAATCTTTGATTTATAAGTTTTGAAAATAATTTTAGATTTAATAGTGATAATAGCCATTCATATTCTTATTTTAGATAAAACATGCAATTTGACATAACAGAAACATTTCATTTATTTGATTTTTCAAAAGATATGAATGCATGATTTTCATATGGCACACAAAATTTAGCATGCTTAGAAAGAAATAAAGTGATGTAAGCATGTAACTTCATTCATCTTAATTATTTTTAAAGACAATCCTATGAAATAAGATCATTTAAAAAAAATCAAAGTTATTTAAAGAAATTTTGTTCTAATTTTGAGTTTGATTTGATTTTAGAAAATGTGAAAAGGTTTGTTGGGCCTAAACCATCTCCCACATATGTGTGTTGTTTTAGTTTAATTTTTAGAACCATTAGATTGATTTTATGTTATGTTTAGGTTAAGGTGTAAATTAAGTTCATTAATTACCACTTACCTGCACATCATTAACATAATTATTCAAACAATTGTGAGCCAACATATGATATGCAACCACATTGAATTTAAATCAGCAATAAACTTTAAGAAAGAAAGGGGCCTAATGCAATTAGCTCGCAATTATTGATTAATTAAGCTAAAGGGTTTAATTTTCATAACCTTCCCACTTTTTTTTAAAATGATTTAAAAGGTTATTGAACACCTAAGTATCTACCCAAGAAAGGATTGATTAAGTTCATTGATTTTAAAATTTTATTAAGCTAATCAAGTAGTCATTAGTGGATTAATCCTTAATTAGATTTGGATTAAGGAAGAAAGGGGTTTAGGAATAAGAAAATATCCTAAAATTATTCCATAAACCTACTAATCACTTAAATAAAGTTTAATTACCTTAATTAAATGATTAAACCACTATTCACATGCTTAATTACCCTTAATTATATTAAGAGAGTGATTAGGAATTCATTACTTGATTTCCCTAATTAACCCATTAATAAATTCCAAGAAAAAAGTGGGGAGGTCATCCTACTAAATATACCTGAGAAGTTTCAAATTAATTAATGAAATGATTAGGGAGTAATTAGGGTTATTAATGTTTCAAATAAACCCTAATTAAGGAAAATTCTCTAATTAAAATCACTTAGAAATAATTTTATATTATTCTTCACTGAATTATCTTTAAAATGAGCCCTCGTTTATATTTTTCTAATTTTTTACATTATGAATATTTGAAGTTTTAGTGATAGGTCAATTAAATCTCCTAATTATATATAATCAATCACATGTGGATCGCTAATGACACGCTTTCCATGGCGATGGGATTCATTATTTAAGTTGTCAAATTGACTGCACAATCAGTCGGTGGCACTACGCATTTTCTCCTTGGATCATCTGATCTTTGGATCAATCCCATGGATCTAAAGGAATTAAAATGCGGGATCTAATTGGATTAATTAGGATCATCCATCCAAAACATGCGGGATGGGCGGACCATGATTCATCCTACCCTCGCCTGTGGGAGATGGAGGCCGTCCATCCTCCATGGCTTGATCTGAGCTCACTTGAGCTCAGATTGAGTAGGGATTCAACCCACACCATCAAGAGGTAAGAAGAAATACATCCAACGGTCAAATTCGATTAGGATGAAAGTTCCCTTTACAAAAGGACCAAAAAGAAAATTGGTTTTGAGGCATACCTCACCAGAGGCTATCACCAGTGCTCCCAACTATTGAGGTAGCTTCCTCTAGTGGAGATGAAGCCCTGTTGAAGGTTTGAAGGCTTGAGGTGGAGTGTAACTTCCTATTGGCCAAACTCCTCTTCAATGGCTTGCGGCTTTGGTCTAGCTCCTCCTTCTCGTGGCATGATTGCTTGGTTTTGACTTGGGTGAGCTTGGATCCTCTTATGGTGCTTGAGGAATTGGCTTTTGGTGGAGTGATAAGTGAGTTGGAATTTCTTCCTACCTTGTTTTTGGCTTAAGTAAAATGAGAATGGAGAATTGGGAAGAGTTTGGGGATTGCTTGAGAGAGCTTAGGGAGCTTGTCTTAGGTCTCTCTGGCTCAATCAACAACAAGTGATTTTGAATGAACTTGACCCATTGGTTACAATCAATTTGGCTTAGATCAAGATTTGTCACATTTTGACTTTTTCGGTCAAGTTGGGTCAACTTGGGTCAAGTGTCCAATTGGGCTAAGTTAGGCTCAAATGATGACTTGGTCAAGTTCAAACATTGATCATGAATTATTTTTGATCTATGATTTCAACCAATTTGGCATATGGTGGAATTTGGCTAGTTTAGGTTTCATTTGGGTCAAATGTTGACTTGTTCAAAGGCTAGGTTTGACTTGGTATGACCCAATTTAAGTGATTGATCATCTTATGATGATTGTTGCTCGCAATGTGAGGCTTAGATGGGCTTAATTCAATCCAATTTGGGTAGGATTAGAATTTGGCTCAAAAAGGTACTTTAGGTCACTTTGGGTCAAGTGAGCCTAAGTGAGTCAATTGACTTGATCAAGGCTTGATTCAAGTTTGGTTTAACTTACATATAGACTTATGATTGAAATATAAATCCACTTGCAAGTGATTTGAAGTCAACTGGGTTTTGATTCATTTGACAATTTCAAGTTCAAAGGATGAACATGAGTTCGATTTTGAGTTTTGATTTTAGTTTTGTTTGATGATTGATTTTTATGTTTATATTTGGATCCATGATTGAAGGTTTGATTGAATCATGAAGAAAATCAAAGGTTTGGATTGATTTGAGGTTGATTTGGCTAAGTTCAAGAATTTGACTTGAAAGAGTTTAGGTTGGATTTTGATTAGATTTGGATTTGAGTTTTGAATTTGGTTTTGGTTTGAAGTTGATTTGAATTTATATTTCATTTATATTTGTAAATATAAATGAGAATATAAATGGGTTATGAGAAAATCTTTTGAATTTGAAATGATTTGGATTTGATTTGAGCTAAGTCCATAAGATGAAATCAAAGGGCTTAGGAAAGATTTTTGAATTTGGAATTCAATCATAGATGTCAATCATTTGGAATTGATTCATGATTTGAGAAAATACATTAGAATTGATTTAAGGTTTGAGAAAATCAATTAAGTTGGAATTGATTTGAATTTGAAATTGATTTGGAGTTGATTTGAATTTGAAGTTGATTTGGATTTGGAATTGGTTTGAATTTCAAGTTGGTTTTATTTGAGAAAATCAATTAAGTTGGAATTGATTTGAGTTTGAAGTTGGTTTGATTTGAAGTTTGACTTGAAAGAAGGAAGTGAGGATTTGGTTGAAGCTATAGGGTAAGCAAGTCTTCCTAATACCCCTAAGGCATGACCTATTCTATGGCTAACTCTTCTAAGTTTCTAGGTTAGGTTAAGTGTTCTAATCACTAGAACTCTTAAGACTAAGGAACTCTTAGTGTCTAAGAGGAGTCCTATGTTTAAGATGGAGAGGTTGAGAGCTCCTTCTAAAAAAGAGGTCAACATAAGCTCCCTATTTGTTCTCCATGTAAACATCTATCTGCTCACCATGCAAATACCCTATATAACCACACGAACAAATTCATATCCATCCACCATGTATAAACCTCAATTTGGCATTTCAAAGGGATGTAAGCTCATTCTTCTATTCATTCAAGATGAACATTTGTCGGTTGCCATACAACACCCTATAATTTGCCACGTAAACAAATCATATCCACCCACCATGTGGACAACCCTAGCATTCCAAAAAAGGATGTAAGCCCAATGCTATTCATTCACCATGCATGAATATCTATTTGTTCATTATACAAACCTATATAATTCATTTGTCATGTGAACAAATTCACATCCGTCCACCATATAAGACAACCTCAATTTTGCATTCCAAAGAGATGTAAGGCCAACCTTCTATTCGTTCACCATGTGAACATCTATCTGTTCACCATGCGAATACATTATAATCTGTTTACAATGTGAACACTCTTACACTAAAATTCTAAGTTTGCTCGAGATACCTAAAATGAGGCAATCCATGGCTGCTAATCAAATTCTCTGGACATTAGGGCTATGTCCCTCTGATGTTGGTAAATTGGAATAACGTAAGCCCGAGATGACATAATCATGAGATCTTGATCAGAATTACATTTCTATTTCCTACAAGATAGTTATATATGCCACACACACCTTTAAGACACAAATTGCATATCAGATATAGATGTTTATTATATTTGTTTCCAACTTTAGTCGAGAGTGCTCTCTTACTTTAATAAAAGAGGTAATTAAATATAGAGGCTTGGGTCCATAGAAAGTAGAACCTAGATCTAAATAAACCCTAATGTGATTTTAGGGGAAATCTGCTTGAATATATATTAATCTTCCTCACAAAAAATATATTCCAGCCCATCCCATAAAGATGGTAGAGTGCATCCGTAAAGGTATTTTTCTGAGCGATCAGATGAATCACACTAAGGAAGGGCCACAAAAGCATAGACTTATCTTAGATTTACTAACTTAAAGGAATAGTCTTCAGTTGTACAATAGAGACTATTTAACCTAAGGGTTGCAATGATTGACCTAGGAATAAAGCTAGACTCACATCTTAAAGCAAAACCAACCATCACTTACTAATTATGTAGCAAGTCGAGCCCAACTTAATGTGACCTCGCTTTGGAGTGAGGATTGACTCATCTTATCTTAAATTTAGAGTCTTCTAGACACTTAGATTTCATTAGTCGTAGGACACTTCTAGTGATTAAGGGAATGTTAAGCCCAAGCTTAGAGACATAAGAAGGCATGCCCTAAGCTTAGGCTATACCTTAAGACTAATGAGACTTGCCTATCATATGGCCTAAACTAAGACCTATGCATATCCACTCATGCAAATTCAACCTCTAACTAATCAAATCAAACCCAATTGAATCCTATTTCTTATCCAAGCTCCAAGTCAAAATGATTTAAACCCAAACGCATTTTAACCTCTTGATCCAATCCTATGGACTCAACCCAAAGCTCCTTTAGTTAAAATGAACTCAACTGATTTTCACAAAAACACTCCAACCATTCAATCCATCATTTCAAACTCTTCCAAAACCTACAATCAAGCCAATCAAACAAAATCAATTCAACTAACCCAAGTTAGCCCATTTGAACCCAAAATGTCCAAACAAGGAAAAATCCAATTAAACCCAAATTAATTGTAACCAAAGCCATCAGTCAATATCAAACCCATCATTGAACTCAACTCAATAATCAATTATATCAAACTAACAGAATTAACCCAATTGGTCCACTTGACCCAAAGTGACCAATATGATAAAAATGAACCAAACTTCAATCTAACTGAAATTGGATTGAATCAACCCATTCAATCTTCTTTACAATGATTATTGATCACCCTTGATTGTCCAATCATAATCAATTGGGTCAAACCGAACTAATTTGATTACTCGACCCAAGTTGATCCAATTAGCCCATATGAACCAAATTGAACCAAACTTCATTCCAAACCCAATTGATTGAAGCTAATGCCTTTAATCAATCATAAATTGATCCTTGAACATGAATCAACCACCAATTGGATTCAACCAAGTCCAATTGGCCCCTTGACCCAAGTTGACCAAATTTGACCTAAATGGCCAAATTGGGCCAAACCTCAACCTAATCCAAATTGATTGAAACCAATGCTTCCAAACAATCATAATCTCATTATCAATATGATCAAACTCTTGTTGAACCTAATTGTCAACCCAATTGACTCATTTAGCCCAAAACCCAGAGAGTCAAATTGATCTAAATCTTCCCAAATCCAAATTAATTGAAACCAACACATCCAATCATCTTCAAATCAACCAACTCTGGTTTGCTACCCAATAATATGACCAAATTGATCAGCTATTTGACCCATATGAACCCATATGAGTCAAAATCAAATCCACTTCAAATTAAATGAAATCAATTAAACCAAAATATCCCAAATCATCATTTGAACATGTCCTAACTCTTGGTTTGACCCAATTTGACCTAATTTGGCCACCATAAGCTTGATTTGGACCTTTGGACCATTGGATAACCTGACCAAAGCTGGTTGGGTTAGCCATAAGACAAGTGGAGGTAAGTTAACCCAAGCCACCCTATTTGATCACTTGGGGGAGGTGGTACACTCCACTCTACCACCACTCCTTTCACCACTCAAGGGCCTCCACCTGGCCACCCTCGACATCTCGTCACCAAAGGTCAATTGATCCAAGCTATTGGATCAATTGAGGAGGAGAGTATACTCCTTCCCATCTGATTCCAACCATCCACAAAGCTTAAGTGAGTCAAGACGAGCTTCCCTAGAGCCTTCTCGAGTTCTCTGAGCTTCCCATCATCTGAGATCAACCCAAGGAAAATCGAGCCTCCACTCCATCCAAGTCCACTTAAACTCCACCAAATCCAAATTAACTTCACCCACACCTTCTTCTCCACCACCACCCAAAAAAAATAGATTTTGATCGATTCAAGAATCAAGACCACTCTACCAACTGTGACTTTTCCTGACACTTGGTCCACTGAGCCACTCAGGAGGCAAGTCATGAGCTTCAACTGGCCTCTTCAAGATGAAGCTACCGCCGTTGGACGGTCTTGCGACGAGGTATTTTTTCAGAAAATTGTAGAAAATCCAATATGAGTTGGTCTTTTCTAAATAAGTTTATCATTTCATGCGATTTCCATCGTAAGATCTCCTTAGATCTATCCCTTAAGGTTTTGGAGTCGATCTTGATGCCTCACGTGCTCCGACGAACTCGAATCAAGCGAAGGAGGGCGGACGTTGTCCTTCTTTCATCGCTCGGGGGATGAAGGATCATCCGCCATTTATTCCATATGATTGCAATAGATGACTGTGATTAATCTGATAAAAATATCGATTTAATCCAACAAGAATCGTGGGATTAATCCCCACCATCCGATCCAAGATCGGACAGCGGGGACGAAAGTGGCGAATCCCGCAATGCCATGTGGAAAGCATCTCCACGTTACCTCCAGGTTTTAATAAAATGATTTCCCTATGGTTTAAATAGTGAATAAAGCTTAATTAGGGTTTATTTTTTTTCTTAATTTGCTTAATTAAGCCCTAATTACTTCATTAATTAATCTCAAATTTGAAATGTTGATTTAACGGGATGTCTTGTGCCTCCCTTAATTTTATTGGGATTTATTGACTCGATAATTGATAAAATTTAAAATTCAAATTATAATTACCCTCATTAAACCATTTGATAATTATTAAAAATGCTTAGTACTAAATATTAAATAATTAATTATTATTAATCTCTGATTAATAGTGTAATGATGAGAGAGTGTGATTAGAACCTCTTTCCTAATTACTTTCCTAAATCTATTTCAATAAGGAGGTTAATTAATTCAAAATTTAATTAATTATTAATTAAGTAATTAATGACTTAATTAAATCAAATTAAAAAGGTAATTTCTTTAGATAACTTAATTTGAATTTGTGGGTTCCTCTTTATGTGTTTAATAACATAAAGACCCCCTAAGAAAGTTATGATTAACCCATGTGTGTGGGTAAATCATATAAGTACTTAATTAGATTCTACTTTAATTCAATTAATACTTGATTATGGGCTTCATTTCATTAGGTCTCTAAGTGCTTTTGCAATTTTAATTTTCATTTGCATATCATGGGAAGCTCATAATCAAATGATTAATTAAATTAAAGAAGCATAGAAAGGGTAAGTAAATGAATTGCTTAATGATTCCAAATTAATTAATCCATAAAATCTACTTAATTATTTCTCCTTAAAGATATTGAATCATCAACATGGGATGGGGTAAAAATAGTAAATGAATTTTCTCTTCTTTTAGTTTAATGAATCAAATCCAAAATCAAACTTCATAATAAGCTTTGGTTTTCGTTAAGTGATTTTTTTCAACTTGAATGTCCTTAGGAATTAATGTAGTTGAATTAATTATGTGAAAGTGTTTAATTATTCCTTTTCAATCATTATAAATTTGTATGTCATTTTCCATGTATTCATGTTTTCAAATCAAATAATCAAATGAATATACTTATGTATGTAAAGTTACATGTGTTGAATTAATCCTATTATATGTATGACTATTATCACTAATAAATTTTAAAGCTATTTTCAAAATTACAAATGAAGAGTTGAATTAACATTAGCTATGGATATTACGTAGGATTTACATGTGTTTATGGCCTAAGCATGTTAAAGTGTTGCTTTTCTTCTATGTTTATGCATATGTTTATATTTGTTTGAATGTTTGTAAGTATATAGTCTGGACATCCTAGGAATATGAGGCTTTAAGTAGCTCCAAGGAGGTCTTAGATTACCTCACTTCCCTGGTTTAACAATGGCACATACTTACTTGATTTCATTCATGTTTGTGTATGTACTAGAATTTGGATAGAGCTTTACTTTACATGTATAAATAACTCACTAAAATACAATCTTTTGCATGATTTTCATTCTCATAATTATGTATGCAGTCATATGTATTTAAGATAGCAAGTATATAGTCTGGACATCACAGAAATATGAGGCTTTAAGTAGCTCCAAGGAGGTCTTAGATTATCTCACTTCCCTAGTTTAACAATGGCACGTTCTTGTTTAAAACTTTTATACATGTGTGTGTACTTAACTAAGAAATAAAATTTCACTTTTCTACCAAAATCTATGCATTCATAATCATGTGTGCCAAAAATACATTGCATGTATAGGTATATTAAGTCCTAAATCATATGCATGCTATTGATGATGAAAAGGAATGGTGTAACATTTCTATGTGATGGTAATTCAATTACATTAATCATAGGATGTCTTTCATGCTGAATATGATTATTTAAGGTTAACCCAAACTTAGGATTAATAAAACATTTAATAAATCATTCACTAAAAGAAATTAAGTCATAATAACATGCTTTAGAATATAGCTTAAGGTAGGGATGAAGGAGGTTAAGCCTTTTTTTTTTTAACAATGCTTAGATGCTAAGTAAACATCAAGTGAAACAAAATAATGATATAACTTAAAATCCATCAATTCTCTAAGTAACTTGAAATGAAATCACCTTCATGATTAACTTAAACAAGTTCCAAACCTTAGTCAATCAAAATTTCAAAGCCTAGTTAAGACATATCATATTAACCATACACATTAGAGTGCTAAGTCACCACTTCTTTTAGGTTAGCATTGTATGTATGATATTGTGTTCTATTTTGATGTAATATTTTGATGTTAGGTTTGTTGTTCATAGATTGGATGTTAGGCCGTTGTTAGCTAATGATATTTTCTGCATGAGATTATGCTAATGGAGCCACTGTAATAATGAATATAAATGCTTTTCTTGTAGGTTGCTTATGCCCCTAAGCATAATCCATGGTTAAGATAGGTGGGCTTGGTTACCCATGTGTATGGTGCTAAGTCCAAATTATGAAATATAACTAATTGGGTTTGCATGTATGTTTAGCTAACATATATTTTGCATCTATAGTTAGACTTTACTTTTCCATAAAAATGTAATTTTGCAATAAGAATTAGGATTAGTGTTATGGGGTTTAGGATGAGCAGTAGTTAGAAGGCAAAGTCCTAGGAGGCCCTATGAAGTCTTGAAGCACAATCAAATCAAAAGGAAGAAAGAAGAGCAAAGAATGAAGACCCCCATAGCATCTAATTTATTTATAAACTATAATATTCTTTTATAATCAGGGTTGTATAAGGGTAGAGCTTGGTTACCCAAAATTTTCTCTTTTTTAGGGTGTACGGCAGTATCCGGCCGCATCGGCCACTTATTATGTTACAAAATTTATGAATGATTATTATTATGTTTAGATTGTGCAATAGAATAACATGATTTTCATAAGTTTCTTAAAGATTGATGTTTGAATGCATGACCTAGATGAGGTAGGCTCTTTAGGAAAAAAATTAATTTCTCTACCCCAATTAATAAATTCATAATTAAATTTTAAATTGAACCCACAAATTCATTCTAAAGCCTAGGATATAATCAAGATAATTAAAAGATTTAGTAACTTCTTAGCTGAATATTGAATGTCTAACATCATGCATGTCATCTTGTGTCACTCTTGAATAGAGAGGGTTTCCATTCTTGCATTATAGGGAACACTAGACATATGAGAGCAACCCCTCATCGTGGAGAACACCTCATCTCTCGGATTTGGCCAATAACTCAATTTCATCATACATTTAGGCATAAAATATCCCAAACCTTCATCCAAAAGAGTGTGTCAAAATAATATAAAATTTGTAAAATATGCATTTAGTCTAAGTCATAATTTCATACCAAACATGAGCTAGTCTCTTAGGGAGTGAATTTAGGACTCTAGTCTCCTTTCCAAATTAAATAATAGCCTAAGCATCTTGCATACATAAGACCACTACATGATTTTGAATCATAGAGGTGTTACTAGTGTTGTAGGTAGGCAAGTAGAAGAGTATAGGTTTATTTTAAGTAGACCATGCATCCCTTTCTTAGATTTAGCTGCTTCTAGCTTGTGCTAAAGCTCCCTAGATTTAGGATCAGATGTTGCTTATTTTCTTTAGTCTACGAGTATAAATCCTCACCGCTTAGGCATTTCTATAATCTTGTGTTGATGGATTGTAAGCCCTAACATTCTAATAAAATTCCAATTCAAATTAAAGTAAATCTTCTCTTTCAAACACATAAAGCCTCATCATAAGATAGATTGGAGTGCTCACTAAGCTTCATAGTATCATGAGTGCTCCCTACTTATCTTCCTTTGGAATCCAAAAATAAGTCTCTCCAAATTGAACTTTCCCATTTGATTTTCCAAAATAACCAATACTTTGATAGGCCTTTAAAATCTTTAGAGATATGATTGACTACTTTAATCAAGAGTTCTTAGGAAATTTCCATTTCTAAGATGTACTTTATGGAGGCTTGCTTCCATAGGGAACTAAAGAACCCAACATGAAATAATCCCTGCTTCACTTCTCTATATAAAGTGGGGAAAGATCTACACATACAAAGACCTGCTTGGGGAGTCCTTGGGTGATTAGGTCCATTGAAGGGTGATATTTTTATCTTTCAAGATAATGCATAATTTCTTAATATCACTGATCATCATAAGTATCGTAAGATCTTGTGGTGCAACTCCAAATTAAAATACCATAGCGCAACTACTAAGTGAGAGTCATTTGGGTTCAACTTGAAGTAGTCAAAGTCAATCTTATAGAGTTTTGCTAACACTACCCAAGAAATTAATGATGCCTAGTTAAGAAGAGGTGCCTCTGGGATTCTTATCCTAATCCACAAGATATTTGGGTTTTGCTTGTTTGTTTATTTATTTTGAACCCTATTTATTTGCAATGGGCCACACTTAGGAGGAGCCACAAGGTCCTTAACCTACCTTAGATTTATTAACTTAAAAGGTTTATATGCATCACATAACCATGCTTCCAACCAAAAGAGTGGCTACCATAAAAGGGGAACATTCCAATCTGGTAGTAACCTAGGTCATGCCTAGATGGAGTCATGAAGACTTAATCCAAATAAAATTCTTATAGGGAAAGGTGTCTCTAGGGGCTTATCCTAATCCTTAAATCATATAAAGCTAGGTATATGTCCAAGAAAGCATAGAGACTCACATCTACCTGAATGGTGTTATTCACCATATAGGTTGCCACCAGCAAAGTGAACACTAGCCAACCTAAGGTGTCCTTCAATTTGTGACAATCAATCTAAGAAGAAAGCATCAGGGCTCACATTTTCCTAAGTTGAATTGATCATCAGGGTAGTCTATCATCGACTAGATAGCCATCCTGGGTGACTACCAAGTGATAAAGGAGGACTAGACCCAAGCTTGAAGAGGAAGAGAAGAATCTACTTAAATATATATTGAACCCAATCACAAATGGCTAGCTCAAAAGAAATCGGACTTACATCTTCTTAAGCAAAGTCAACCATCAGGATGATCTATTGGTCAAGCAATAGATGATACCAAATAAAAAAGGTGCCTATCAATTTGTAGCGGCCAAGGCTAGAAGAAAATATGGGACTCACATCTAACCAAAAAAGGCAACCACAGTGACTCACTAGCCAAGTAGTGAATTGAACTGACCTAGGGCCACTAAGTGAGTCATGGGAGTCTTATCTCAACTTAGAGTAGTCTAAAGTAATTGGATTTGTGTTTGTTTGTTTTGTGTTTATGTAACACAGACTAGGATTAGAACGCCGTTCGGGTTCTCTTACACCTATCCTAAAGCACCAAGAGACAGGAAATATTCCTAAGGGTTGAAAATTAGACAAAATAATCTTAATTTAAAGTGTCAATTTTTTTGATTGAAAGGAATATTTTTTTAATGAAATTTTATCTAGAACATAATCATGCATAGTATTTTTTTAGGTGAAGCCCATTGATAAGTCCATTGATTGGAAGTATCAGACGTTCCCCTTTTTGGTTGATCAATTGGTATGATCCACCTTGGAAGGCCTTTCCTATAATGAAAAGGCCTTCCCATGTTAGTTTAAATTTGTCTCCCATCTTATGATGGGCTATAATTGATCTTCTTAGAACTAAAATAAGCTCTCCAACTCAAAAAGTTCTTAGGCAAACCAATTTATTATGAGCTTGAACCATCCGAGCTTTATATAACTTGAGGTTTTGACATGCCCGTAGATGCCTCTCCTCAAGACCTTCGAGTTCCTCCAACCGGAGCTTAGCATTCTGCTCGGTTGTGATTTTTTTACTCACAGTGATGAGAGTTGAACTTCCAAGGGAAGAATAGCTTCAGACACATACACTTAAAAGAAGGGGTTGGACTGTGTCGGAGTTTTATATGTAGTACAGGAAGCCCACAAGACTTCAACTAACTGGTGTCGCTTGTCATCGTCAAGCAATGTTGACCTCACTTTTGGAGTGAGCTCTTAACTTTTTTATCATAGCTAGGACTCCTATAGACATTAAGAGTTTCTTAGTCTTAAGACACTTCTAGAGATTAGGTAAACACTTAATCTAACCCTAGAGACTTAGAAGAGTTAGCCATAGGGATAGGTTGTGCCTTAGGGATTTCGGAGGACTTGCCTACCCTATAGCCCAAACCAAATCCTTACTTCCTTGTTCCAAATCAAATCTCAAATTCAAATCCAAATTCCAAAATCAAATCCAACTACCAAATGATAGAAACCCATGATTAAATTCAAACTCCAAATCCCTTCCTAAGCCCTTTGATTTTATCTTATGGATTTAGCCTTAACCAAATTCAAATCAACCCTTATCCAATTGATTTTCTCAATTATCAAATTCAATCTCCAATCAAATTCTAAATTATAAATAAAATCTAGCTATCAAAGGATTGAAACCCAAGTCAATCAATTCCCTAATTTTAGCCAAATTCTTGAACTTGGCTAAATGATACCCAAACCAATTCAAAACTCATGGATTTCTTCATGATTCAATCATTCTTACAATCGTTGACCTAAATATAAATATAAACCACCATTATCAAACTAAATCTAAGCCAACCCAAATTGAATCCAAGTTAGCCCTTTTGACTTGAAATTATAATATGAACCAAAAACCCATTTGGCTCCAAACCACTTGCAATTGGATTTATTTTTCAATCATAGGCTCATGTGTGAGTTCAACTAAACTTGAATCAAGCCATGTCAGATCATTAATTTATTTGGTCTGATCCCAAGTTTTTATTCTATCCAAGTTTGAACCAATTAAATCAAATGAAACCCAAACTAGCCAAAATCTGTCAAATTGATTAAACTCATTGATTCAAATCAACTCATAATCAATGAGTGAACATGACCAAACCCTCACTTGAGCCAAACCAAGCCTAATTGTCCATTTGACCCATGTTGACCCAAATTAGCCTAAAAAGCCAAAATGGGCCAAATCATGATTTGATCCAAATTGACTGCAACTAATGGCTCAAGTTCATTCCAAATTGCTTATTGAACTTGACTAAAACTATAATTGAGCTCGAGTTGACCAATTGGTCAACTTGACCCAATCTAGCCCAAATTGATCTAAAGGGTCAAATTAGCCAAAATCCAAATTAAATCCAAATTAAACTAAACCAAGGAATACAATCATTTTCAATTAACCAATTGAACTTGACTCAACACCTAACCCAACCCAATTTGGTCAAATTGGTCAACTTGACCCATTTGACCTATATGAACCCAAATGAACCATAATGAAATCCAAAGCAAATTGAATCAAACCACTGACACCAATACACTCCAATTGGTCATGTGAACTTAACCCAAACCTTAGTTTGACCCAATTTGACCAATTGGTCAACTTGACCCAACCTAACCCAATTTGACCTAAATAGGTCAAATCAAGCCAAATCAAATCAAATAAACTCCAAATAACTTGAAATTTGGGCTAACCCACCTTTGACCCATTTCAAATCTACCCAAATCAAACCCATAGCTAAATGACCATTTTGCCCTTGGGTTTAGGGCATCCCATGAGATAAGACACATGCACATTGGTCATTTTCTCCCCTTAGCCACTTGGCACCCATTCATAGGTCCACTTAGACACTTAGGACCATGGCTGACCTGACCCAAGGGTGGTTGGGTCGGCCATGACTCATGGGGAGGAGAAATCACCTCCCTATTCTCATTGGAACACTTGGAAAGTCATAGGACACCCACTACTCCATGGCAGCCACTCTCACACCCTCCTCCACACAAACGAAGCTAGCTAACATGTTTTTCTACCCAAATCGAGCTCCCCCATCTCAGCCATTGATCCAAAAAGCCAAAATAGCCATTGTCGTCGATCCAAAGAATGAGGGCCACCCCCCCCCTGGTCATTCTCACTCACACTCATAGACACACACTCGATTCAACCTTAGCAGCCAAGGGGAGAGATCTGAGAGTAATTTCCAAGGCTAACTAAGCTCCCCAAAATCCTCATTCTTGATTTTATGAAACCAAAATAAGGGAGGTCACCCATGATTGCCATTTGCTCAAACCTCCACGAAAGTGCAATTAACTTTGCACACACCTTCCTTGGAGCTAAACGAGCAATAACGAATCATTTCCCATTGCCCACAACCGCCGAAAGTAGGAGTTCAACCAAGATCAATCACCAACGCCTCATGCATTGGTCTTCCAAGCAAACTACACCAAATCAAAGTTCGTGTGGCTCAACAGGGCTTCATTTCTACCAAATGAAGCTTCAATCATTGGAACTACCACAAGCTCTGTGAGGTATGCCATTAAAACTGATCCTTGAATGAAAATAACTTGGTCTTTTATGAGAGAAAGTGTTATGTCATGCGATTTTCATGGTTGGATTGCTTCATTTTGCTTCCCCGAAGGTGTGGGACTGATTTCATGTCCAACCAAGCTCAGGTGAGCTCGGATCGAGTGACTATCGATGGATGGTAGTCGTTCACTGCTTGGAAGGAGATAGATCATGGATCGTTCATTCTGCATGATTGGAATGGACAATCCATATCTGATCACGCATAGAATCTCTGATTAATCCTTCAAAACTATGTGTTTAATCATGGCCATCCGATCTTAGATCGATGGTCCACGGAGTTACCGCATGCGCCGCCATCCGAGTCACCCTTTGGATGTGACAACTTAAATAGTGAACCCCGTCACACCACATGGAAAGCGCACCGTGTCAGCCGCCACGTGGCCTGATGGGATTAAGGCTTGAAATAGGATTAATTTATTTATTTTTAATTCTGAAACTTCCTAAACTCATAACTAATTCTAAAAAAATCTAAAAAATATGAATTTTGGCTCATTTTAAAGATATTTTAGAGTAGAATCTAGAAAAAATTATTATTAATTGATTTTAAATCATAATTTTGGCTTAATTAAGATTTAATTAAAAATTTAATTATCTTAATTATTCCTTAATAAATCACACAATTGATCTCCAACATTCTGTAGATGTTTAGGGGGATGACTTTTACCTTCCCTATTTTTCTGGGATTTTATTGATTGCTTAATTAGTGAAATCAATTAATTAAACCTTAATCACTTTCTTAATTTGATTAGTGATAATTAGTGAATCAATAGTAGTTTAATTAATTATTTAAGCCAAATTACCTCTATTGAATAGTAAGAGAGCTTAGGGAATGTGGTTGGGATACCTTTCATAATTTATTTCTTAAGTTTCCTTCACTTTTTGGAATTTAATTAGTTAATGATTAATAAGGTAATTAATTAATTAATCTCCAAGATAAAAAAAAATCAGAGCCCAATTGAGTGTTTGAAGTGACTTAAGAGCTAAGGGTTGAGGCCTTGTCATTGATCCCTTTCACTAAATTAATTTCATCACTCTAATTAAACTATAATCAAAGATTTCAATCAATTAATTAATGAACTTGATTTACACAATCTAAAATTCACTTCATACATAAGAAACCTCTAACTAATCTTGGGTAGCTCTTTAGGTGTTAAATAACTCAAAGTGGGAGATAATGAAATTATGGTTAACTCATCTGTGTGAGAAAATCATAAAAGTAGTTAAGTGAGATCCCTTAAACCTAATTAACTATTAATCATGGGCCAATTGCATTAGGCCCCTTTCATTTCTTAGGAGCATTGCAAATTTACTTTTCATGTGGTTGCATATCATATTGGCTCATTATTAATTAGTTAATTAACTTAATATGATGTAGATAAGGGTTAATTAATTGGCTTAATTCATACCTTAACCTAATTAAACCATAAAATAAACTTAATTACTTCTTCATTAAACCAAATTAACTTACACATGGGGAATGGGATCAAGATCAGCAAACCTCTTTCATTTCCTAAGTCAAATCAAACTCAAAACTAAAAATGTCATTTAAGAACTTTTGTTTATTTTAAGTAGCCTTATTTAGTATGATTGTCCTTAAGAATTAATTGGAATGAATGAGATCATGTGCTTATGTTCCTTTATTTCTTTCTAATCATGTTAAATGTTTACCATATCTAATCATGCATTCATTTCTTTTAAAATTAACTAAATAAAATGGTTTCTTTTATGTCAAATTGTATGAGGTGGTTTAAATTAAAAATAGGTGTGGCTATTATTACTATTAAATCAAAAGCAATCTTCAAAACCCTACAAATCAATAATAATATATGGAGTGATGTTAATTACAAGTATCTATAAGTTTGCATGTGTTGATAATGTAAGATATGCAATATTAAGCTCTCTTTCCTTATCTTATATGGATTTGCATGGGATTTATAAATGTATAGTTCATTTGAAAAGAACACAACATTTGTCTAAATCTACTCTATGCATCTCCATGCTAAGACTTAGGAGGAATTTCATATCACATACGTAAATCATATAATCAAATCAAATATGACTTCATGCATGACTTCTCATTCTTGTGGTTCTTTTTGTACATTCACATTTATCTGAGAAAAGTGATATGTTAGTCTGGACACCCTAGGGTTGCAAGGCTTTAAGTAGCCCTAAGTAGGTCTTGTACCTTACACCCCTGGTGTAGAATAGTGGCACCGTACTCAGTTAAAACTCTTTTACATATGTATGTATGATGTGACCAATGAATAAGAATCATAATCAAATAATTCAAATACAAGTTTTGCATGGCTTTTCCTATCCTTGTAGTTGTTTATATATCTATATCTATCTAAGAAAAGTGGTATATTAGTCTGGACAACCTGGGGATGTGAGGCTTTAAGCGCCCCTAGTGTAGAACAATGGCACCATACTCACATAAAACTCTTATACATATGTATGTATGATGTGGCCAATGAATAAGAATCATAATCAAATAATTCAAATACAACTTTTGTATGGGTTTTCCTATCCTTGTAGTTGTTTATACATCTATATGTATCTAAGAAAAGTGGTATATTAGTCTGTACACCTTGGGACTGCGTGGCTTAGATTTAAGTCATTATTCATACCCCTCATGCTCTAGTCTCTTAGGGAGTGGGTTTAAGGACTTAGTTTCTTTTCTAAATAATAATATCCTATCCATCTTGCAAAAGCATATGACTTGCCTACATGGACTTAAACCATAGGAGGAGTTAGCTGGCTGCCACTCTAGGTGGTAATAAGTCCAACAGTTAGGTGGTTTACTCTCTCTTGTGGAGGTAAACCATATACCCACTTTTTCCTTAGTTTTAGGTCAAACTTTGGCCCTCGCCAAAGCTCCCTAGATCTAGGATCTGAGGTCACTATTTTTTGTGGGCTACAAGCATAAATCTTCACCTCTTAAGCATTCCACAATCTTGTATGGAATTATAAGTCCTAAATTTCTAATAAAATTTCAACTCAAATAAATAAATCTCCTCAACTTCAAATATATAAAGCCCAACCATATGATAGATTGGAGTGCTCAATAGGCTTCCTAGTATTATGAGCACTCCCTACTCATCCCACTTGATTTTCTAAAAATATAACCAATTTATTGATAGTCCTATCTTTGAATTCTTTGGAGAGAACAATTGCCTACTTTAATAGAGTATTCTTAAAGGATTCTTTTCCTTACGATGTAATTAACTATGGGGGCTTGCCCCATAGGGAACTTTAGAACCCGATCTAAATAAACCCTACTTTATTCATCCATGTAAAGTAAGAGAAAAATCTCTAGTATATTCGAAGACCCATCATGCCTCAGGAGTCCTTATTAGGTGATTAGGTCAATTGTAGGGTAGTGACATCTATCTTTCAAGATAGTACATTATTCCTCAATGTCATACCGATCACCTCAATAAGTACACCCTCAGATCTACGTGGTGTCCCCCCCCCCATACAAATGAATCAAAAATAAACACCACAGATCCTCCTTGGTAGGCCTTCTTTATGGCAAAAGGGCCTTCCTAAGTGGGTTCATACTTGCCTCCCATCTTTCGACAGGAAACAATTGATATTTTTAAAACTAAAATAAGCTCTCCTACTTGAAAAGGTCTAGGATAGACCAACTTATTGTGAGCTTGAATCATTTTGGCTTTGCATAACTTGAGGTTCTAGCATTCCTGGAGGCATCTCTCCTCCAAACCTTTGAGCTCTTCCAACCGCAACTTGGCATTCTACTATGTTGTAATCTTGCTACCCACAGCTATCCTTAATGATTGGTGTTGGACTTCTAGTGGTAGAATAGCTTCGAACCCATACACTAAGGAGAAAGGGGTAGATTGAGTTCTGTATGTGGTGCGGTAAGCCCACAAGGCTTCAACTAATAGCTCATGCCACTGTCTCTTATTGTCATCGAGTGTCTTCTTTAATATTTGAAAGAGAGTTTTGTTGAATGCTTTTGTTATACCATTTTCCCTCGGGTGGTAGATGGTGGAATATCTCCAAGCTATGATGCATCTCCAGGCAAAGCTGTTGATTTTAGTGCTCTTGAATGTAGTACTATTATTGGATATAATTCATCGAGGCACCCCGAACCTATATACAATATAGTTCCTAAAAAACTAGAGCATATGCTGAGTTGTGACTTCTCTAAGTGGGATAGCCTCTCCACTTGGAAAAAAAGTATGTAGAATGAACCGGTGACCCTTGGAAGAAGGAGGATCAATTGGACCCACTATGTCGGTATCCCAACACTCAAATGGCCAAGAGGCCAATGTAAGATGTAGAATGTTGGGTGGTTGGTGTAGGACCACACCGTGCACTTGACATTGGTGGCATCTCCTAGCTACGTCCATGCAGTTTATGATCATCGAAGCCAGTAGTATCCTAGTCTCTTGATCTTGGCTTTCATCTTTGGACTGGATTGATGCGCTCCACATAATCCTGAGTGTACCTTGGTCATGATCCTATTTGTGTTTGTTTAGACAACGTAACCATATATGATCGAAAGACCGGTATAATGTGCCACCTACGAGAGTGTAGGAAAGGGTTCTCTGCTTCACTTGATGTGCTAGTGACTTCTCTTGAGGTAGTTTGCCTATATTTAGATAATCCATGAATGGTTTCCTCCAATCTAACTCCTCATCCTTTTTGGCAATGGCAACCTCCCCTTCAAGAGAGAATCTCTCGATGAGTTTAGTGTCAACAAGGGATAAGACTTGTCTATTTTGGACCCTTATTGGAATGGACTCATCTTTGGACATGCCAACTCTTTGGCAAGCTTGGCTAATGCATCTATTACTGCATTCTCTTCTCGAGGAATCTTGTAGATGGTAACCTCTGGGATTTGGGCCAACAACTCCATAGTGTACTTATGGTAATGATGGAGCTTAGGCTTTAGAACCTTGTAGGACCTAACAATTTGGTTGATGATGAGCTAAGAATCCCAAAAAAAATGTTGATAGTCTGGACGCATAGTATAATGACTAACTCTAGATCGACAATTAGAGCCTCATATTCAGCTTTGTTGTTGGTACATGGGTTGGATAGATGATATGAGAATCTCATCATATCATGGTCCGGAGTTAGGAGAACTATTCATACCCCTGCCTTTCTTAGAAGAGTAGATTATGGTTCTTCTCCTTTTTGAAAGGAAGCCGCACCATCAAAATATATCTCCCAGTGGCGAATGCTAGTGTCCCTTAAGTTCATGATTTGTTCATCGGGGAGATCATCACTAAGCAGGGAATCAGCAGGAAGTGGTTGTGCTACTAAGAAATTTGCTAGTGCCTATCTTTTCATCGCATGGAGGGGAACAAATGTGATGTCAAACTATGATAAAATCATGGACCAACATGCCAACCATCCGGATAGCATCGGCGTGTCATGAGATATTATAGTGGATTGATCATGGAGATCAGATTCACCTTATGAGAAAGCATGTAGTGTCATAGCTTTTGGGATGCAAAGATTAAAGCTAGGCAGTGATTTTCAATAGGTGGGTAGTTTTCCTTTAGCAAGAATTATGACTAAGGTAGTAGAGAGCATTTTCTTCCCCTTCATCATTGGTTTGAGCCAAAAAAACACCAAGGGAGTCATCTAATGCAGTAGTGTAGAGTATCAATGGCTTTCCCGGGATAGGGGCTGCTAGAACTGGTGGCGTCATCAGGTAATGCTTGATGTCTTCAAAAGCATGCTGACACTTATTATCCCACTTAAACTTGGCATCCTTTTTGATAAGTTCTGAGAATGGTTGGTATCTTCCTGATAGGTTGGATATGAAGCATCTTAGATATGCCAACCTCCCTTAAAATGATCTAAGTTGAGTTAGACTTTTAGGGGGTGACATTTCTAAAATAGCCTTGGTCTTCTCTGGATCGATCTCTATTCCCCTGTGTCAGACAACAAACCCAATGAATTTCCCTAAAGATACTCCGAATGCACACTTCAGAGGATTCATTTTGAGGTTAAATTATCTTAATAGTTTGAAAACTACTCTCAAGTCGAAGACATGGTCTTCCTTTTCTTTACTTTTGACTATTAAATCATCAGCATAGTATTCAACTTGATGGTGAATGAGTTCATTGAAGATCCATGGCTGGTACCATTAGGCCGGCATGACCTTATGATAATAGATTCTGATCCGGTTTGAAAAGTAGTGTTTCTTTCATCCTCGAGAGCCATCTTGATTTGGTTGTAGCCAGATGACCCATCCATAAAGAATAATACAGCATGAGATGAGGTAATGTCAACCATTAATTCTAGTATATGAAGTGGAAATTAATCTGTAGGACATGCCTTATTTAGATCCCTAATCAAAACGCATATGCAAATTTGGTCATTCTTTTTCTTAACTAGGATGACACTGACTAACCAGGTAGAATATTTTTCTTTCCTGATAAAGCAACATCGATCAATTTCTTGATTTCAGAAGTGACCTGTTCAATGTCTAATCGCATGCATCTAGGAGCTTGCTTCATAGGATTAGCATTAGGTTCTATTGCTAGTTTGTGGACTGCAATGTTAGATAAGGCATTTCTTCTTAACTCCATGTGGCTCAACAACTGTTTCAACATTTAACATTGCATCTCTAACTTCAAGCTCATTTGGGTCATCTAAAGTTTCTAAACATACCTCCTCATAAGAGTTAGCATGATTTGAGAAGAACCTATCAAACCCCAAATGAGTGGTGATGACTAAGAAATGGTTGTTGTCATCAATTGGACCCATTATGCCAAATCCTAGTCTTGGTCTTGATTCAGAATATCTACTTTAGTTGTCCCAGAACCTTTCAAAGTAATCTGACCTGTGTTTAGACCAAGTATATTGGATTAATCCCTTCTCCACTAAGTTAATAACATAAGGAGAATACAATCAAAAGACAATTGTATTAAATCTTTATATGAATCATCCTCAAGTTTTACATTAGCTTCTTAACTTGAGGATGATGCTCCCAACAAAAATCTCTTTGGCCTGACATCTATGGATGACTTGAGGGCCTCTTTAACTACTAAACCTTCAACTTTATGGGAAGAAAATGAGGTTAGAGCTAAGGTTCCCAACTACTGTCTTCTACATAATAGTGATTCAGATACATTCATGCTTTGCTTGGAGGCCTGGTCTTCATCCTGTCTAGCTCGTTTCACCTCCAAAGGGACCCACTGAGAGGGGTTGGTCGGCGTGCTAACCACATGAGACTCATCCTCTAAACTAAATTCTAAGTCTATGTGGATAGTGGGGGTACTCCTATAAGTTGGAACATAGCTCTTATTGGGTGGCCAATAGGGAGGAGGTCTTCCACCTCTAGAACTGCCTATATATCTGCCTCTACTTCTACCTGGTGGGGATCGAGTTATCCTACCGATGTATTTGTATGGAGGAATGAACTGTGGGCAGAATCCAATATCTAGCTCTACTTCTTCTTTAGTGTTTGATTCACGCTCACTTATATTTTCTTTTTCTTTTTCTTTTTTCTTTTCTTTGAGAACATACTTTTTGATTTGGAGGAAGATAGTAGGTTGCATCATCATATATCTTGACATCTCTAACTGAGAATGGCTTTAAGTCTCCTTTGACATAATACTCAATTCTACCTCTTCAAAATTTAATGTACTGATGTAAAGAGGATGGAATCATGTTATTTCATGTATCCAAGGCCTACTGAGCAAAGCAGTGAAAGATGTGTTTGAATCAATTATGTAGAACTTGGCTTCTGTCTTTTAACCATCTATCTCCAATGGCAACACTATAGAGACTAAAGCCCTCTCACCTTGTTCATTAAATCCTCTCAACATCATTCGATCTCCTCAGAGTTTGGAGATGTTAATCCTTAAGTAGGCAATGGTCTTTAGACTGATAATGTTCACTAATAGATCAACTAACACCACGGAGTCTGAATCATCCCATGTCCACTATGATGTAGAGGGAATAGTTATGTTTTGTTGTCCCCAAAAGAAGGTCTTCATCGGTGAATGTAACTCCATGGTCTTCTCTTGAATAACATGTCTTCTCTCCAATAGCAGTCAACTGAGCTAAGCATATTGTTGGATCAAAAAGGGCTTTGATCAATGACTCCCTCATCTCTTTGGATAAGATAAAGACATCATATATGCTTAGTTTAGCTCGCAACTTTCTTAGGTGAGCGAGCACAATGTAGTCAACTCTGGTCCTCCATGAATATCCATGTGGAGCATCCTGGAGGGCTTCTTGATCACTTGAACCAATGACTTGTTTACTCTTATCACGAGGTGCTAAGAGAACTTTGCCACTATGGAGGTTGACTTCAATGACTTTGTGAGATAGTTTATTGGAAAGTTCTATCTACTCATCAGGTTCACCTACAGCTTCTCCTATGGGATCATCAGAGTTAGAAGACTCCAAATCAATCTCAATGGGTGAACCCAAATGATTCAAGGAATGGAAAATCCATTTCTAAATCAGAAGAGGATTGATTAGAACTAGAGTTATTATTGATTAGATTTGGAGAGATATCTAAAATAATAAACTAAGGAAGATCATCAGAAGTGACACAAATGTAACTGGAATTAGCTTGCTTTATTGATTTCTTAGATTTAGATGAAGATACAAAATAGAAATCAAGTAAAGTAAATGGAGTGAGTAATTTGGCACCCCCTCATACAATATTCTTTGCTAAGAAGAGGCTAGAGGAACTATAGTTAAGCAGTGGAGTGCTAGACTGGATGGTGGTTGTGCTTCTATGCTATCCGGGCAAGTGGAGGTTGCTTCGCTACTTGGGCTTCTACCTCCTTCAATTATCCTTAGCAATTTGCAAACCTTTCTTAGATTTGGAGGTTTGAGCTTCTTCGGGCACCTGCAAGGGTAACATTCTGATCTTAGAGATGATTTTCTTGGAGGTTCAGGATAGGGAGATATCCCAACCTTCCTCTGTCTTAAGAAGATCGTGTGTATCCCCAAGAATTACCTAGAATAAGAGGGTTGTTCTAGTAGGTATTTCTTAGATGATAATGACACTTGTAGCTCAAGCCAATCCTTAAAGGTAAAACAATCTTCTAAGACATGATATGTCAATGGTGGTAGGGGCAATAGTTTGGATCATGACTCTTGCCCACTTCCTCCAACCTCCTAGGCTCTGGTAACTGGAAATCAGGCTTCTATAAGAAATTCTTAAAGATCTTCCTGACTACCTCCCTCTTGAATGAATATGGTTTATTCAATTTGTTGACAAGAGTGGGTAAATGATAGCTACCTGGTGGCGGGTAAGAATATTGTTGTTGATGATGCTGATGAGGATACTACTAAAGAGGTGGCGGTGGAGGCCACTATGGAAACTGAGGTGGCCAGTTTGATGGTCGAGGTGGTGCCAAAGGAGGTGGTAGAGGAGACTGCTGAGCTTGAGGCCTATCTGACTGGACCCTGGCTGGCTGCTTCCCCTTATCAACTACTGTGATTGCCCTTGGCTTCTTCTCAAATGCCTTCTGAGGTTTGGGCTTGGCTGATTGGTCATAAAAAAGCAACTGTCTAGCTTCCTCTTGTAGACTAGTTATCTTGTTGATTTACTTCTCAAAGGTTTTGATTGTAAATCCCTTAAGCATGAAAGAAATCGGGCCATGGATATTCTTGAGTAGAATCTCAATGGTGTGCTATTTGGACAGTTGTGGTTCACATTTCATACTTAGGTTTGTCCACCTAAGAATGTAATCAACAAGGGACTCAATTGAATTTTGTTTTATCACAACTAGGTCACCTAAGGTAACCCTTTGTTGAGCTCCAGCAAACTTATTGATGAAGAGGTGCTCCAACTAAGCAAATGTCTTTACCAAACTGTTAGGTAGTTGGCATACCAATCAAATGCAACACCCGCTAGACTAATAATGAACAATCTAAGAAGAAGAGCGTCGTTGCCTCTGATATTGCAACAGCCAGAAGTGTGCGATGTGCTGGTGAGGGTTCCCACTGCCATCAAAGATTTTGGAGGAAGGAGGCACAAAACCTTTAGGGTATTGGACAACATCAAATTCCTCTAAGTAGGGTCTACCCTTTCGAATCTCGGGCTTGCACAAACGCATCCATTACCTATTGTTCTACCAACTGCATTGTATCCTTCTCTTGCTTGGAGGTGTTATCCACCACCTTCCTATGCAAGCTACCATTGTCCTGATCTACTGGAGAAGTTCTCTTGGGATGATTTGGGACATGTGCTAACTCAAGATGATCTATTCCTATCAGTATATGCTACAGGACTGAGGCCTGATTCTGAAGTGCATGGAGGGCTGCCAACAAATCTTTCATCCTCTTCTCCATTAGGTTGATTTGATCATCTTTCTATTTAAGATGTTGGCAGAGGTGTTGGGTTGAATGGACGGTGTCATCTTCCTCAACCACAATACCTTCCTAACTATGCTGATCTCTCTGAAGGGAGCTCCTAGTGTCGACCATGTGGACTCCGACTGAATCCTCAAAATGTCATCCTCATCAGGATCAAATGCTATCTGCTTATCCTCAAAATCTGTGTGATCATTGCCTAAGAGTTCCCTCTTCTCAACAAAGTTATCAGCTATGATCTCATCCAAAGAATGATCTAATCATGCCGACATAAATACTTGAGGCTAATCGGTGGAGGGACCATGGTCGCTGGCTGAAATACATCTAACACTGCCTACCACTGGAGTGCTAGTGCTGGGAGGGTCATGCTCACTAGAAGAGATATGCTCATGATTGCTCATCAGTGGAGTGGTGTCCCTGGGGAGATTTACTACCATGGGAGCTATAAAATTGTCCCCTTCCCCTTCTATAACTATCGCTGCCACTGGCTCTGATGATGGTGGTGGTGGTGGTGCAACCACGATGTTGCGGGGTTATCACTCCTTCTTCACCAAGATTGAAGTAGGAGGTCGAGTAGGGGAACTCATCCTCACCTCAGTCGGTGGAGTAGATGGAGTGGGATCCTTTGGCCATAGCCGGATCACCAAAGGGGTTGGTCTCTCCCCGGATGGGGGCTTCTGGATCTTGGAGGGAGTGGTGGATGCTGGGAGCTATACGAGTGATGGTGGATGATGAGGGGAGTGGTGTGAAGGCAACACCGCCCCTAGAGATCTCACTGTGGCGGTTGCGGTAAGAACAATCCTATCTAAATGATCACCCTAACGGTGGGATGATCAGGAAAATCTATCAGAGTGGAGGCTACCGATTGCCTGGCATACCTCTATCACTCTCTCCTATCTTCTTGAATGATGTTGAAGCCTCCATGGCTCTCTTTCAATGGATCTGACCCCTAACACTCTTAGGGTTTAATGATCATAAATCAAATAAGGTACTGGACTCTGAGCATCTATGCTCTGCCAACTTGTAGTAGGACAGTCTTAAGTCCAGCATAGGGTCCCTTATGCTCCCTATCTGGTATCTCATAGTAGACTACTGGTGGAGGAGAAGTAGTAATTTTTTGGTAATCTTCCTCTCCATCTGAGGCCGAGAGGGGGTGGAACTTGTTGTTGGTCAGAAGTGGAGAGACCTCTCGGAGAGAACCCTCCTCAGCTACATGGGATGCAGCCTCAAGCTCTCTGGCTGCTCACTCATGCTCCCGCTTAATCTTTCGATTGTTATTATGGTGTTGAGTATGAGTGAACAAGGCAGAGTGAGAACTAGTACCTACCTTGAAAGTGGAGAAGACTATCTCAGAAGATAAGATAGCTTTCCCCTTCGGGGTGACTAAAGAGAAGGTAGTAGCTCTTGCTGGAGCAATGGTAGAGATAGCTGCACGGGCAGGTGCTGAAACTATCTCAGAATGGGGCGTATGAACTTCTACAACCTTCCTCTTCAATGGAGGGTACTCAATAGAGGGCATGTCAATGTGGATGGCTACTGCCACCTCATCGCTCGCCGGTGAGTGTCGCCCCCCTCAGGTCTCACTCCTTGATCAAGAAAACCAGGTGTGTGGAATCGATCTCGAGGATGATGGCCCGATCCAAGGCCAAATTCATCTTGAAGGGGAAAGTAAAAAATGAACTTCTATGAAGCCATGTGCACTGACTACAAAAACCAACTGTACTAACCGGCTGCACTGTATCTCTGCATGTGTTGAAATGTAATTTGAGTCAGATTTCTACGTTAATGTTCATCCCAAGAGAGTAATATAGATTTAGACTTTTTAACCCACATCCAACAATTCAAATATGTTAAGTGGGGTTCATTGGAGAGATTTTAATATTGAGGATAGTCTTTACCATTTTATTTTGATTTTAGAACCCATATCAAACCAATTTAGGTAAGTTGGGTGGGGTTCATAAATTTAAGGAGAGATTTTCTTGGAGATATTTATATTTTGTGTATCTTGTTTTAAAAATATTGATGATTTGAAAGAACCTCTACTTAGCAAATTTGGGTATGCTAAGAAGAGGTTGTGATTGTGTGTTTCAAATTTTTATAGAATGTCTTTGCTTGTGATGTGTGAAATGTTGATTTGAAAGTGGGGCTTCTCACTTAACAAATTTGATATGCCAAGTAGAATCCACATGTGTTTGATTTGTGTTTGAAAATAGGACTTTCACTTAACAAATTTGGTATGTTAAATGAAAGCCAAATGTGATTGATATATATTTTGCTTTTCTTTAAAAAAATAGAATTCTCACTTAACAAATTTGGTATGTTAATTGAAAGCTCAAATGTGATTGATATATGTTTTTGCTTTTCTTTAGAAAAAAATGGGACTCTCACTTAACAAATTTGGTATGTTAAGTGAAATCCCAAATGTGATTGATATATGTTTTGCTTTTCTTTGAAAATGGGACTCTCACTTAACAAATTTGGTAAGTTTAAGAGAAAGCCCAAATGAAATTGATATATGTTTTGCTTTTCTTTGAAAATGGGACTCTCACTTAACAAATTTGGTATGTTAAGTGAAAGCCCAAACATGATTTGATTTATGTTTTGCTTTTCTTTGAAAATGGGACTCTCACTTAACAAATTTAGTATGCTAAGTGAAAGCCCAAATGTAATGTGATTTATGTTTTGAAAATGGGACTCCCACTTAAAAAATTTGATGTCTTAAGTGGATGTCAAATCTGACATGAAAATGAGGCCCTCACTTAACAAATTTGGTGTGTTAAGTGGGGAATCAAATATGTCATGAAAATGAGATTCTCACTTAACAAATTTGATATGTTAAGTGGAATAAAATATGATTTATGAAAATAAGACTCTCATTTAGCAAGTTTAGCATATTAAGTGAAAGTAAAATGTGTCATGGAAATGAGATTCTCACTTAACAATTTTAATATGTGAAGTGGGAATCAAATGCATATGAAAGTGAGATTCTCACTTAATAACTTTGATATGTTAAGTGGGAATCAAATGTGACTTGAAAATAAGATTCTCACTTAACAACCTTGACATATTAAGTGGGAATCAAATGTACATGAAAATGAGATTCTCACTAAACAACTTTGACATGTTTAAGTGAGAATCAAATGTATTTGATGTGCTCTCTTTGTTTGACAAATGTGGCATGTCAAGTAAGATTCCAAAATAGAGGTGAAATTCAATTAACAAATCTTAAGTATGTTAAATATATTTCAATGATATGTTTTGATGCCATGTATGTGTTTTCATGATTTTGAAAAGAGAGAAACTTCAACTGTAGCATATGTGAAATATGTTGAGTGGAGTTTCAATTTTACGTTATGATTTGAAATAGAATCTTCATTCAACAAATTTGAGTATGTTGAATGAAGGTAGCTATTTCCAAAAGAAGTAGTTTTGGAAAGCATCATTTTGTGAAAGAATTTATTTTCTTAAATTTTATGATAAACCATACCTCACCAAGCTAGTGGTAAGGAGGTTCTAGATTTTTATGGTCTCTCCCTTCATTAATAAATTTTGTTTTTTATCTATTGGGGAGCCCAATAGGGTTTCAAGGCCTACAGTAAAGTCCTACAACCTAAAAGATGTTGGCTAACTTTGCTTATGAATGAAATAAGCTAAGTGCCAACAGAAGAAAAGATAGTCTCGGACACACATAAAATGCATGTCCACTATCGATGTTTGGAGGCAACAATCATCTACTGGAGAGAGGAACTATCCCAGTAAAAGAAAATCTATGGTGTTTATTTTTGATTCATTTGTATGGGGAGCACCACGCAGATTTGAGGGTGTACTTATTGAGGTGATTGGGCACAACATTGAAGAATAGTGTACTATCTCAAAAGATAGAAGTCATTATCGTACAATGGACTTAATCATCAAATAAGGGCTCCTAAGGCATGATGGGTCTTCGAATATACTAGAGATTTTTCTCCTACTTTACATGGATGAATAAAGTAGGGTTTATTTAGACCAAATTCTAAAGTTCCCTATGGGGACAAGCCACCATAGGTAATTACAACTTAAGAAAAATGAATCTCTTAAGAATACTCTCGATTAAAGTAGGTGATTGTATCTCCAAAGAATTCAAACATAGGACTATCAATAAATTGTTCGTATTTTTTAGAAAATCAAGTGGGATGGATCAAAAGGGAAGAGTTATTATCGAAATCAAAGGAGATGAGTAGGGAGTGCTTATGATACTAGGAAGCCTAGTGAGCACTCCAATATGTCCTATGGTTGGGCTTTATATATTTGAAGTTGAGGAGATTTATTTATTTATGTTGAAATTTTATTAGAAATCTAGGACTTATAATTCCACAATACAAGATTATGGAAATGCCTAAGAGGTGAGGATTTATGCTTGTATACAGCAGGAAAAAGCAACCTTAGATCCTAATTCTAGTGAGTTTTGGCGAGGGCCAAAACATTACCTAAATCTAAGGCAAAAGTGGGTATATGGTTTACCTCTATAAGAGAGAGTAAACCATCTGACTTTTGGACTTATTACCACCTAGAGTGGCAGCCAGCTAACTCCTCCTATGCTTTAAATCCATGTAGGTAAGTCATATGCTTTTGAAATATGGCTAGGCTATTATTATTTAGAAAAGAAACTAAGTCATTAAACCCACTCCCTAAGAGACTAGAGCATGAGGGGTATGAATAATGACTTAAATCTAATGCAAATTTTTATCAAATTTTATTTAATTTGGGACTCTTTATTTTAACATAGGCTATAAGATTTTGTATGCCTAAATGTATGAGAAATTGGTTATGGGACAAATCAAAAGGGAAAGAGGTATTTTCCATCATAGGCTCTCAAAGGTTAGGCCCTTACTATCTGGCAAAGATGGAAGCCCTCCCTTAACAAGAGTGAAATAAGATGATTATGCATGATATTAAATATACAACATCCAGCTAAGGGGTTGCTAAATATTTTATTATCTTGATTTAATGCCTAGGCTTTTATATGATATTATGAGTTATTTTAGAGGTTTAGTTATGAGTTGTTAGTTTGGGTAGAAAAATTAATTTTATCCTAGAATAATCAGCATCGCCATACAACAATCACCAATCATAAACAAACTATGAAAAGGCATGCTTTTTTCTAATGCACAAGCTAAAAAAATATCAAATAATTTTATAAAGCTATCACAAAAGAATAAAAGGCCGATGCGGTCGGTATCGCCATACAACCCGAAAAGAAATGTGGGAAGCCGAGCTCTACCCTTATACAACCCAAATTATAAGAGAATAATTATAATTATAAATGATGAATGTTATGGGGGTCTTCATTCTTCATTCTTCATTTCTTCATTTCTTCTTCTTCCATTTCTTCATTTAATTTTCTCCATTTCTTTCTTCCTTTTGACTTAATTTGGATATGCTTGCTCCAAAGGCATCACATGGTACATAAGACTTGGTCTTATAACCAATGCTCATCCTAATCCCCCATAAGACTCATCTTAATCCTAATGCAAAATTACATTAAAATAAGAAAAGTAAATCTAGCTACACCTGCAAAATAAATGTTAGCTAAACACACCATACAACCCAAGTAGTTATATAAATAATTTGGACTTAGCACCCCACACATAGGTAACCAAGCCCACCTGTCTTAACTTGGATTATGCTTAGAGGCTAAGCAACCTGCACAGTAAAAGCATTTATATATTTTTTTTTTATTTAGCGGCACCTTAAGCACAACCCCTTGTAGAAAATATGATTAGGCTAATATCGGCCTAACATCCAGACTATGCACATAAACCCTAACATCCAGTCTATAATAATACATCACAAAACAAGCATGCATAAAATCATACACCGCCCTAACATAAAGCTAGAAATGGTGACTTAATCTAATGTGTGTAAATTAAAGCTTGTGTGGTATGTTCTAACTAGGCTTTAGAGTTGTAATTCGCTAAGTGTGAGGGATTTAATTTATAGAGGGTTGATTTCTCTTTAAGTGATTTAATTTATTTGAAGATTTTACTTAGTATTTTTTTTATTTCATATGGTCTACACTTAACAACTAGGTGTTACAAAGAGAAGAAAGAGATGGAATCTCTTTTTCATCCCTACCTTAAGTCACTTCTAAAGCAAGTTCATTGATCAATTTTCTTTACTGAATGGCTTATTATATGTTTTAATTAATCCTAAGTTTAGGTTCACTCTAAATGACCTTATTCAATACATCTTAAGATAAATTAAAATGAATTACTATCACATAACACATGTTTACTCATTTCTTTCAACATGTATATCATGCATATGATTAAATTATAAGCATACCTATACATACAATGTATGTCTTAGCACACTTAAATGATTAATTCAAAAAAGTATGTTTGGAATTTAAATATTTCATTTGATTAAATTATGAATGCATATCTTTTTAATATAAAAGAGGGATTTTTCATCCATTAGCTAAGTACACATTCTCATGTATAAAAATTTTAAGTGAGTACAGCGCCATTATTCTACACTAGGGGAGTAAGGTACAAAACCTACTTAGGGCTACTTAAAGCTTCACATCCCCGAGATGTCCAAACTAATATTCCACTTTTCTTAGATACATATACATGTATAAGCAACTATAAGGATTGGAAAACCTATGCAAAAGTTGTATTTGATTTATTTGATTTATGACTCTTATTCATTGGTCATATCATACATACATATGTATAAGAGTTTTAAGTGAGTATAATGCCATTGTTCTACACCAGGGCCGTAAGGTACAAGACCTACTTAGGGCTACTTAAAGCCTCGTAGCCCCGAGGTGTCTAGATTAATATACCCCTTTTCTCAGATACATGTGAATGTATCAAAAAGAACCACAAGAACGAGAAGTCATGCAAGAAGTCATATCTGATTTGATTATATGGTTTACATATGTGATATGAAATTCTTCCTAAGTCTTAGGAATGGAGATGCATAGGAGTAGATTTAGATAAATATTGTGTTCTTTTTAAATGAACTATACATTTATAAATCTCATGCAAATCCATATAAGATAAGGAAAGAGAGCTTCATATTGCATATCTTATATTATCAGCACATGCAAACTTATAGATATTTGTAATTAACTTCATCCTATGTATTATAATTGATTTATAGGCTTTTGAAAATAACTTTTGATTTAATAGTAATAATATCCACACCTATTTTTAATTTAAATCAACACATGCAATTTGACATAAAAGGAACCATTTCATTTAGTTAAATTTAAAAGAAATGAATGCATGATTACATATGGCAAGCAACATTTAACATGATTGGAAAGAAATAAAGGAACATAAGCACATGATCTCATTCATTCCAATTAATTCCTAAGGACAATCATACTAAATAAGGCTATTGAAAACAAACCAAAGTTCTTTAATGTTATTTCATCTTTATGTTTGATTTGAGTTAATGAAAGTGAAAGAGGTTTGCTGGTCCTAATCCCATTCCCCATGTGTGAGTCAATTTTGGATTAAGGAAGAAGTATTTGAGTTGATTTTATGATTTAATTAGGTTAGGGTATGAATTAAGCGATTAATTAACCCTTACCTACGTCACATTAAGTTAATTAACAAATTAATAATGAGCCAATATGATATGCAATCACATGGAAAGTAAATTTGCAATGCTCCTAAGAAATCAAAGGGGCCTAATATAATTGGCACATAATTAATAGTTAATTAGGCTTAAGGGATCTCACTTAACTACTTTTATAGTTTTCTCACACATGTGAGTTAACCATAATTTCATCATCTCTCACTTTGGGTCATTGGACACCCAAAGAGCTACCCAAGATTAAATTAGAGAAAAGATTCAATTGAGTTAGTTAAGTTCATTAATTAACTAATTAAGTCTTAACTAACCTTAACCAATCAAAATTAGATTGGCTTAGAGAAAGAGACAAAGAAGGGAGCCTAAGTCTCAATCCCTAAATCCTCTCAATTAGTTAACTAAGGTTCAAGTATGATTTGGATGTTGATTAATCTTGTTAATTATTTAAGTGGTGTTAATTATTTATTTGTTAAAGAGGGATTGGAGAAGACTTGAAGAAAAGATTGGAAGGGGGAGTCCCAATTCATTTCCCTAGACTTCATCACTATTAACAAAGGTTAATAAGCTTAATTGATTGACTAATTTACTATTCATTTGCTTAATTATCACTAATTACATTCTAAAATTGATTAAGACTCAATCAAATGGTTTCCCTAATTAATCAACCAATAAAATCTCAAAAAAATAGGAGAGGCAGAGATCATCCCCCTAAACATCCACAAAAAATTTAAGATTAATTGGATGGTAAATTAAAGAGTAATTAGGTTAATTATATTTCTAATTAAACCTTAATTAAGCCAAAACCACTATTCAAAATCAATTAATAATAATTTTCTTAGATTTTACTCTAAAATATCTTTAAAATGAGCCTAAGTTTGTATTTTTTTTGGATTTTCTAGAATTAGTTATGAATTTAGAAAATTTTAGGATTAAAAACCAATTAATTAGTCCATGATCTATCTCCTCCCGAGCATCAAACAATGGCTACCATCCATCGATTGTCGCTCGATCCGAGCCCAGCTCGGATGGAGATGAAAATGATCCCACACCTTCGGGGAAGCACAACAATAAAATCTAATGGTGGAAATCGCATGACATGAAAATTTCTTTAACAAAAGACCCACCTATTTTTATTCAAGGATAGATTTCAATGACATACCTCATCGAAGCTTATGATCGATGATTCCAATGATTGAGGAAGCTTTACTTGGTAGAAACAAAGCTCTATTTAGCCGCACAAGCTTTGATTTTGTGTAGTTTGCTCGAAAGACTAATCCACTATACGTAGGTAATCGGGCTTGATCGAGCTCTACCACTGGCCATCAGGAAGCTTGAGAAATGATTTTCTCTCTCGTTTAGCTCAAAAGAAGGTGTGTGCAAAGTTAATTGCACTTTAGTGGAGATTTGAGCAAATGGGAATCGAAGGTGGCCTCCCTATTTTGGTTTTGTGTAAAACCAAGAATGGGGATTTTGGGGAGCTTGGGAAGGCTTGGAAATCACTATGGGAACTCTTTCCTTGGCTGCTAAAGTTGAATCGTGTGTGTCTCTTTTAAGTTTGAGTTATAATGAGGGGGGTATACCAACTCATTCCTTAGATGGACGACCATGGCTATTTTGGATTCTTCTTGATCAATTGGCCAAATCAGAGGTTGGTGGAGGTCCTTGGGTGCATGATGTGACTCGATTTGGTTGGGTGAGGGTGTGGAGGTGGCTGACAAGGGAGGAACTGCTTGTCCTTGGTGGTTTGGAAAACTCCAATATGGATGGGGAGGTAATTTCACCTCCCCATGGATCATGGCCGACCCAACCATCTTTGGGTCAGGTAAGCCATGGTCCTAGGTGCCTAAGTGGATCTATGAATGGGTGCCAAGTGGCTAGGGGGAAAAATGACCCAATGAGCATGTGTCTTATCTCATGGGATGCCCTAAACCCAAGGGAAAAATGGTTATTTAGCTATGGGTTTGGTTTGGCCAGATTTAGGATGGGTCAAAAGTGGGTTAGCCCAAATTTCAAGTGGTTTGGAGTTTATTTGATTTGATTTAGCTTAATTTGACATATTTAAGTCAAATTGGGTTAGATTGGGTCAAGTTGACCAATTGGTCAAATTGGGTCAAACCAAAGGTTGGGTCAAGTTCACATGACCAATTGGAGTGTATTGGTGTCATTGGTTTGATTCAATTTGCTTTGGATTTGGATATGGCTCATTTGGATTCATATAGGTCAAATGGGTCAAGTAAACCAATTTGACCAATTTGACCAAGGTTAAGTTAGGGGTTGATTCAAGTTCAATTTGATAATTGAAAATGATTGTAGGCTTTGGTTTGGTTTAATTTGGAATTAATTTAGATTTTGGCTAATTTGACCCTTTAGATCAAGTTGGGCTAAGTTAGCTCAAGTTGACTAATTGGTCAACTTGGGCTTAATTATGGCTTTGGTCAAATTCAATAAGTGATTTAGAATGAACTTGAGCCATTGGTTGCAATCAATTTGGATCAAATCATGATTTGACCCATTTTGGCTTTTTAGGCCAATTTGGGTCAACTTGGGTCAAATGGCCAATTAGGCTTGGTTTGGCTCAAGTGAAGTGTTGGTCATGTTCAATCATTGATTATGAGTTGGTTTGCATCAATGGTTTTAATCAATTTGGCATATGGTGGATTTTGGCTAGTTTGGGTTTCATTTGGGCTAAATGTTGACTTGGACAATGGCTATGTTTGACTTAGTTTATTTAAGGCAATTGATCACCCTAGGGTGGTTGTTGGTTATGTTGTGAGGTTTAGATGGGCTTAGTTCAATCAAATTTGGGTTGGATTAGAACTTAGCTCAAAAAGGTCCTTTCGGTCACTTTGGGTCAAGTGAGCTAAATGGGTCAATTGGCTTGATCATGGATTGATTAAAGTTTAGTTGAACTCACAAATGAGCTTAGAATTAAAATATAAATCCAATTACAATTGGTTTGGAGCCAAATGGGTTTTGGTTCGTGTGATAATTTTAAGTCAAAAGGGCTAACTTGGGTTTCATTTGGGTTAGCTTAGATTTGGTTTGATAATGGTGGTTTATGTTTATATTTGGATAGATGATTGAAGGAATGATTGACTCATGAAAAAATATATGAGTTTTGAATTGATTTGGGTATCATTTAGCCAAGTTCAAGAATTTGGCTAAAAAAGCTAAAATCAAGAATTTGATTTGATTTGGGTTTCAAGCATTTGGAGTTTGGAATTGATTTATGGTTTGGAATTTGATTTGAGATTGAATTTGATAATTGAAAAAATCAATTAAACTGGGGTTGATTTGAATTTGGTTAAGGCTAAGTCCATAAGATAAAATCAAAGGGCTTAGGAAGGGATTTGGAGTTTAAATTTGGTAATTGAGAAAATTAATTGGATTGGGGTTTATTTGAATTTGGTTAAGGCTAATCCATAAGATAAAATCAAAGGGCTTAGGAGGGATTTGGAGTTTGAATTTGATCATGGGTTTCAATCATTTGGATTTGATTTTGGAATTTGGATTTGGATTTGAAATTTGATTTGGAAGAAGGAAGCAAGGATTTGGTTTGGGCTGTAGGGCAATCAAGTCTTCCTAAATCCCTAAGGCACAACCTATCCCTATGGCTAACTCTTCTAAGTCTCTAGGGTTAGGTTAAGCATTCATCTAATCACTAGAAGTGTCTTAAGATTAAGGAATGCTTACTGTCTATAAGAGTCCTAGATCTATGATACGGAAGTTGAGAGCTCACTCCAAAAGTGAGGTCAACAGGATCTTATTAGCATATATGTTATAAAGGAGAGCAGATGCTTCCAATCAACTGGCTCTACTTAAAGAAATACTATCCATAAATCTTATTTGCAATAAACTTCTTTTCATATTAAATTTCATCTCTTATGTGTTAGAAATATCTTTCACTTGCAAATCTTCCATGTCATGTTTAGGGTAGGTGTAAGAGAACCCGAGTGGCATCCTATCCCTCCACAACACAAACACAAACTACAAATGATCCTCCAGTGCTACTAGGTTAGGTGTAAGAGAACCCAAGAGGCATCCTATTTAGACTAGTACAACAAAGTTAGGTGTAAGAAAACATTAGCATCCTTTCTTGATGGAGTCACAATTCCCCTACAACACCATTTCATCCATTCTTCTGTTTAGGGTAGATGTAAGAGAACCCAAGCGGCATCCTATTCCCTCTTTCACAATACAAACAAACACATATCTTTTATCTCGAGCTATTTTGATGTGGGAGCAAACCCCGTGGCACTCACTCATTAGCTACTCTAGGTCAAGCCAATATGCTACTTTGTTAGTGTGTCACCCGAGTGGTCACTCGTCTGGCAGATGTGAGTCCTCGTACTTTCTTTCTGACTTAACCATTGCAAATCGACAAGCACCTTGTCAGTTTTGGTAAGCCTTACTACTATGTATCCAGTAAGCTACCCCATGTTGACTTTGTTTAAGATGATGTAAGCGTACATGCTTTCTTCTTGGACTAGCCATCATGCACTGACTAGAGTATATTTGAGGCTTAGGGTAAGTCCCCCAGTGGCTTCTTTCCTCTTCACTACTTCAAGCTTGGGTTTAGTCCTTACATAAGACTCTTCGCTTAGTAGTCGCCCTATGTTGAATAGCCCCTGTCGAGCGAAAGACAGACTATCCGGTGATCAGTTCTACTTTAGAGAGATGTAAGTCTACATGGCTTTTCTCTAGAATGATTGTCGCTTAGGTTGGTTGGTTATCGCTATGCTGACAGCGACCCACCTGGTGGATACACCACTCTTGGCAGATGTGAGTCTCCATGCTTTCTCCTTGAGTTGGCCACCGAATACCTATAGGCTTTCTTTTATAGGGTTTTGGATAATGCTCCCAGCAGCACCTCTCCTGTGGGCACTCTATTTGGATCACATACTTAGCAACCCCATTTAGATACTACCCTGATTACTCTTGGATTGGATAGTTCTCCTTTCCTAGTAGTCACCCTTGTGGTTGGAGAATTTATCTTGTGGATATGCAGATTCTTCCTTGGTCCAGTAAGTTTGAGATTGGACTAGGTCGATATGAGCTCCTTCTCAGTGTGGTCCCTTGCAAACCAATAGAGTCCATGATAACATAAAACAAACAAAACATATCTTCGCTTGTATATTAAGAATTCAAGCCCCAGTGGCCCTTTTCCCAAGCAGGTATCCTATCTTTAAGGCAGTGTCAGTAAAACTCCCTATAGGAATTGCCTAACTACTTTGAGTTGAGATAAGTCCCCAGGTCAGCACTCTCTCAGTAGTTTCTCTTAGGATGGGTTCAACTTGTTGTGCCTCCAACGAGTCACCTCGACGGTCATCTTTGCTTTGAAAGATATAAGTCCATTACGCATTCTTTCCAGCAAGACCATTACTGCGATGGCGACCGGTGATTTGATTTGTGCAAACAACCCGTCCAATGGTTCCTTGTGTAGCAGGATGTGATTCCCCATGCTTTCTTCCAAACTTGACCATTTCACACCAAAAGGCATCCCTTAGGTTGGTTAGCTCTACGCCATGGCCGATAGACTATCCCTTTGGATTTGTAAATCGAAGATAGGTCTAGGCTGATATTAGCTCCTTCTTAGTAGATCCATCTCACACTGACAAGATCCATCAAATTAAAATAAATATAATTCAATCAAATAACATTATCCTGACTACTTTCGAGTTAATATAAGTCCCCCAGCGGCATTCATTCAGTAGTCTCCCTAGGTCGGGTTTGATTTCTTGCATCTAATAGATCACCCCAGTGGTTTTCCTTTACTTTTGGAGATGTAAGTCTGATATACTTTCTCCCAAAGTACATTGTACACCGAAATACAACCCCTTAGGTCAGATAGTTCTACCATGTGGTTGGTGGACTACCCCTTTGGATTGGTAAATCTGAGATAGGCCAAGGCCGACATTTCCCTTTCTCAATGCAGTCCATCACACCGATAGGGTCCATACAAAAATTTAAACTTAAAATAAACAATCAACCAACTTCTCTCCAGCGAGGCATCAATCATCCGAACCTCCCCAGTGGAGTCAATTAAATCCAATCCAAACTTGCATTCCCCAGCGAGTGCACCCTCAAAAGAAATCTCATCAAATCCTTATCCCTAGTCGATAACCCGAACCTATTTCCTTAGTGGAAGGTTCAAGCATCTATCACTGGTAGGTTATACATTCTAATCCCTGGATACTCTACCCAAATCATATCTTGCATCCAACTCAAACCCTTTATCCCAAGTGGATAACCTGAACCTGCTTCCTTAGTGCAAGGTTCACATGTTTGATCCCTTAATAGATCCATTCTTCCTCCCTTATGCCCTTGGCATGAGTGGAGTTACATTGCAGTAAGATCTTAATTCCTTCTACATCTCGGGTTTAAGGGTAGATCAGTTCTGTTAGTGTTTACGATCCTTCAAACATTGTTGATCGTCTCGGTCAACACCAATACGTGTGGCGTGCCTTGTCAGTCACACCACACCTATTGGATGCCCTTTGTTGACCTTATTTTTGGATTGAGCTCTCAACTACCTTATCATAGATCTAGAACTCTTATAGACACTAAGAGTTCCTTAGTCTTATGACACTTCTAGTGATTAGGTGAATACTTAACCTAACCCTAGAGACTTAGAAGAGTTAGCCATAGGGATAGGTTGTGCCTTAGGGATTTACGAGGACTTGCCTACCCTATAGCCCAAACCAAATTTTTGCTTGCTTCTTCCAAATCAAATCTCAAATTCAAATCTAAATTCCAAAATCAAATCCAACTATCAAATGATAGAAACCCATGATTAAATTCAAACTCCAAATCCCTTCCTAAGCTTTTGATTTTATCTTATGGACTTAGCCTTAACCAAATTCAAATCAACCCCTTCCAATTCATTTTCTCAATTATCAAATTCAATCTCCAATCAAATTCTGGATCAAAAATCACATCCAACTATCAAATGATTGAAACCCAAATCAAATCAAATTCCTAATTTTAGCCCTTTTAGCCAAATTCTTGAACTTGGATAAATGATACCCAAACCAATTGAAAACTCATGGGTTGCTTCATGATTCAATCATTCCTACAATCATTGACCAAAATATAAACATAAACCACCATTATCAAACCAAATCTAAGCTAACCCAAATCAAACCCAAGTTAGCCCTTTTGACTTGAAATTATCATATGAACCAAAACCCATTTGGCTCCAAACCACTTGCAATTGGATTTATATTTCAATCATAGGCTCATGTGTGAGTTCAACTAAACTTGAATCAAGCCATGATCAAGCCAATTAATCCATTTAGGCTCACTTGACCCAAAGTGGCCTAAAAAAACCTTTTGAGCCAAGTTCTAATCCAACCTAAATTGTTGAACCAAGCCCTTCTAAACCTCACAACATAACCAACAATCACCCTAGGGTGATCAATTACCTTAGATTAGGTCAAACCAAGTCAAACCTAGCCTTTGACCAAGTCAACATTTAGCCCGAATGAAACCCAAACGAGCCAAAATCCTTCATATGCCAAATTGATTAAAACCATTGATTAAAACCAACTCATAATCAATGATTGAACATGACCAAACCCTCACTTGAGCCAAACCAAGCCTAATTAGTCATTTGACCCAGTTGACCCAAATTGGCCTAAAAAGCCAAAATGGGTCAAATCATGATTTGATCCAAATTGATTGCTACTAATGGCTCAAGTTCATTTCAAATTACTTATTGAACTTTACCAAAGCCATAATTAAGTCTGAGTTGACCAATTAGTCAACTTGACCCAACCTAGCCCAAATTAACCTAAAGGGTCAAATTAGCCAAAATCCAAATTAAATCCAAATCTAACCAAAGCCTACAATCATTTTCAATTAGCCAATTGAACTTGACTCAATACCTAACCCAACCCAATTTAGTCAAATTGGTCAAATTGGTCAACTTAACCCATTTGATCTATATGAACCCAAATGAGTTGAAATCAAATCTAGAGCAAATTGAATCAAACCAATGAAACCAATACACTCTGATTGGTCAAGTGAATTTGACTCATCCCTTGGTTTGACCCAATCAATTTGACCAATTGGTCAACTTGACCCAACCTAACCTAATTTGACATAAATAGGTCAAATCAAGCCAAATCAAATCAAATAAACTCCAAACCACTTGAAATTTGGGCTAACTCACTTTTGACCCATTTCAAATCTGCCCAAATCAAACTCATAGCTAAATGACCATTTTTCCCTTGGGTTTAGGGCATCCCATGAGATAAGACACATGCATATTGGCTCATTTTCTCCCCTTAGCCCTCATTCATAGTCCACTTAGCACCTAGGACCATGATTAACCTGACCCAAGGGTGGTTGGGTCGGCCATAACTCATAGGGAGGTGAAATCACCTCCCCATTCCCATTAGAACACTTGGAAATCCATAAGACACCCACTACTCCCATGGCAGCCATTCTGACACCCTCCTCCACTCAAAGGAAGCCAGGTAACATGATTCTCAAATTGAGCTCCTCATCTCTTGATCCAAAAAAGCCAAAATAGCCATTACCATCATCTAAAGAATGAGGGGGTATACCCCCCTCATTCTCACTCACACTCATAGATACACACTTGATTCAACCCTAGTAGCCAAGGAGAGAGATCCTAGAGCAATTTCCAAGGCTTCCCGGGCTCCCCAAAATCCCCATTCTCAATTTTACGTGAAACCAAAATAGGCTACGTCACCCACGATTTCCATTTTTCCAAACCTCCACCAAAGTGCAATTAACTTTGCACACACCTTCCTTGGAGCTAAATGAGCAAACGTTTCCCATTGCCCCAACCATCAAAAGTAGGAGTTTGACCAAGATCAATCACCTAAGCCTCGTGCATTGGTCTTCCAAGTAAACTACACCAAATCAAAGCTCGTGGCTCAACATGGCTTTATTTCTTCCAAACAAAGCTTCCTCAATTGTTGGAACCGGTCATAAGCTCTGATGAGGTATGCCATTAATACCGATCCTTGAATAAAAATAGCTTGGTCTTTTGTGTAAGAAAGTGTTATGTCACGCAATTTTCACCGTTGGATTGCTCTGTTTTGCTTCCTCGGAGGTGTAGAATTGATTTCATCTCCATCCGAGCTCGGGTGAGCTCAGATCGAGCGATGATCAATGGACGATATCCATCGTTCTCCGCTCTGAAGGAGATAGATCATGGACCGTCCATTCCATGTGATCGGAATGGATGATCCTAATCTGATCACGCATAGAACTTCTAATTAATCCTTTGAAACTGCGTTAATCCCGATCTTAGATGGACGGTCCACGAGTTACCGCGGTACCGCCATCCGAAGTCATCCTTTATATGTGAACAACTTAAATCCCTTCGCGTATGTGGAAAGCGCCACGTCCGCCACGTGGCCCCACGGGATTAAGGCTTGAAATAGGATTAATTAATTTATTTTTAATCCTGAAACTTTCTAAATTCATAACTTATTCTAGAAAAGTCCAAAAATATAAACTTAGGCTCATTTTAAAGATATTTCAGAGTAGAATCTAGAAAAAATATTATTAATTGATTTTGAGTAGTGATTTTGGCTTAATTAAGGTTTAATTATTCCTTAATTAGCTTAATTATTTCTTAATTAATCACCCAATTGATCTCCAAATTTCTATAGATGTTTAGGGGGATGACCTCTGCCTCCCCTATTTTTATGGGATTTTATTGATTACTTAATTAAGAAAATCAATTGATTAAATCTTAATCACTTTCTAATTTGATTAGTGATAATTAGTGAATGAACAATAGTTTAATTGATTATTTAAGCCTAATTACCTCTATTGAACAGTAAGGGAGCTTAGGGAATGTGGTTGGGATACCTTTCCTAATTCATTTCCTAAGTTTCCTTCACTTTTTGGAATTTAATTAGTTAATGATTAATAAGGTAATTAATTTCTTAATTAATTAATTAATTTCCAAGATAAAAATCAGAGCCTAATTGAGTGTTTGAAGTGACTTAGGGGTTAAGGGTTGAGGCCTTGTCATTGATCCTTTTTCCTAAATTAATTTCATCAGTCTAATTAAAATATAATCCAAGAATTAAATCAATTAATTAACGAACTTGATTAACAAAATCTAAAATTCACTTCATACCTATGCAACCTCCAACTAATCTTGGGTAGCTCTTTGGGTGTTCAATAACCCAAAGTGGTTAAGTGAGATCCCTTAAGCCTAATTAACTATTAATCATGAGCCAATTGCATTAAGCCCCTTTCATTTCTTAGGAGCATTGCAAATTTACTTTTCATGTGGTTGCATATCATATTAGCTCATTATTAATTAGTTAATTAACTTAAGGTGATGTAGGCAAGGGTTAATTAATTGGCTTAATTCATACTATAACCTAATTAAATCATAAAATCAACTTAATTACTTCTTCATTAAATAAATTAACTTACACATGGGAATGGGATTAGGATCAACAAACCACTTTCATTTCCTAAGTCAAATCAAACTCAAAACTAAAAATGTCATTTAAGAACTTTGGTTTATTTTAAGTAGCCTTATTTAGTATGATTGTCCTTATGAATTAATTGGAATGAATGAGATCATGTGCTTATGTTCTTTACTTCTTTCCAATCATGTTAAATGTTGCTTGCCATATATAATCATGCATTCATTTCTTTTAAAATTAACTAAATGAAATAGTTTCTTTTATGTCAAATTGCATGTGGTGATTTAAATTAAAAATAGGTGTGGCTACTATTACTATTAAATCAAAAGCTATCTTCAAAACCTACAAGTCAATTATAATATATGGAGTAATGTTAATTACAAGTATCTATAAGTTTGCATGTGTTGATAATGTAAGATATGCAATATGAAGCTCTCTTTCCTTATCTTATATGGATTTGCAAGGGATTTATAAATCTATAGTTCATTTGAAAAGAACACAATATTTGTCTAAATCTACTCCTAAGCATCTCCATGCTAAGACTTAGGAGGAATTTCATAACACATACGTAAATCATATAATCAAATCAAATATGACTTATTGCATGACTTCTCGTTCTTGTGATTCTTTATGTACATTCACATGTATTTGAGAAAAGTGGTATATTAGTCTGGACACCCCGGGGCTGCGAGGCTTTAAGTAGCCTTATGTAGGTATTGTACCTTATACCCCTAGTGTAGAACAATGGTGCCATACTCACATAAAATTCTTATACATATGTATCTATGATGTGGCCAATGAATAAGAATCATAATCAAATAATTCAAATACAACTTTTGCATGGGTTTTCTTATCCTTGTAGTTGTTTATACATCTCTCTGTATCTAAGAAAAGTAGTAATTAGTCTATACACCCTGAGGCTTTAAGTAGCCTTAAGTAGGTCAAGTACCTTACACCCCTGGTGTAGAATAATGGCGTTGTACTCACTCAAAACTTTTATACATGTGAATGTGTACCTAGCTACTGGATGAAAAATCCCTCTTTTTCTATTAAAAAGACATGCATTCATAATTCAATCAAATGAAATATTTATTTTCTAAACACATTTCTTTGTATTCAACATTTGAGTGTGCTAAGACATACATTGTATGTATAGGTATGCTTAGGATTTAATCATATGCATAATATACATGATGGAAAGAAATGAATAAACATGTGTTATATAATAGTAACTCATTTTAATTAATCTTAAGATGTCTTTCTTATTGAGTAAGGTTATTTAGAGTGAACCTAAACTTAGGTTTGATTAAAACATATAATAAGCCATTTGTTAAAGGAAATTGATTAATTAACTTGCTTTAGAAATGACTTAAGGTAGGGATGAAAGAGAGATTTCCTCTCTTTCTTCTCTTTATAATACTTAGTTGTTAAGTTTAGGCCATATGAAGCAAAAGAAAATACTAAGTAAAATCTTCAAATCAATTAAATCACTTAAAGATAAATCAACCATTTATAAATTAAATTCCTCACACTTAGTAAATTACAACTCTAAAGCCTAGTTAGGACATACCACATAAGCTTTAATGCACACACATTAGACTAAGTCACCACTTCTAGCTTTATGTTAGGGCGGTGTGCGGTTTGATGCATGCTTGTTTTGTGATGTATTTGTTGTAGACTGGATGTTAGGGTGTATGTGTGTAGTCTGTATGTTAGGTCAATATTAGCCTAATTATGCTTTCTACAAGGGGGTTGTGCTTAAGGAGTTGTTGTAATAAAAATATAAATGTTTTTTTTGCTGTGCAAGTTTCTTAACCCCTAAGCATAACCCAAGTTAGGACAGGTGGGCTTGGTTAACCATGTGTGGGGTGCTATGTCCAAAATTATTCATATAACCGCTTGAGTTGTATGGTGTGTTTAGTTAACGTTTATTTTTCAGGTGTAGCTAGATTTACTTTTCTTCTTTTAATGTAATTTTGCATTAGGATTAGGATGAGTATTATGGGGGATTAGGATGAGCATTGGTTATTAGACCAAGTCTTATGTACCATGTGATGCCTTCGGAGCAAGCACATTCAAATCAAGCCATAACTTTCATCATTTGTAATTATAATTATTCTCTTGTAATACAAGTTGTATAAGAGTAGATCTCGGCTGCCCACATTTCTTTTCGGGATGTATGACAGTACCCAACCGCATTGACCTTTTATTCTTTTATGATAGCTTTATAAAATTATTTGATGATTTGTTTAGATTGTGCATTAGAAAAAGCATGCATTTTCATAGTTTATTTATGATTAGTGATTATTGTATGGCCTGGATGCGATTAGGCTCCTTTGATAAAATTTAATTTTTCTTCCCAAACTAAAAACTCATAACTAAACCTCTAAAATAACTCATAACATCATATAAAAGCCTAGGCATTAAATCAAGATAATAAAATATTTAGTAACCCCTTAGCTGGATGTTGTATATTCAATATCATGCATAATCATCTTATTTCACTCTTGTTAAAGAGGGCTTCCATCTTTGCCAGAGAGTAATAGCATAACCTTTGAGAGCCTATAATGGAAGAACACCTCTTTCCCTTTTAATTTGGCCCATAATCAACTGCTCATGCATTTAGGTATACAAAATCTCATAGCTTGTGTCAAAATAAAGAGTCTCAAATTAAATGAAATTTGATATAATTTTTTATTAGATTTAATTCATTATTCATACCCCTCATGCTCTAGTCTCTTACAAAGTGTTCTTAAGGACTTAGTTTCTTTTCTAAATAATAATAACCTAGCCATCTTGCAAAAGCATATGACTTGCCTACATGGGTTTAAACCATAGGAGGAGTTAGCTGGCTACCACTCCAGGCAGTTATAAGTCCAATAGTCGGGTGGTTTACTCTCTCTTGTGGAGATAAACTATATATTCACTTTCACCTTAGATTTAAGTCATGCATTGGCCCTAGCCAAAGCTCCCTAGATTTAGGATCTGAGGTTGTTGTTTCCTACGGGCTACAGGCATAAATCCTCACCTCTTAGGCATTTCCACAATCTTGTATTATAGAATTATAAGTCCTCAATTTCTAATAAAATTTCAACTCAAATAAATAATTCTCTTCAATTTCAAATATATAAAGCCCAACCATAGGATAGTTTGGGATGCTCACTAGACTTCCTAGTATCATGAGCATCCCCTACTCATTTCCTTTTGGCTTCGATAATAAGTCTTTGCTTTCGATCTATCCCATTTGATCTTCCAAATATAGCTAATTTATTAATAGTCCTATCTTTGAATTCTTTCGAGACAATAATAATCGCCTACTTTAATTGAGAGTATTCTAAAGGGATTCTTTTACTTAAGATGTAATTAACTATGGGGGCTTGCCCCATAGGGAACTTTAGAACCCAGTCTAAATAAACCCTACTTTATTCATTCATATAAAATAGGGGAAAAATCTCTGGTATATTCGAAAACCCATCATGCCTTAGGAGTCCTTATTAGATTATTAGATCCATTGTAGGGTAATGACTTCTATCTTTTGAGATAATACATTATTCCTCAATGTCGTATGATCACCTCAATAAGTACACCCTCAGAACTACATAGTGTCCCCCCCATACAAATGGAATCAAAAATAAACACCACAAGCATTTTCTTCAAGATCTGAATGAGAGTTTTGTTGAAAACTCTTACTAACCCTTTGCTCAAAGGTAATTTGCATTTATTTTGATAGTCAATAAAAGGTTGCCAACAATTCAATTCCCTATCCTTTTCAGCAATGGCAATCTCCTCTTCAAGGGTATGCTTGTCGATAAGTTTAGTATCAATACGCGAAAGCACTCAACGATTATGAACCTCTATTGATATGAACTCATCTTTCAGACATGCTAATTCTTTAGCGATTTTAGCTAAGGCATCGATTATGGCATTCTCACATCAAGAAATCCTAAAAATGATAACCTCTAGGATTTGGGCCAATAACTCCATGATGTATTTATGGCAGTGATGGAGTTTGGGTTCGTGAACTTTGTAGGACCTAGTAATTTGGTTAACTAATAATTATGAATCCCCAAATATGTTTATGCTTTGAATGCCTAAAAAGATAATTAATTCTAGACTGGTGATCAGGACTTCATATTCGACTTCATTATTGGCATAAGGTTTAGAAAGGTGATATAAGAACCTCATTATACTACAATCTGGTGTTAGGAGAACTATTCATACCCCTCCTTTACTTGGGAGTGTAGATCGTGGTTCTTCTCCCCTTTGAGATGAAGCTGCACCATCAAAATATATCTCCACTTTATGCCGCTTGTATTCCCTAAACTCATGATCTATTCATTTGGGAGGTCATCATTTAGGATGGATTCAGCAGGGAGAGGGTGTGCCACTATGAAATTCGCAAGAGGTTATCCTTTTACTGTATGAAGGAGGAGAAAAGTAATATCAAACTGTAATAATATCATGGACCATCGTGACAACCATTCAGATAGTGCCAACTGGGTCATGAGGTATTGCAATGGATTAACTCTAGAAATCAAGTTTACTTTGTGAGAGAGTATATAATGCTATAACTTTTGGGCAGCGAAGATTAAATCTAGACAATGCTTCTCAATGGGTGGATAATTCACCCCTGTAATAATTAAATGATGACTTAAATAGTAAAGTGCATTTTTTTCTTTCATCATTATCTTGAGCCAATAAAGTGCCAAGTGAGTCATCAAATGCAGTTGTGTATATTATGAGGGTTTGCCTAGATAGACTAAAATTATCAGCTCATGAGATACTGCTTGATGCTCTCAAATTCTTATTGGTACTTATAATCCCACTAGAATTTAACATCCTTCTTGATCAGTATTGAGAATGGTTGACACCTATCATACATGTTGGATATGAAGAGTATTAGATACACCTGCCTCCCTTTGAATGATCTGAGTTGAGTTAGACTTTTAGGGGTGACATTTCAATTATTGCCTTGATCTTCTCGGGGTCAATTTCAATCCCATGATGCACAACAAACTTGAGAGACTTTCTTAAAGTTGCCCCAAATGCATACTTCAGAGGGTTCATCTTGAGGTTGTATTGTCTCAACCGTTCAAAAGCTACCATCAAGTCAAATAGGCGGTCTTCCTTTTCTTTACTTTTGATAACAAGATCATCGACATAACATTCAACTTAGTGATTGATGAGTTTGATAAAGAATTGAGGCATGACCCGCTAATAGGTAGCTCCGAATTGTGGTTTGATTGATGTTTGATCCAATTTGATCATTTTGGCCAATTCGGGTCAAATAGCTCAATTTGATTGATTGGATTCAATTGGGGTCATATGAAGGTTTGAATGTGTTCGAGAATGAACTTAGAGTTGATTGAAGGTCTTGATTGCAATTGATTTTAGTTAGATTAAATTTCGGTCCATTTGAACCCTTTAGGTCAAATGGGTCAATTTAGGTCAACTTGGGTTATTTAGGTTGATTGGCTTGATTGCATGAATTAGAATGGATTATGATATTCAATTGGGCATTTAGAATAATTATGAGACTTGGATTAGGTTTAATTGGCTTGAATCAAGTTGAATAGGGTTTTAGCCCTATGGATTTCAAATGGGTTAACTTGAGTTAAGACCCAAGTTTATTTAGTTTGATTCAATTAAATTGAAGTCAAGGCTCAATCATATATAATTGGAGTTCAAATGAGTTTGGATGGGTTAGATTTCAATAATGTTGATTTGATCTTGAGTTTGGTCATTTTGAGTCCAAATAGGTTAAGTTAGATCAACTTAGCCAAGTCAAACTAAGATGAATCAAATTGAGCCTAGGTCAAGTTGGTATTTGGCTTGGAGCTTAGATTTTATTTGATTTGAATTTGGTTAATTGGCCTGATATGGAATTTGGTTTGGCCTTAGGGTAGGTGAGGTTTCACTTATCCTAAGACAAGCTCTAACCTTAGGGTTGCACCCTATAGGTCTCTAGGCTTGAGTTTGGTGTCCCCTTAATCACTAGAATTGTCTTAGCACTAAGGAAGTCTTAGTGTCTAGAAGAATCCTAGGTCTAAGGTAAGGGTAGTCAACCTTACTCTATAAGTGAGGTCAACAAACGTGAATCAAACTAGTCTTAGATTCTCAAAAATTTGACAAAAAGATGGCTCTCATACTACATGTTGGATTATAATACAAAATTATTTCCAATTCCAATTAAGATAAATTCAACTCAGATTAATTAAATATAATGAAACATGTGAGAATCCATAAGAAGAAGATGATTCCAGATTATTGATCTTCCAATTCAATATGATTTTCCCTTAGAAAAAATTATATATTCTCTTGATGATGGGATGTTAGAGAAAATTGGAGAAAAAAATTTTGGGTATTGATTTAAATGATTTTGAGGCCTAAAACATGTGTTAGCATTCAAGATCTTATATGTGTGTTTTCATATTATTTTGAACTTATTTGATCTCAAATTTGATCAATCTATTAACACCAAATTAGTTTACTTCAGTTGCTCTTATAATGAGATTAATTATTTGATCAAACAAGAGTTTTTTTTTTAATCCCAACAGCCTTCAAAATTTACATAATGATTTGTGGGTGAAAATTTTTCAAGACAAAACTAAAGGTTTAGCCACATTTTAAAGGGGGGATTTACATACATATCACATAATTCTTATATATTTACATATTTAACACCTAAATTTTAATTTTAATATATATGACACCTCAATCTTCAATATCACATCAAAAACACCATCATCACTTAATTTTTAAAAGTGAAATGCACCTTTTTTTTAAGCATAGTAAGATATTAAATAAGTAAATATCTAACTTTAGGTATTAGATATGTAAATAGATAATAATTATGTGATATGTATGTAGATCTCCCATTTTAAAACATTATATATATTGAAAATTTTCAGTTCAAAACGTATGATAATACGATAAAAAATAGCAAAATATGTTACTTTGAGGTCAAATTAAAAAAACAATATTGAATTAGTAATTAATATCCAGTCATACGCCTTAAATATGTATCACCATAATCTAATTTTTTAGCTGCGCATAATGGGTATATTATTGCATTTTAAACTATAAAATTGACGCTTAAATATGTATTGTACAGTTCTAACTTTTATCGGTCTTCTTCGTTTACGAAATTTGTGTGAATTTGCATGAAACCAAGCTCCATGAATATTTTGTGAGAAAGGGATCAAAATTATATTGCAAGCATGCTTTGAATGGTAATTTATGAATGTACAAAATGCAACTCCGTATGACTCTTATAGATCCAAACATAAAATTTATGAGAAATTATTACGTGCTGAGTCTAATCGTAATTTTGGTCTGAACTCCAATAACATAACATCATATAACGTTCATATATACACAATTATTATATATTGACATGAATCGCTATATATTATTATATATATGATGTATATAAATATTATATATTTCTATATAATTAATATTATATTAATATATAATAGTTCATGATCAATATATAGTAGATATATATCAACTGAATGTATATCAACTACATCTGAAATTTACAAGTAATAATTTTTCAACCAACATAATGAGAAAAACTTTCTTAATTATTATTATTATTATTATTATTATTATTATTATTATTTATTTGAACTAAAAAAAACGTCATTTTCCTTTCACGACAAGGAAGTTTGGCGAGCACGTGCATTTGTTCATAGTGCATGTGGCTGGAGAACACTGCCACGTGAGAACCACAATCTCGAGAGGGAAGTGACTTCTAAGTTATTCTATGTGGCCTCCTCCAATAATTAGCTGAATTTATAAAATAAGCGGTAAAATGATGCTTATCATTACTTCATCCTATAATAATTTTTATATAAAATCCATCTCTTTGATTACCCAACTTGTTGCTTAGGTAATTTATCTACTGGCCTCTAAGTTCCCCCTTATAAAAATATTTAAAACAATTCAAAGATCTACGTCATACCAGAATATTAAATATAATAACAATCATATATAAAATTTCTCATTATATATTCATTATAAAAAAATTTTATGTATTATATAATATTAAAATCCTCTAATTCCTCTAATTCCACTGAATGATATTGTTAATATTAATTCAAATATTTGATAAATGGAGAGACTTATCATTCTCATAGTTGTTAGACTTATATTATGGTCACATCATTATTTTCTTTTATAATTTTATTTAAGTAAAAACTAAAAAGTAGAACTTAGGAAGCAAGCAACTTTGGACAATTTGACAATATTATTTTTATTTTTTATTTAGCAACTTTATATACAGGTTGTTCAAATTTTGTTTTAGGTGGTGTGCCTTGAAACATTCAATCAAATCTACAGAGTTTAACTTAAAATTGCAAATAAAAAAACTTTATTTTATTTTTATTTGTGCAAAAGCGAATCAAAGAGTCCTTTAATAAGATATTTAAAATAGTTTGGTACATTAATTATGCAATTATAGTATTAGAGTCTCTCATAGGCAAAGATTGAAACAGCTGGATTTGGTTGCTTTGTATGGAATAATGGTACTGTTTCCCCCATTTGTGGACAACACTGACCTTGACAAATGTATTATGGAGATTTAAAGTTTAAAGAATATTAATTAAGTTTTTAAAATTAAAAATCAAATGATAGATAATAGAAATTTTTTTATATTTAGGAGATGTTTAGTTGGATGTATTTTTGGTGTAAACTAAGTTAAATACCGGGATTTTAACTTTTAAAATATTTGATATAGTGCAATGTAAAAAAGGAAAATATTTGTAGTGTATATGCATTGGAAAGGATATTTGTGGTGTACTTGAAATTCATCCAAATTGGGTGAATTCCAAATACACCGATTAGTGTAAAATGAGAAAGGTCATTTTGCCCATCATCTGCCACCATCCGCCACCTCCCGTAGCCACTGTAGGCCACCACCAACCGTTGATAACCCCTACTACTAGGCTCTACCATCACCATCACTCTTAATCCCAATAAATAATTTATATAAATAAATCTATATTATCATTATTTTTAATATTTAAATATTTCTAATATATATATATATATATATATATATATATATATATATATATATATATATATATATATAGCTTTAGTAGTAGTTTTAAACGCGTCTAAACCTAACAGCTTTGGCCGGGCTTTATTGGGTAAAAGCATAGACTAGGGATCATCAGGCTTGAGCAGTCCAGTCTTAATTGGCTCACTAATGTATATGAAAGGTGATTAGGCTAGCCAGATTGCATTTATAAATATTTTAAGACATAACTATAAAATATAGTTTAATTTTCTTCTACTGCAAGAGCTAGAAAAAAAATTATTGATTAAATATTTAAATAAACGATGTTGGTTTAGACTTTAAGCATCATAGTGCACTTGTAAAAAGAAAGAAAAAAGAACTGACTAAAATTGAAAAACTGAAATTAAAACTCAAGACAATGAGGCTTTATCAAAATACACCAAGATTTTTTTAAATGAATAGCTCAATTATCATCTAAAACTCGTATTTTTAAGCTTAAAATCCACCAGTAAACGTTTTTTTTAAATACATTCAATTGAAACTGTGTTTGGCTAACCCATTTGGTCACCAACTGACCAATCCTGTATAATATATATAGTAAATGGATGATGTATAAAAAATTTCATTTATTGTGCCTTTATCTATTTGAATAAATTTTTAAAAAGTCAAAATAAGGATATAACTCTGAACCTATTGATGGCATATCTTTCATGGTTTTTAATAATTTTATATCAACAAAGACAGAATTACTATACAACTCTATTTTGAGATGAAATTTTCTCCATGTTAAAAGATTTAAACAAATTTCAAGTGTGCATTTTCTCTCAGATTATAAGTTAATATATAAACATATAACAAATAGAAAACAAAAAAATAAAAGTAAGTTTTTTTTGCCGATTGGCGTAATAAACAGTCCTCTATCCAAATAAGTTTAGAAATCAATTTAGGCTCAAAAAAAAAAATTCTTATATTTCAATAGAAATTATTATGTACAGAATCTGAATGTAATTTTTATAACCGGACTTCATTAAGCTTTATTTGACACCAGTAACCATCTTGCACAAGTTAAATACTGCAATGGAGCTCACACGCGAAGAAAACTTAACAGACCATTTCACGAGTAAATGAAGAAACACAACGGCATCAATTCTGGAGCCTGAGCGTAAATGCCTTCAAGGATAGCAGAACCTGCTTGATCCTCTCTCTTACTTCGGGATCAATGAGACTTCCATTTTCATCAAACTTCTAGAGGCTGGAACGCCTGAACGAATAATTCAGGCTTGTTGATGAAGTGAAGGTCCAAGAAAACACCGATCTGTCGAAGATGGTAGTGAGATCGGCCGCCTCCAAAGCCTCCCCCTGAACTCACAATGGCGGCGGTCTTGCCCGCCCATAGATTCGGGGGCCTTGATGCCCAATCAATTGCATTCTTCAAAGGAGCTGCAGCAAGGGGGAAACAAATAAGAGCATTTATACACGTAATTCTTAAATATTTATATATTTGATATTTAAATTTTCATATTTGTATAAATAACAATTAAATCTTTTATATTATATCAAACTAATATTATCATTAATTTTTTTATTGTGAAATGCATCTTTTCAAGCATAGGGACAGTACTATATTTATAAACTTTGGGTCTTAGATAGGTAAATGTGTAAGACTTATGTGATATGTGTGTAATTTTTTTAAAAATAGATAGAGAAAGTGATTGTGCTCATTGTGATATGAATATAACGGCAAAAATGCTTAGCATGATGTAAATTTTTTAAACATTCTTCTAATTAAAATCAAACATTTGCAACAAATATCAAAACAAAGGCTCAATATATTAATCTTCATATTCTATAATACTTGTGGTACACAATATATTCAATTACCGATTGTCCGAGGAGAGATTGATAAGAAGAAACCATTGATTAAAAAAAGTGTCATTTAACTTTTGGGAAATTAGAATGAGTTTTTATTTGCAAACCATTGATTTTAGATTAAACACATATAACAACAACAACAACAAATTCTCTGTCTCCATTGTGTCCTATTATGTGTCAAATTCTCATTTAATTCAAGTATATTAAGGTCATTTTTTATACATCTTAACCAAGTCTTTTTAGGTCTACCTATCTACCTTTTAACATAAAAATCTAATGCATCTACTCTCCTAATCATCTGGACGATGCTTTATGTGGCCAAACCATCTAAGGCGACTAATTCTTATCATGTCGAGCTACTCCAACTTTTTCCCGAACATACTCATTTTGTATTTTATCTCTAAGAGTAAAGCCACTCACCCACCCAAGCATCCTCATCTCTGCGATTTTAGATTAAGCACATGATGGAGGATAATTATTATCTATCTAAAATTTGTGTGTGTGATGATTATATTGAAAAAACTTATGATGTATGACACAAGAAGAAACTGATTTAGCAAAACTATAAGCAAAATCATTTCATGTTATCATACACTTATGTCTAGAGATCACTCATTTACTGTATATCTACAAATTAGTAAAGATCTTTTGGATTTGCTTACCATATGGAGATGTTAGAAATAAAAAAGTCGGGAGTTAAAGAAGCATCATATCAAGTGAAGAGTAACCCATTGGCCAAAAAGAACAGAACAAACAAGCATCTCTCCAAAAAAGAGACAAGAAGAAAGAATGCTACTCGAACAAGAGGGCAAAGGAAAAATCACTTACTGACATTATATAGTGCAAGTAAAGAAGAAAAAGTGCACAATAACTCAAATGATTATGTAAATGAACTTTCTTATAAGGAATTATCTGAATTTTTTTATTACCAAATAATTCCAAGTGTATGCATGTCCAAAGCAAAAAACTTTCGAGGCCATATTATGGGATAAGAAGATTGGTATAATTTTAACCACCTACCTATTTTGTAATGGTCATTATATAGCATAGTTTTTATAGATGCTTATCCAATCAATATTATGCTGTTATTAGCATGATTGGATCCTACACTACAAAGTAGAATTCAAGTCTTCAAAGGAATGATTATATAAACATGACTATGCTTTATATCAAAGTTGTGAAAACTAGATCGAATAAGGAACTAGAAGATTGAGAGGCTCAAAATTCAATGGTTTAATCGAGGTTGAACTATAAGTTGAACCAAATGATATAAAAAATATTAAAATTCTTAAATATTATCTAAATGATACAATAATATAAATATGTGATAAATGCATATCAAAAAAATAGGACACATGCATAAATAATATTTTTAATATTTCTGAATAAAATCTCATTAAGAAATTTGCTTATAGACTGATAAAGCTCATATACAAATAGTTTTGCTCTATATATATATATATATTTATATATATAACATTGGCATACACAATCATAACCAAGTAATCAAAGGCAGGCTTATATCGGTAGCTATATGGATTTCATTTGATACTATATTTGATTTTAGTTTATTGATTTTAGCATGGTTAGCTTTATGGAACTGTCAGATTATGTTAAGCCTTAAAATTTAACTTGCTATGTGTAAGGGATCATGATCTTTTCACGAGTAATTCAAATAATAGCCTGTCGCGTGCTAGTTTATTTCCATTTCCCTTTCTTGTATATAATGTTTTACCCTGATATATATAGATAGCATGAGTAGTATATATGCTTTATTTTCAATTTGTTACTGATTTATTTGATGAGTCCCAGATATGTGTTCTGTGTGTTTCAAGTGATATATTTTCAATTAAAACAAATTCATTGCTAAAGTACCCAACAAAGCAAAATTTTAAATTGATATGTTAATCATAATTATTTAAGCAAAAAAAAATAACATAATAGGCCAATCATTATTCTTTGTCCTTATTTCGGACGAAAAATCGATAGGGGCGCGCATTTCAAATCTATTTTTGCTAATTTATTTCATTTACTCAGTAAACCAAGATCCATGATTTTCAGTAGCCTAGAATTTAATGTTTTTAATCATTGATGGTCATTTAGGTATTTTACTAAATGCTAAATTTGTAGATCTAGTTATGTATGGCTTTATATTGTATGATTTCTTTAGTTGTGTTGTTAGGCTAGATTTGTATATTGTAAATTTTAATATGTTGTTAGACTAGATTTGTATATGTATAAGATATTTTTTTGCTTCATTATTGTGATGTTTACAGCTTTTTGGGTATGAGTTTGCCGAGTTTTGATTGTTGTTGTTGTTGGTGGTGTTTTTGATATGAGTCTTATTGTTGTTGTTAGTGTTTTTGGTATGAGTATTGTTGTTGTTGTTGATTTTTTTGAAGGAAGAATGAAAAGAGATCAAGAGAGTAAGGAAGAGTAGATCAAAATAATGAATCAAAATAATCTTTTAAAAGTACTTGACTTATAAATAAAAAGAGACAAAGGAAGAGTAGAAACTATAAAACAAATGAAATCATTCAAAGGTAAGCCAATAGAATAATAACTTCAAAGGATTAAAATGGAATTAAAGTATATACTCAAGTCTTGATGTATAATCAAAGATTAAATTGACTTGATCTTGAACCTTTCAATTTTCTTATTTTCTTGAATGAATCTTGAAAGAGGTTGAAGAGAGTCTTATTGTGTTGTTAGAAATTTATTTATTATTTAGAGATTATAATTACTTTTATTGTATATGTCAGTTTAGTTGTGAAAAGATATTGAAATGGGGTTTGAAAATTAAATATTTTGAGTTCGCAGAATAGTTCCAACTGAAATGCAAACGTGTATTATATCCTAAATTGATTTTTTCTTTGTGGTGAAAAAATTAGCTGAATTGTTGTTAAAAATAAGTTCAAAATGCGTAGTTATATTATGTGGCGAATGTTAGTAATTTCATTCGACTACATTTATGGGAAAAATCGTCAATCCAGATACGGATTAACATGGGGTTACAAAAGTGAATTATGAGGTCATTGAAGTTAGACCAGCAAGTCGTTAAATCTTAGTCGTTTTTCCTATTGGTGCTAGATTCATTTGCAGTGATGATGATAAGTATGTGTGAATCGTAGTCAGCGATGTGTAACTAATTTATGTTGAAGTTGAGGAAGCTGCGGTGCGAGGAAAAGAGGTTGGCGATCGAAGAGTGTATCGTCGATCGAATACATCCACGGTTTCTTAAGCCTCAAGTGGAAGTATGCAATACCAACTACTTATTTAGGCAAGTTCTAATTTTGTGGGTGATCTTTGAAGGTGATGGTAGTGATGGGTATGAAACTATCTTTAGCAAGTAGTATGATGATGAAGGGATGATAGTGATGAGGCACCTTAAGACACGATCCATCTAACGGGGAGCTTGCTCGAAATACTAGTTAAACAAAAAAAGATAAGCACTTACTATCTAACAATGAGTACATGCGTAGTGCTCAAACAGCTAGAGAATGGAATGAAGAATTTACATTTGATGGGCCTTCAGATGAGTTAATTTTTGAACAAGAAAGTTGCATTCAGATGAAGCTAGAAAGTATGTGCTTTTATGATAAAGCATTTTGTTTTGTTGAGGTTGATCTATCAATAATATGATTATGATATACTTCAAACAAAGCAAAATTCACCGTATTGCATACACCAAACTACATCTTGCATGTGGCGCGTACATCAAGTTCAAGTAGAGATTGAGAGGTGTATGGAGAATTGGCGAAAGGCTCACCACATACATGTAGTCATTCTTATCATAGAAGCGCATATGTAGTTTACTATTTCATTCAACGCAATTAGGCGTCGGATTTAAAGATTATAGATTATAGTATTGAGTCCAAATTTAACATAAGAATGTCTATATGAAAGCACGGGATGCAGGTGAAGCGAAGGTTATTTTGGTTGGGAGGAATCTTACCGATCGTTGAGAGATTCATGTGTGATATATGCTCAATCGGGATCGGTCTAAGTGCAATCATCAGTCAAATTCCAACGATTATTACGGTAATTAATTGATTCTTGGTTGGCAATATTGCTAGTTTTATGTCTTGATGACTTTCCTCTTGGGTAAGTACTGGAGGACTCTACTCAGCTTGAATTGATGCCAACAACGGTTTATTTTGACCCGTAGTAGTAAAGAGAGTATTGAGTCATGTTGTTGGTTTATGGACACTCAAGACTTAATTTCCTGTACTAAAGGTGATTTGTGCATCATTTCTGACCTGGTTTGATGCAGTAGGAAATATTATCATAGCACATCTTTTGAGGCATTTGAAGGAGAATTTTAAAAAAGCAGTTAGAAAACTTGGAGTCGGAGACGTTGATTTCATATGCCAGAAAATATATGTCGCAGGTAATACTGATGATATCCGCATTTTTAAAAGATATATACCGATATCGAACATCAAACAAGAGGCTGATTGATTTGTATCGAGGATGTATACGTGATGTCTAACCCTGATGATATGATGGTATGACACGATGAAATCTGTTGAATGCTTCAACGTAACTTAAGCGAGCATGTGGCACCAATTCGACTCTACCGCAATATACTATAACATAGTCGCGTTCATGAAATGCCTTGACTCGGTCATCGGTAGCCAACCCGACTCCATGATTTCTCGCATGCTTGGGCAATTTTGCGGGATAATGAACATGAGTCGAGATTTCTAGCTAGTATGAATAAAATAATGAGTACTAGTGTTTGATAACCAGCCAAGGTTGAGTTGTATGAAAACCACATTTGTAGGTGTACGTAGACAAAGCTTATCACATACCTTCTCGTCATTTTGTGTTAATGACATATAAGCCCATTACATATCGACTCTACTCTTTGACTTGCAAAACCTGGGGAGCGTTCATGTCATCCATGATCGTGATGAGTGAACACATCAGCTAGGAACTTCTCGACTATCCACCAAATATCAAGAGAAGTCGGTAGGCGTTCAAATAGATTCAATATTATGGATGAGAATACTAGAAGTAGATTTGTAGTGTATGCAAAAATATTAGATATAACGCGTGCAAGCTCGGTCGTGGGATATAATCGTATTCACTTACCTTTCGATTATTTGAGCTTTTGTAAAGACGTTGTTAGTTTGTAGCCATGTTTATTTATTTTTGACAGTTTTTAACAAGTCATGATAGTTCTTTTCTAAGTTATTTGTGTTTCTTGTTAACTGTCTGTTGTTAGTTTGTAAAGAGTTGTATTTTTTAGTATAGTAATTTCTGTAATTAGTCTGTAATGAGTTGTGTTTGTAATGAGGCTAAATTGTATCTGTTAAATAATTACCTGTTAAAGCTTTTTAGAGATCATTTAGATGGTCTTTACAGAGAAAAGTTTTAAAGATCGTTCAATTCATTCGCGCCGCCCTTGGATAATAATTTGTCAGTCCCATAAATTTGATCACCAATATGATGTTGATTACATTGAAACATCGATCTATTATTAAACATGTTACCATACGCCTCATCCTTACCACCACATCCATGCTAGACTCCAAACCAATTACAACTGCACCAGTTTTACCCAAGTGATTTGGAGTGTTGACTATTAAGTAGAAGCTTGTCCAGCTGTTGTAATCTCTAAAATACACGCATTTTTTATATTGATTCTGATTCCTTTAATGCCCCAATTCTTAGCTAGTTTTGTTTTGTTTAGAGTTATGAATTGAAGCACTCTCCAAAGTCAAATGTTTACTCTTCTTCAAAATAAATATATCTCTCAAATATAAATTAACTTTTTAATATAACAATGTGGTAAGGATGCACTTTATAAAGCTTATGTAAGAAGATAAATTAATAGAGAATCAAGGAATACATAAGGCCATCATATCCAAACATGAAATTGCATTCTATAAACTGGGAATTCCTTATAGAATTTTGATTGCTACTGTGCCACATTTAGTAGCAATGAATGTGAAAACCTATTGTATATGTAGAAACTTTTGTTTTTCTTTTGTTAGTTTTTGAAATCAATACTTTCCATCAAGTCTGAAACTGCTATGAATTAATCCGTGAACAATATTTAGATCTGTACATGAGTCCTGCATGGTACCTAATGTGTAACCCTTATAGCTGGGAATAAATACATTTTGTTGAGTGAAAAACTGCTGCGTACCAGGCCATAAACATAAATTTTGACCAACATGAAAGTTATAAAAAAAATTTCGTTATTCCTATGATACGAGTTCGATTAAACCATATAACTACATACAAATCTGATAATGATCCAGTTTCACTCGCGCGCGATTTTTCAGCATTAAATCGCTCACCCTGTGTAAATTTTGATTGAAAGTTATAGAAAATTTTTGTTACAATTCCAACGATACGTAGTTATTTCGATTCGACAGGTATGACTCCGATATCGCAAATATGATATGTAGAGTTTATTTCAGCGCGGAGTTTTTAGCATTCGCATAATTCTTGCATCGTCCACAATCATAAATTTTCCAACTTGAAAGTTGTAGAAAATTTCGTTGATTTCAACGATATAAAGTTAATCGATTACCGTATGACTCGATCAGTAAAATATGAAAGTTGGTCCGAAGTTTAAATCGATAGTTTTTTCGCGTCATTCAAAAAGCTCGTGTCACAAATCGTAAATTTTGACCATATGAAATTAAGAAAATTTGTTCTGATTCGGTTCAGTATGCGATAAGCACAAAAATACGCTAATTTTTTTACAAAATAATTAAAATGAGATAGGGAGAAAAGCGAAGTGTATTAAGAAAAGAAAAGTTGCAATGAACAATGAAGGGACTTTCAAATCAAAATTATTCATTCAATCAACAAAGCAAGGGGCATATATTGTGTTTCTTGTTTTATTGGATGAACTTTGTCTTTTAATTAACCTATTGCCTTTGATCTAGAAATAACTTTCTAAGACTTCTCTTCTATTATATCTCTTTTATACATCATTTATTTATATCTTAGATGTTGAATTCAATTGCTTTGCTGATTATAGCTTGTAAAAAAAATGTTTTCCTTTGATTATATAGAAATGATGGTGTTGAAGAACTGATATTTTCTATTTGCTAGACTATTTTCTTTTTATCTTCCATTAATAATTTTTATTTCCATGACTTGGTTATGACATCTATTGACTTGAATAAATTTTGCAATGCAATATAATTGTATTATGTTATCTAATTAATTGGAGAATGATGATAATAATATGAAATGTTGTGGAAACAATTGTGTATTTTGAGACTTTTTTTTTCAATTGGTTTGTGAAGATCTAGAGTTTTCTTATGGGATCAATTAAGGAAAAGAGATTACCATAAATTGATCAATAAAGAAACTCTAATTAGACTTTTTATGGATATAATACTCCCCATTTAGAAGGTTTATTTTGGTTTTGTTAAGATGCCTATTAATGCCCAAAACCTCATTAATGTTTTGTTATGTTGGCTTTATCCCTCCAAGATGCTTCTTCATGCAAAAAACATCATTATTTTGTGTAATATATTTATGGCATCCTCACTTGTTCAATTTGAACTGGATTATTATTTTTGTATATAGAAATGAATTCCCTATGAATTATGGTCGACTGTCATTCAATTTCCATACTGTAACTGCATTATTACTTTTGTTCTGACAAATTTGTTGTAGGTAGGATGTCTGTCGAAGAAAGTGCTCTCCCCGCACACAAGAGGCGAAGACGCGTAGAGGAGACTGGTTGATTCCCTCCTACTGTTTATCCTAGATACGTACGGGCATGCAGCAAAGACATCCTGATTTGGTAAGTTTTTTTAAGTCAAACTATGTATATGGATTGTCCTTATAGTTTTGTCTACTGAACTATAATTCCATATTGTGCAGGTTTCTATTCTGGATGCTACATCTCATTTACTTATACCAAAGAATGGCTAAGAAACTATCCCAGATTCACGACCGCTTTATGAAAATTTGACGGATGCTTCGGATCGAAGATATTCGCTAGATCACCACTTTCGCAAAGATTCGGAACGCGTTGTCTCGCAGATAAATTCATTCCACTTGCCTAATCGAGATGATCACCCGGCGGATGTTACTACGATCCGGGTGTTGAGATGACCCGCTTTATTATTATGAGGAATGTTGATGGTGCAAAGCTGGCATCTCGCCGATCACGCGATGATGATAGTGAGCACATCCGTAGGCCGCACACCGCCCGCATCCGATCCAACCCATATCACATCGTGAGTTGAAGAGTATACGTACGTTTTCCCCTTACTGTTAGAATGACATGTGGATTCTTACTTAGATCTCTCGGAGCTTCAATTTAATATGCATGTCAAAGGTTAAATACTCTTTCCAATTGACTATTTTCTTATGTCAGACACATCTTGTTCAGAGATTCACCTACAATATCTGCCTTTACTGGAGGATATTGACAAATTTAGGGAGTTCTCATTAGGATCAACTATGTTTGCTCATTTTACAAGTGGAGCTTTCATGAGTAACAAAGCGCCTGAATATACTGTCATTTACATTTACTTGCAGCGTAGGGAGCATTAAGCATGTGTATTGCACTAACGCTACATATTCCATACACGTGATAGACAATGAGTGGGTTGTCACTTTGGAATGAAGAGTATGTCCGAGAGATGACACCAGCCCATATCAGAGTTTACAGAGACAAGCTAGATGGTCTACTATAGAGTCAGGTATGTTGCGTTGTAAGTTTATTTTTTGGGCCCATTGTTGCATGTAGATAGCAGAACTAATATTCCTTTCAAATAACACATGTGATCTGGGAGGGCTTAATTTTTAAATTAGCCCTAATTAATAACTTAATTAGGTAATTAACCAAAACTTAAAGAAAAAATTTATACCACCACCCCAATGGCGACCCAGATCCCTAAATTTAGTAATGAAAATGAACTCGAGCTCTTGCCGTCGCTTTTGTCGCCCCTGCTCCAGATCCCGCTTGTCCCCGGCCACACGGGCTCACTACCACCGCCAAGTGAAGTCCGGTGAAGGAGAAGATCGTGTTTTCGTTGGATTTTCGCCAATTTAGGTATTTTTCACCTAAATGAAAAAAAATTTGTTGATTTTTTATTTTACGCGTATATAGGTATGTTTAAGCTTATTTAGTTTGATTTTCATGAAAAATTTGTGATATATCTCATTTTCTATGCGGTTTTATATTTTGTGTAGTGGAAGGTTAATTTAGCATATTTGTTATATACGCTTGTTTAGAGATTGACATCCAATTGTTGTTTATCAGTACACTTTATTTGATAAATCAATTATAAACGATCAGATGTGTTTATTGTGATAATTCGCATTATTGTTGTCAAGTGACTTGTTGGTTCAAACGGCGGGCGATCGAAATATTTACACTTGCTTGTTCGATTTGTTAGTTTTTCACATTCAATCTTTGTGGTTTAAAATGATTTGTGTTGTTTTACGTAGATCTCATTTCATCGATTTTTATATTTTTTGTAGGGATGGTTAATTTGTATATTTGTTACATATATATTGTGGGCATTGGCATCCAATTGTGTTGTTTATCAGAACACTTTATTTGATAAATCAATTATAAATGAGGTTGGCGTCGCTTATTGAGTAATTGGCATCGCTTGTTGTCTAAGGGACTAGTTCAAACGGAGGCCAAATGAGGCTATGACTTTGCTTGCTTTTGATTAGTTTTTCACATTCAATCTCGCTTAAATTAAAATGATTTGTGTAATTTCGATGTATCGTAATGAATGAGCTATGCGATTTAAGCACTTATTATGAATATATCGATAAATGAGAGTATAACATTTAGGATATAAAATGTCGATATATTTTTGTAGTCTCTTATATATATATGAATCCAATCATTTTGGTAATGTGTTTCATTTCATTTCTCATTGTATTTCTCCTTAATTAAATTATTTGCATTTATCGCGAAAAGATTATTGCTTTTTATTAAGAATGGATGAAGTTCATAATTCAGATTTTTATTATGGACTGAGAGTAACGACGATTTCATTCCAACATATGTTGGTGGAAAAATCGTCCAGTCCCAAATCCCACGGATTAGATTGAGAATTATAAACGAATTAGATCGTTGAAGATAGATCCAACAAAGTTCTTTATGAATCGGTGGCCGTTTTCCTGTAGTCGGATTTATCGGACCCATCAATGACGAGAAGTTTTATACTACCGCGATGTGCGTAACCTATCAGGTTTATGTGGTTATGGAATGTAGAGAGCGTGAGGTTAACAATATAGAGAATGCGTGTAGCTCAACGAAAGACCGAGAGTACATCGCACCGCCTTCTCAACCTGGATGGGAATCTATGTCCAAGCAAGAGAACATGATTTCTTTCTTTAGACAAGTTTTGTTGTTATGGGTGACTTGTAAGATAATGACATGAACGTATCATCCAGAAAATGTTGGATATGAAACGCCAGAGTGAATGGTACGAGATGATGATAACCACGAGACGCCAACTTATCGCCGAATCATCCCTAGTGTGACTTGATTGATTACAGAATGCTCATACGGAAGAGCACCATACTTAATAACGATTATTATTATAGAAAGTAAAGAATGGGATGACCTTTACTGATGGCCCATGATCATCATTCGGCTTTAAGGAGGATAACTGCATGTACTGAATTATTTGAAGATATGTGTTTTCAATTCAAAGAATTCCAGATTCGTGATATTACGATGAACAATGTTGAGTATGTCATTTGTCTTCAAATCAATTAAAATTCACAAAGACGGCGACACATCATCCGTGCATCTAGGGAGCTTATACGCAAGATCAATTAAGAGGTTGGGCATGCGTGGCGATACTATTGAAGTCACCTCATAAATATATCGCTTAACGCAACACGTGCAATGACGCCACGCTCATCGTTATTTCATCCAACCCGCAATCGACGCCAACTAGATTTGAAGCCCGTGGAAATGTGAGAAATAAGTGATATAGAGTGTCTAAATGAAGGCACAGGCCGTCGAAAGATGAAGGTTATTTTGGAAGTTGGGAGGAATCTTATAGACATTGGAAAAATTCATACGTGGCTGCTGCATCTATGTCGGTCAATCGATCGGATACACTCAATAATCAATGATTCCAATGGTCGTTTTTATTTGAGCCTCATAAGAGGTTGGCGGTATCGCCTATCTCAATGGACTTTCACTGTGGTGGCATAGAGGAACCCCGCTACCGCAAATTGGGATCGACGCAAACAACGTTGCTTACTAACTCAGTTGTAGAATCGAGCGTCCAGTCATGGGTTTTTTGCACACATTACAAGACTTAATCCCATCAATTTCTATAAGGGGTGATCTCGCCTCATCTCGATATAATGCACAATGCTATGCAGAGATCTTTCCTACAAAGACATCGCCTTCGCTTAGCCATTTAAGGAGAACTTCAAACGCCGTGGGGACAATTCCGTAAGGTGATGTTGACTTCATATGTCAAAAGATGTATGTTGCAGAAAACACGGATGACATTCTAATTTTTAAGCGGTATATGGAAGATATCAAAAATATCAGCGAGAGCGTATACGATGGCTTGTTTGAGGATGTTCAACAATGGTCCTTTACGATGATGATAAAAATAAAGAGCATAATGACTACAAACGCACTGAAGTGTAATGAGCTTAAAAGCGTTTTCTGATCTGCTCGACATGATTATACTACAACATAGATTCTCTTTCATGAAATGGCTTGAATTACTACAACTCTCGAAAGACAACAGGAAACCTTATTCTCTCTACGCATTAAGATAATGTTGCGGCTAATGAACGAGAGGCGGAGATTTCCGAACCAAAGGAATGCATGTCCCGAAAGTACCAGTGTCATCACTGACCTCAATTGAATTAGGAAAATAACGAGTGTATGTGTAGAGAACCGCGTTCTATCCGCCACGCGCGGACGCTGATCTCTTTCAAGTCAACGACATAAACCACCCCTATTTTCAAAGATACTATATAGAAAACTATATCAACACACCTAACCCAATGAATGTTTGATCGGAAGAGGGGTGAACATATTAAGGCACATGCCCGCATTATAATCCACCAAATGTCAAAAGAAAGGCGTGGCCTGCCGAGCAGATTTAAAATACTATGGATGAGAACACTACATAAAGTTAGGGTTTGTAGTGTAAGACCATCGACACAACGTCGCATTCGCCCCTAAACACGATCGCGATATGTGATACATCATTTGGCTTGGTTATAACATAATTTTATTCAGATATGTCATGTTGTTGTTGCTCCATTTGGATTAATACTCATGGGAAATTTTGGCATCTATGTGTGTCTTCAACGCCATTGTTTAGTGTGTGTGTGTTTTTGTTACATTATTCACTCAGTAATTGAATTGTGTTTAGTGTTGTGGTTCGGTGATTGAATTGTTACACTTTGTCGTATTTGTTACATTTGGTACTTGATGACACTTGTTATACGGTTACACAGCCACGCATCGCTTTACTTTCATACGCTTTGTTATAGATACACTTTAAACGTTACGCTTCTTCATTTCTTTAATGTTTAACTGACATGCATTGTTGTTTGCTCAATTGCAGGAAAGATGTCGATCGACGCTCCTCCCCCCCACGTAGGAGAGGAGGCGAAGCGGATGAGAGTTTGTTGATCACTACCACCCAAAGTGCATCCAAGTATACTGCCACGTGTAAAGCAACGATCCCATCTGCAAAGTTTCTTTAACGATTTTTAATGTTTTGTACATATACCTTTGAGGCCGACGCGAACCCTACATGAATGATCGGTTGAAGTTTCAAATGATTGAGTACCGCGACACCTACCGATGTTTAGGGAATGGCTATTAAGCGTGATTTATGGATGCTTCGCGAACGCCGGAGAAGGTCTCCGGGATGTGATATTAAGGATCACCACTTACCGATAATGTCGAGCGTGTTCGCAGACAAATACCTTCCACGGCACGCGGTGAGATGACGATTACGCGATGCGATGATTCTGGTATTCGGATAGATGGCCCACCCGATCGTGTCGTTGGCGGATGTAAAGTGGCTACGCCGATAAGGCTCCGGAGCACATCCGCATCTGTACATCAGATATCATCCGCTTCCATCCACATATCAGAATCGTGAGCGAATTCGACAGCATGCACGTCTTTACTCTTATGATGGAGCATGATGGATATACTACCGCTGATCATATTTAGATCTACCGAGTTATACCACTACATGATCGCAGCATACATATTTTGTCATTGGATCTTTTCCTTTCCGATACTTGTGTTCGAGTTCATCCGGCAGATTCGCCATTACTTGTGATATTGACACGCTCAGCGAAATAGTTGGGTTATTGCTCTCATCTATACGTGAATTACAAAAAAACCAACGAATCCCTCATCTGGATGTGTTCATTTACCGCAGATATAGCGTGGAGCACATTCATGTAAGAAACGCTACGTGTTTCATATCCTGAGCATTGTGACTTAGCGTAGGAGAGATGGAATGAAGGTTATGTCGGAAATGCCAGATCTACATCGAGCTTATAGGGACGAGTTGAATGACTCGCAGAGTCGAAATCACGCATTTGATGTAATGTTTATCGCTTTACTCATTGGTTGTTTATTGAAATAATAACTTATGTTATATGCGCAGTATCCTGGAGTCATATTGACATCGATCCGCCAGATCACATATATGATGACAAAATATGGCTAAATGGGGAGAATACATCCGTTGGAAGAGGGTGAGTGGTACCGCCTGATCCCGCTCGCATACCGATGTCTCCTACGATTGATATTTCACAGATCCATCCTAATGTTAAGGGTCGAGAAAAGCCGATGTTGACGGGTCCATTACCACAACCTTACATCAGACAGACGTGACGGTTGTCGCCAGGATTCATCACGCACGATCGATGAGCCGATCAACCGATGGCACGACAGATCGCTCATGCTTCATTATATACGTCAGTAACACTTCCTCCTAACACATACCACCTCGGCCCAACGCCATGGTTACCTAAATGCAGATACAATTTGCTTTTCAGAATAACGATACATCGATATAAATTTCAGATGTAGCGACTACATTCAATCTACAGACATATTCGACGCGATTCGGCGTATCGACATCGAGATCTTTCAATGAATACGATGAATATGAGACCGGGCGGATAGATATCTCGCATCTGGTGGATATCGACATTCCGTAACTGATCGGGCCGCAGTGATGTTCCATCGGATGCGCCATCCTTCCCCAGGTACCCCAGCATTTTTACAAACACCCCAAGATTCATATCGAAACAATGTGTTCTCAAACGCACCGACGGTCTCCGCAGATATGGTCCACTGGTCATTTCATATGACACCATATGGAGTTTACTACATTCGCTGGTTTTACAGCTTCGCTTGATATAACTACGTTACGTGAGTTGAGTGTAACACCCCGCGTAGATGAAGAGGAGGAGACATCGAGCGATCATCCTGCCGCAACCAACATCTCAAGACACCCCTGAAGTGATGCGATTCCATCACGCCATCGATTATAGATGATTATATTTTGTATACGTTTGATGGCATGTATTTGCGGATGCTTTATATTTTTATGTTTACTCATTCACCATACTTCTTACCGGGTAATCCCAAAGTGATATTTATTGTTTATTTATTTTGGTTAATTCACGCGGCGAGAGGAAGATTTAATGTGAAATTACATATAATTCAAATCTAATTTAAAACTATTTATCTATATATGTATTTATTATGGTAAAGAGTCAAATGAAAATACATTTAGAGTCAAAATTAGTTTTAATGTTTTGGAAAAGAAATGTTAGCAAGTGTAAAAAAATAACATCTTCAAATATAAGAAAAGAGGTGATTATTTTTTAAGAATGAGTAATCCATTAAATTCAATTTATATATGTAATATATCGAAACAGTTTGATATTACCAAAGAATTAATTAATTATGTATTGTAACTCGTGAAAACTTTGACGAACTTCAAAATTTATACGCTCAAGAAAAAACCGCGGCTACCCGCAAGATTCGGTCGATACAACAAAAATTGTAGAATTTTTATTATTTTCCAACGATACCAACCACCGACACCGGATGAAATTGAGCATGCCAAAAAACGGAGCGATTAATTTTTTTTTAAAAAAAATCATTTATCGGACCAATGGCGGCGCCGACGGCAGCCGTACCGACGCGCGACCGGCTAATTTTAAATTTTAAGCGGGTTAATTACCTAATTGTTATTAATGATGGCTAATTTAAAAATTAAGCCATCCGGAGTCATACTGAGTTCGATCCAGACGCACGCAGACATATGCTACGCGGACGACATAGGTCGACTAGAAAATACCCTCGACAAGAAGAAATGAGCGACACCGCCCGCGATCGCGGTCACCGCCCGCCTTCCACCTATGACCGAGCCGCAGAGATTATGTTTTCGATGCGGGATGTGGATCGTGAGGGAAAGCCGACGATTACCACCAAATGTATCAAGGGGCAGTAGAAAGGATGGGATTTGGTATAGACTCTTCCCAAGAGGGGACATTAACCGATACATGAGATAAGACGGTCTCGCTTCACTCTACGTTGAAGGCACCTACAATACCCCTGATACTTATTACCCTCAGCCCTCGAGACCGACCATGGTAAGCCCTCATTTGAATAATAATTTTCTTTACTGATTCCATCATAATTAGAGTTATTTCAACGCAACGTGAGCACATCTTGAATACCGAGAACATATTCCAGCAGGGATGATGACACAAATTTTCAAAGAATCACCAACGAGTATGAGTTACGCAGAGTCTAACATGCATATTTCTCGAGCGATAAGGCACTAAGTGCACTTTCATCATCGTAATGGATAATGACGATGGATATTAGTCCATAATCTCCACCAATGGACGACCAGATATATATATACATTCGCCACAAGATTCATACCAGAAGTTATGCCACTGATGCACCTGGCACCCACCTCCTATATATTCTCACATTTCATATGACACCTGATGGAGTGTATCATGATTTCACTCCTACACCCTTCGATGTACTGTGTTACACACCGAAGTTTCGCAACAACCTCCAAGCAGAGGAGCGATCGTGAACATCATCTACGTGACCACCACACACCACCAACCCATTACACCCTAGTACACATTCCGCCTCGCAAGCATCGTTGGAGATAATCGTCTGCGCTATTATCTTCTATCCATACAGAATGACAATTTGTTGTATTTGTACCTCTCTTATTATATTCTGCTTAGCAATCATCGTCACGAACTATTTTCTTGTTTTGGTTACCTTAATTCAAAAATATTCATATCTTTTTGTGTTGCTTTATTTTTACATCTTTAAATGTTTACAAAAAGTTGTACATTGATGTATGTTTTTTAGTGATGATATTCTTGTTAGTAAGAGTGTAGGTAGTTAGTTGTGAGCTTAGTTTGAGTTGGCTTATTATCCTTGTTTGAAAATGGTTGCATTCCTACTACTAGCACATTGACTTTTCTTATATAAATGTAATCAATATGAATAATTATCTCCAAACAATAAGAGTAATAGCCTAGCAGCACCTGTTTATATGTCATGTCTCTTAGAAACTTGTTAATTGCACTTCATTAAGAGTGTTTGTTTAGAGTGAGTTATTTGTGTATTCCATCATTGTTCATTTTGCAAAAAGCTACATACGGCCACATTCAGAATTTCACCAACAAGAAAGTAGAAAATTTCGCTATGATTCAAACGATACCAAGTCATTGAGCCAATCAGATGACATCGCCAAAATACAAAAGTCCCTAAGTGGCAAGTTAGCTTTTCTGCGATTCGCAAAAAACTCGCCAGTATCGAACCATAATCTTAAATTTCACCAACTTGAAAGTTGTAAAAATTTCATACGACCAACAATATCAAGTTCGATTTCCATACACGCAAAATAATGGTGATATGAAATTTCAAATTCTACGTAATTTTTACCATTCAAGAAAACTACAATCAGAATTTGACAATCGAAAGTTGTAGAAAAATTTCGCGATTCCAACGATACTAAGTTCCGATTCTTTCACCGTGACTGAGCACGCAAAATATGAAAGTTATCCCCAGTTTTTTTTAAAAAAAAAAATGAGCGTCCGTCCATTGAATCTGACGGTACATGCGGATGCCACAATCATCTGTTCAACTGACGACTGATTTAAATTTTTTTTTTCGTGCTTAAATTGCTAATTAATATTAGCATTATGCCTAATTTAAAATTTTAGCCAACAAGGAACCACCAAACTCTTGGCATGGTGGTATTAATTATTACAAACGGGACCCAAATATAGTTTTGTTAATGCTTTTACTTTCCGATTAAGGTAAGAGTACATAGATTTCAATCTAAATGTTATAATAAAATTAACCTAATAGTAGAAGCCTTTAATCTATGTGTTTATACTCTCCTACTAAGGCAAGTGGGACTCAAAAAAATTCGGGTCACAATATTAAAAATAAGTTTATTATTTTAGAATATTGTTAGTAACAAAAATTTGAGCTTTTTTATGTTTTTTGTGTGAGATAACTAGACTAGATTTTAAATTTGTTCCTTGTTGTAAGAGATTATATCAAAGCCCCATCAAAATAGCTGCTACTAAGGTTTTATTTTAATCTTTATCCTTAAAATTTCAATTTTTCTTCATTTTTTCTGATTTTAGTTGTCATTTCATGTTAGAACAACTAGCACTTCTGATAACATTGCATGTTGATTTGATATCCTAACTAGAAGATTATGATTAGGATGTAGCAACAAAACTTAGTTATTTGGTGCTTGCTTATAAATTGTATGATTGGTGATTGCCATGAAATGATTGATTGGTTGCTTTCAATAAAAACATCAAGGGAGCAGGTTAAACCACAATAAAAGAATTAATCGGCTCAACAGAAAAAAAAGGGATGGAAAGTATGAAAGAAAGGTCAAACATGGTTCAATTGGATGGAGGTAGGATCTCAGTAGGAAGACCACTGATGCATCTAATGATTGGTGGCAGGAGAAATTAGACATGAAAATTATTTAGTTTAACTTTGATAAATCACTTCAGTTTTTTTTTTTTTTTCCCTGGTGATAATTTTATAGTTCAATTAACCATTTTGCTACATTTGATTCTTGGGAAAATGCATGCATTTGGTTCATATGATCACATGCAGCAATCAAAGAGTTTAACTCTTCAAACAACAATAACTACCTTTGCCATAACAACTTCAAACAATAATTGTCCCTACAATAGCTCTACAATTAAATTTACAAATAACTGCAATTGTCCCAAACACACTTAGCATTCGCCATCACATTCATCACATGTGTACACTTGCAGATTGATTAGTAATTTCTAACTGATGAGCTTGATCAGATGGGTTGAATTTGAAGAGTGTTTGAAATCTATCAGGTAACAAAACTGCGAACGAATTTTACATAGAGAAAAGACCGCAACGTTTCATCTTCAGCGGAAAAAAAAAAAAGAATTCTACCATAACTACAGGCTTACAGATTGAAGTGAAAAAATAGCACGCTCTTCAAAACTATTTCATATTTACACCAATCTAATTTTTTTAAATTGTTTAGATGCGTATGAAGAATAGTTGCTTTAAGGATTTTTGGATCTGTAGTGCTTTTTTATTAGACTAATAAGAGATTAATAATAATCTAACTAAATCATTTAGGTTTTTTTAGTGTGGAAATATGATACTAAGAATTAGAATAACTCATTAACTGATTATGTAGATAGAGTAATGTTGCATATTAAAAAATTTGTGATGATAGAGTTTGACGTCTACCTCTTAACTTACATAAAGATTTAGCGCATAAAGAGATAATGGGAGAAATAAATGTGTACATAACTAGAGGGTTTTTTTAGTGAAAAATCTTGAGAGGAAAAAACCATTGTAGCCTAACCAAGTTGAAATAGATTCACTAGTTTCAATTTGAAGCTAAAAAGTTATAAAATTTTTAAAATTAGATAAGGTGTGAGTACAATATAAGAATTCAAACAGTGGGAGACTTCATCTTGAGGTGGCAATCAAGTGGGTTCAAAGCTAGTGATCGGCGAGAAATGATGAACAATAAACACTATTGGCAAAAATTGATAATGATGGTGAAAGTTGGACATTTGTCAGATGTGGATGTTGGATGACATTGGTTGGAGGGCATCTAATATTGCGGGCCAATGATCTTAGTGAAGGATGATGATAAATGACTGCCAACAAACATCAAGCGATATTGGTCAATAAACATCCTGTGTTGTAAACTGATGGATGCCAACAAAGGGAACTTGTAGGAATTAGGAGTTGAACAAGTATTAGGGAAGAGTAATAGTAAGATATTGGCATCTTAGTAGATGCAAGTAGAACAAGATCATTGGTCAGTGAATGTCTATTATTTTGGGCTCCGAAAATTTATCACTAACCTCTCGATTAAGAGAGTATGATTTTAAATATCGGTGTAATTTTCAAGACATAATAGTAGAAAACACTACTGAGATTTCTCCTCATTTGAGGACTTTAAATCTAGCTTTTCCTATGCAAAGACTTATATAATTACTCTCAATACTAGAGAGAACTTTCAATTAATTAGATTGAATGATACGGCGAAGAAAGAGATGTGAAATTTAAAATTTAAGATTATGAAATTCATCATTTTAACTTAAAACGGATGGTTGGGAATGATGACATGCCCGATCTAGATCTCATGGTTCATATCCGTCGCCGCCCCTACCTACTTACTGAGGAGACAATCTAACCGTGAAAAGATCCTCACAAGAATACACGCGCATCCAAGAAATTGTAAACCCTGGATGGTGTTGAGCGCCAGTTTCACTTTAATTGCGCTTTGTCCATCTATAAATTCCCTATAATTCACAACGGAACATCGAGATAGCATAATCGATCAATATAACGATATCATTTGGCAGCTCACCCGATCGAGTAACTCAATCAGAATGATCATAGAGTTTACACCAAACCACGCAGAGAGTGACACGGCCGCCGCATGAGATTAATTGATAAGAAATAAGATAATATTTGATTTGAAGACTCGCTTTTTGTAAGTTTTCTTAATTTACCTTCAACAAACTGTGAATTAAAGATTTTTAAGCTTTTAAAGATTAAATTTCATTTAAGCAGATACCACTTAATAATTTATCCAATTTTTATATTTATATTGACAATTGATTTTGATTAATTCACTTTGAGCTTGCAAGAATATTTTGATAGTAAGTATCCTCTCCGGTTGAAATCTTCATTCAACACAGTCATCATCGGGATTTATTGATTGCTTGATTATTTAATTTATTATTTTAGATCCTATCGACTTATTAGTTTAATAATATGATCGAATATCGAATTGAATCTTTGATATTTCAATAAGTTGAAATTTTATAATAATCGGATTTTGGCCATAACCCATAACCGATCCTAAGACCAAATCGGAAGAAACGAAGATCCTCAAACACTAAATTTAAGATTCAAGTTGTACCTACGCTGCTTAGTAATTTTATTTCTAAATTATAGAATTAATTTTATATTTATTTAATTCAAACTTAACCTGCGCGAGCTTTTCAGACATTAAAATTTACACTTTAAATCTCTATGTCCGAAAACGCATTTTTTTTTTAAATAATTTCATCTAATCAATGAAATTATTGATTTTAAAATCATAATTATAATAAGAATTTTCTAATTTTGGATCAAAGGAAACTCCTTCATTCGCAAAATTTAATTTTAGATCATCTCTGGCACAAGAATTGCAGATCCTGGCCAAGGCATTTCACATTTTCGATTCAAAATATTACAACTTTGTTGTATTTAAATTATTCATTGTATTTTTCAAATATCAATGATTATTTAGCTTGCAATCATTAACAATCTTTTAAATATTTATTAACTCATCATATTCAATTTTTGCTCTTGCACAGATAGTTTATTATGCATATTTTAAGCAAACTTATTTGAATTTAAGATTTTTTTTTAATACAAGTCAATTATTCATTAAGAAGTCTTGCCTATACTTGCTAATAAGCCATTCAATTATAGTGAAAACTTTTTATGAATTTCATCTAAATCCTATTAGTTTTGAAGATAGACATTTAGATATATCACAAATCTCATTGTGTTTCAAATTTAATTTTAAATGCAAGATCCAAATGGTCCTTTTAAATACTACTACATTTATAAATAATTGTAATCAATTGCTTATGAAAGCACCAAATTTCTTACACACTTTATTCTCAATTTGAATGGACATTTGAATTTACCATCAATCATTTATTTAATATTCAATTTAAATATTTACTTCATTTAATATTAAATATGATTTGTTCACATAAAAAAGACTTCAAATTTAATATGAATTTATCCTCAACTCCATATCAAGTTTCATATCTATGCTTAAAATATTTTGTAAATGCTCTTCCTCTTCTTTCTTTGGCTTGACATTTACTTTTGTTTTTATTATGTATTTTTCTTTTATTTAATGAGTTTAAAAGATTTTCTATTTAAACTTGCTTAAGTCCCAATCCAAATGACAACATTTCAGTGATTATCATCCTACATGTGAGCTATATTAAACTATTTTGCTTATCCATCACGCCGATGAGTGACGGAGATTAAACACAAAAAGAATACTATAACAAGGCCAATCACTGATAAAATAAATATATATGCAAATATTCTTCACATTCAAACCTCATCCCCCTCCCCCCTTTTTTTAAGTCCAAAATTCAATCCAAATTTTGTAATATTTTATACATCTAACAATGTTTTACCGCCACGCCTCAAGATGACGGTGGTGTTTTAAAACACCTCAACATTATCTCGTCACCACGATGGACGAGGCTTTCAAATTATGTAAGGAAATTTTTTGCGTAGATGCAGCATAAGTTTTTATGTCCTCATCAACACCATATAAAGCTAATGCTGGAATCTAAAAATTAGAATTTTTCTGTATAGGAGTCTTCTGAGAAGTATTTGAGACTTTAAAACTTGCAGCAGCACCACTGCTTTCATGGTATAATGTTTGAGAATCATTTGACTTTTGTTGGATCTTTTCCTCTTCAAGAAGCTGATACTGATAGTATTTGTAGTCTGAACAACTTGTGTCAAACAAAAACTTAAATGGGGTATCTCCAGGATCTTCTGCCGTGTAACATCCTTGAAGTACCTTCCATTTTTGGCAACAAGGCTAGCTAACTTGTCCGCAGCATTCTTCACTGTAGGATCACTAGGAGGAACTAATGCTGCATGTCACTTAAAGAATTGATTAATACCAAAGTATGAGCATGGCAATGCAAATTATTGTTGTAGAAGACGTGCCACATTTTCCAAATCTTTCAATCAACATCTTCCACCAAAGTCGATGAACACATAAGATATAAGCATCCCCATTATCTGGTTTTGACTTGAAAGTATCCGACTGCCCCAGTTTCTGCTTCTTTGCAGACTCCTCAGAAATCCCAGGCTCTGATTCTCCTCGGTCCTCTTCTTCATCTTCAATCAGTTTAACAGGAGCAGACACAATCTTAGACTTCTGCTTCAAGCTGAAAGCTAATTTCCCACTGGATCCAGAAAGACTAGACTTTTTCATATCACTAGATTTGATTTCCAGCGACCTCTTGTTCACAATAGCAGGCTTTATGGAAAGGATGGAATTGGCGGAAGTGCCAGATTTGGACTCCTCAGCAAAATCCTTCTCATGCTTATCTTGCTGAAGCTGTTTAAACTTTTCCATGAAGGAGCCATCGTTGACAAAAAGATCCGGATTTATGCTTTTCTCCATTGCAGGCTTCATCCAATGTTCACTTAGACAAACCAAATCATGCAGAAGTAAAATCTGAAGGCTTGCTTTGTTCAACGGACTGGAGGGACGAAGAGGCAAGAAACAAAGAAAACCCCTGTGCTTTGCTTTGATTCGATTGGATTGGATTCCGTCGCTCAGGTTGATCACGGTATTGGAACAGAGAGCGGAGAGACGGACAGGGCTCGTTCTCTAGGAGAGGCAGACGGGGCTTTTGGTTCGATTTGCTACAGGATGGAGTGGAACTCGGCTAGACTGCTTGCAAATGAGAGAGAGGAAGGGAGAGGGACTGGACGAGAGAAGGGGAAGGAGGGTCCCGTGCGCTCGGCTAGGATGGATGGAACGAGAGGAGGGATGGAAGAGTCTCCTTCGGCTGCTGGAGGCGGACCAAATAAAAGGAGGAAGTAGAAGGGGAGAAGACAAGAGGGAACGGCTGTGAAAAGATCATGCTTGCGGTTAAAGGAAAACCGAACGTGAAAGAGGGAACGGTTCCTCAACCGAACGAAGAAGAGATGAGGGGCTTGCGGGTCGTGCGTGGAGGAGAGGAAAACCGAAGGTTTTCGATTCGTTTTAAGAAGACGAACGGGTGCCTTCACTTGTGGCTTTGAGGGAACGGACAAGGGCGGATTTGCTTTGGCCTAACGGAAAAGTGTGGGTGAGGCCTCTTTTTTTTCTTTTTTTCTTTTTTTCTTCTCCTTTTTTTTAATATGTAATATAAATATATTTATACTTATAGTATATATATATAAATATATTTATAACTTAAAAGTATTTATGTTATATATATTTACATTTATATTTAATAAATAAATATATACACACTATTATTATTATTTTTATTATTTCAGCAATGTAATACAAAAGAGGATCTACAATTATTATAGACTAATAATAATTGACAAATGCACTGTCAAAAATCAATTGGATATCAAAAGTAGGTAAGGTTAATCGGCGAATGTTAGGAATTTGATGTTAATGTATGTCAGATAAGGTTAATCGGCGAATGCTTGATGTTGAAGGCCAACACACATATATTGATAAAGGTTAGCAATGGGTGTTAGGAATTAGATTTTGGTGTACATCAGAGTTAAAAAAAAAAAATGTTAATTGACTATGAATGCCAAATAATGTTGGTCAAAATGTATTATGTATTGAATCAGATAGCAACAACAAAAGACTACAACAATCGATAATGGCTGATATCGAAAGTAGGATGTTGGTTAACGAATGTCAACAGATGAATGACAATTTTGACTATAGAAAGTGACAATTGGCATCAGGAGTAGGATGTTTATTAATAAAAATCAATCAATGACATCTTTTGATGATGAAAGGAGAGGCTATTGTCAGAAGTAAGATGTCTAATAGTGAATATCAACCAATAAATAACAATCGATAAATGAAGATATCGACTGGCATCAAGGGTAGGACTTCAATTGATAGACGATGGTTAGTGCCAAAGTCAAGCAATGCTAATCAACATATATTTGTTGAGTCTATGAATAAATGTGGAGGTCATTTCACGGCTCATAAAGCAGACAAAACTTCAAAATTCTCAACAATTGCATTGTGCTCATAGCTCAAAGTATGAAAAAAATGAGAAAAACTGACAGTGTATTAATATATTTCAAAGATCATAATCTAATCCTTATCCCCAAGTATCCTAGAACTCATTCTTATCATAAATAAACACATTAGATCATTCGCAGATTTGATATAAAAATAATTGGACAACCTTGTTCCTAAGCCACCTAAAAAACTTGTTCAAGCAATGGCCAAGCAAGCAATTGGCTAGTAATAGTAGCACAATAATTATGTAGCAGCGACTACTAATGACAATTTCTCTAATTAGAAGTACTAGTCACCATCTCAAAATTCAAGTTCTAGAATTCATAAGTACAATGAAGTTGAAAAATCTGACTATTGGATCATTTGAAACAATACTTATATTGTAGATTATATTCTATCGCCACTAGAAAGATACAATGATATAGTGCTAGCTTGGTAATTTATTCATGTTCCAGAGAATACCATTGATGGTTCACAAATCAAATGTTATACACATCATAATAATTTTGAGAAGCCATATGAAACAGATTTAAGAATTTTGCCATTTTAAGGTAAAATATTTTCCTTCTCAAAAACAATCCATTATCACAAACGGCTCGTGATTTTGTTGATTATATGGTCACAATGACTTTAAAAAAATTTAGATTTTCAAATTATCGTTGAGATACTTCGTATGATCAAATTGATTTCACTATCATCCATTAACTTAACATGGTTACTTGTGGTGAAAACTTTCTAAACGTGGTTTTGTATGACCAATCAACTAGCAAGAGGAATGCAATGGCAATAGTGACAAGAGGGTGTGCATGTTTTGGTGAAAAATGTGGGAATCTTTTAAAAAAATTTCAATTTTTTACCATTTTAATGCCTAAACAAACTCAAATTTGCATCATCCTTCTATATTTCTGAATCATTTTGGTGAGACATATTTCAAGTTTAGATGAGTAAAAATTGAAGTTTGTTTTGCCATTAAAAATTACATAAGTTTTTTATGTTAATTAGCTCTTAATTTGACTAGTAGAGGATTATTTAATTAGGCTTAAATTATGCTAATCAAATAAAAAATTAAAATAATATAGATCCTGACAAGTTAATAATTAGGTTAACTATGCTGGGTAGCTTTAACAGTAATTAAAACACTAATCAGGAATATTATGCTGATTATTACTGAATTAAAATTATTACTTCTAAATTATGTTCTTCAATGCTTATATTAGACCATAGATTGAATTAACTTGATTCAACAAATCATATGAATTATTTTGTTAATAAAAGATTATCCTTAGGATCATTTATTAATATATAATTAAAATATTACTTAAATCAATTAGAATAATTAGTGATTAATTAAATTAAATAGAATTAGACTTTGAATGGATGATTAACAAATGATTAAACAAAGTAAAAAAGTTTCAGATTGGCTTGGACTTAGTAATCCCAACCAAATCCTAGATTTACAAATCTCACAAATCAGGAATCCCCTTGAAGCTCTTCAACTAGAATTACATTAAATCCTGCCTAAGTCCTACAAATCCGGGGAAATAACTACTCCTTAAATCTACAAGATAAAGAAGTTAAATAGGGTAAGAAGGGTTTACTTTACTATCTTAAGTAATGTGGTTCAGATCACAAACGAAAGCTCATATTATAGAAATAAGTATTTGGTGCTGCAGCTAAAAGAACTTAAACATGAGACTAATATGGAATTTGTACCCAAATACTTCAACCTCAAACAGTTCTGTTGAACTATATATATTTTCCACTTCATGCAAGGAATCAGTGAAAGTTCACCGCTTGCAGAATCAAGTCTATTAAATCCGTCGAAAAAAGAAACAGCTACTGCTTTCCCATTGCCAGAAGCTAAAAAAGAGTAAGTTGGCATAACAAGGGTCAAGGAAACAGATAAAATCGAAAGTTTTGTCTCCCACAGATAAAATCGAGTGTGACGGTCTTCATAGGTCTGGGATTACTCTCCAAACTAACAATTTTCTTTCGTAAGTTCATAATCCATCAACCTTACTTGTTATTTCTGAATTTTAGCTAAAGCTCTTTAATTTTTAGCATTCCCTTGTTGCATATCTCTAATTTGATTCTAAGCAAAATCATTGCTTAACCATATGTTTCCTAAAACAAAGCCCTCCATCCAAGAACCTACACGGAACCTACTCACCCATCCAAAAATAAGCATTAATCGCAACATGAAGACTGAAAAGGGAAATTAAATAAAAGAAATTGTCACTCTTACCAGAGACGGAATAATTGTTCTCCGGTGAAGCGAACAGGAAAGCATCAGCTTCAACTATTTTTCGGCGGAAAGCCTCGACGACTGGAGGGTAAGTGCCGTTGGCCTCAAGATCAGTGTTGAGCAAGGGAAGCTCAGAGATGTCCACGTGCTCGATCTCTATCCCGTCAATAGACTCCCTGGAGAGTTCCACAGCTTCGCGATAGGACAAATAGATTCACTGATTTAGAAATCCAAAACGAAGGAAAGAAAAAGAAGAGGAAATATCGGAATTGGAGAAGAGGAAGAAAGAATGTGAAAGTGAAAAATCGAGTGATACCGCTTCGGACGAGTCCGCTATTGAAGGAGGCTCTGCGGAGAGAGCCGCTTATAGCCACCACCTTGATTGCTGGCTTCGCCGCCATGGCCGCTTGTCACTTCCCTCGCCGCCTGCTCTGGGCAAGTCGGTCTACTTATGGGATGTGATGCCGTCTACATGAGAAAATATTGCCGTGCAGTTGCTTCACGGTGGTGTACCACGTGGCGAAGGAAGAGTTGCTGAGAGATTGGAGCTTTATGTCATATTCGGTAGCCACGATATATTTGGCTTCACCAAAGTCAATGAGTATTTTTAAATGAATTTTTTTAAATACATTTAGGTACTTTGTATATATATAGGGATTATTTTTAAAATAGGCTTAATGCTAATGATAATTAGTTATTTAGGTACGAAAAAAATATAATTAAGAAATAACGTAGTCGTCCGTCAAACGTGGCGTCATCTCGCGTCGACCAGTTTTTTTTTTTTTTTTTTCTGGTTTGTAACGGCGGGGAGAACAGAGAGAGAGAGAGAGAGAGAGAGAGAGAGAGAGAATTTTTTTTTTTTTTTTTTTTATAACGACGGGGACAGAGAGAGAGAGAGGAAGATTTTATTTTTATTAATTTTTTAAATAATATAATTATTTAAAATATATAATTTAAAAATATTTTTTATAAAATATTTAATAACTAAATATTTATATATTTAGTTATTAATTTTTTATTTATATATATATAATTAAATATATAATTTAAAAATATTTTTAATTATATATATAAATTTATAAATTTATTTAATATTTTTTATTAATTAATATAATTATGTATAATATATAATTTTTTATTAATTTTTGTTAATATATAATATAAAATATTTAAAATATATAAATAAATAAATAAATAAAAGAATAAATATATAAATATTTTATAAACTATATAAATAAAATAATTATATATATATATATATATATATATATATTTATAAATTTATTTAGTTATTTATATATTTAAATTATATAAATATTTTTTAAGTTATATAAATAATTTAAAATATTTAAAATATATAAATAAATAAATAGTTATATATATATATATATATATATATATATATATATATATATATATATATATATATATATATATATTATTATTTATTTTTAAAATATTTATTTCTTTAAAATATATAATTAGTTAAATAAATAAATAAATAAATAATTTTATATAAATATTTAGTTATTTATATATTTATAAAATATTTAGTTATTTATTTTTATTTATATATATATATATATATATTATATATTTATTCATTTCTTTATTTTATTAAAATTATTTATTTATTTTTTTATATTTTTATATTTTTTATTTTTTGTTGTTATTATTAAAGACTTATTAATAAATAAATATATATATATATATATATATATATATATATATATATATATATATATATATATATTTTATATATAATTAAAAATATTCTATAAAATTATTTTTAAATTATTTATATAACTTAAAATATTTATATAATTTAAACATATAAATAAAAATATTTATAAATATAAATATATATTATATATATATATATATAATTATTTTATTTATATAGTTTATAAAATATTTATATAATTTATTCTTTTATTTATTATTTTTTATATATTTTAAATATTTTTATATTATATATTAACAAAATTAATAAAATTATATATTATACATAATTATATTAATTAATAAAAATATTAAATAAATTTATAAATTTATATATATAATTAAAAATATTTTTAATTATATATTTAATTATATATATAAATAAAAAAATTAATAACTAAATATATAATAAAATAAAATCTCCCCTCTCTCTCTCTCTCTCTCTCTTTCTCTCTCTCTCTCTCTCCCCATGGGTGCAAAAAAAAAAAAAAAAGGTCTCTCTCTCTCTCTCTCTCTCTCTCTTTTCTCTCTCTCTCTCCCCGCCGTTCTCCCCCATAGCCGTTACAAATCAGAAAAAAAAAAAAAAAAAAAAAGGGTGACTGGCCGACGTGGAGCATGTCCATGTCATCTTATTGACTATCTTTTTATTTTGTTAATTATATTTTTTTTTGTCAAATAACTAATTATCGTTAGCGTTAAACCTATTTTAAAATAATCCCTATATATATATATATATATATATATATATATATATATATATATATATATATATATATATAATTATAAATTTCTATTATAAATAAGAATTGAATTTAAAATTTTTTAATTTAAAATTTATGGTCTCAATTATTATGCTAAAATATATTGAACACTTCTATATAAATTTTAATTTTTATTATTTATATATTTAATATTTATAAATATAATATTTTAATTATATATATAAATATATTTTTTTAAAAATAATTATGCTATTATTTTAATATAATATTTAAAATGTATATATTATTTATATAAATATTAAAATATATAAAAATTATGTAATATATATTTTTTTATAATTTGTACACTAGACCATGTGGGGCAAGCCAAAAATTAATAAATTTGATAGTATTTTTTAAAACAATTTTCGTTGACTTTTGATATTTATAAACAGAAAAAAAAGTAAATATTATAAATATGAAAATGCATCAAGCACACAAATTCTTTAATAGAAATACCTATTATTATTATTTTTATTTTTACTTTTTGAAAAAAGTTAAAGGTTGAGCCCAATTTTATTCCAAAAGTGAGCTTACATCTGTAACAAAGAGTAATCCTCGAGAGGACTGAAAAACAAAAACCAATTGATCACAATTGTAACCCTATATAAATGAATTTAATTATAAATTTCTATTATAAATAAGAATTGAATTTAAAATTTTTTAATTTAAAATTTAAGATCTCAATCATTATGCTAAAATATATTGAACACTTCTATATAAATTTTAATTTTTATTATTTATATATTTAATATTTATAAATATAATATTTTAATTATATATATAAATATATTTTATTTAAAAATAATTATGCTATTATTTTAATATAATATTTAAAATGTATATATTATTTATATAAATATTAAAATATATAAAATTATGTAATATGTATTTTCTTTATAATTTGTACACCAGACCATGTGGGGCAAGCCGAAAAATTAATAAATTTGATAGTATTTTTTAAAACAATTTTCGTTGACTTTTGATATTTATAAACAGAAAAAAAAGTAAATATTATAAATATGAAAATACATCAAGCACACAAATTCTTTAATAGAAATACCTATTATTATTATTTTTATTTTTATTTTGTGAAAAAAGTTAAAGGTTGAGCCTAATTTCTTTTCAAAAGTGAACTTATAACTGTAACAAAGAGTAATCCTCGAGAGGACTGAAAAACAAAAACTAATTGATCGCAATTGTAACCCTATATAAATGAATTTAATTATAAATTTCTATTATAAATAAGAATTGAATTTAAAATTTTTTAATTTAAAATTTAAGATCTCAATCATTATGCTAAAATATATTGAACACTTCTATATAAAAAATTGTAACGAGGCATACTAACGGTTACCTACTCTGCCCTCCAAGGAATCCAGACAGATATCGCTGAAAAAAATTGTAACGAGCTTGAAGGCAGTGGATCCCCTGGTTGCAAAAGTAGGTCGTCTAAGAAGGAGGCTCAGGGGATAGAAGAATTTCACAGCAACACTTAAAATCATTCGTTCCATTAGTTCTCGTCATTGTTCGGGGAAGACTACGGCAAAAAGATGGCAGCAAACTAGAAATTATGCAAAAAGGTGAAACAGAAAGCAAAAAAAATAAAAAAAGCTCGATCCAGAAAAACACAAAAATCCCCATTTTTAGTCTTCAACATTACTCCAAGATCTTAAAATGTGTTGGACATGAACAGGCCACTGAGATTTAAGATTCCATCTTCTGATTTTATAAGAAATTGAAGCTTTAATCTTTTGAATCAGCCTAGACAATGTCATAGCCCCATTCTGAAACAATCTACTATTTCTTTCCCTCCACACAGTATAAAACGTTATAGCAATTATGAGATAAGAGAGCCTCCTGATAATCTTATGGTCTTAATCAGCTACAACATTAAGAATTTGATGTAAGGTAGCTTGCATAAGGAAGAAGCTTCCATTAGGAAGTAAGGATCTAATAAGGTTCATGGATACATGGCACTCGAAAAAAGGTGAGAGTGAGAATCAGAGAAACTATTGCATAGATAGCAGGTAGCTGCAGATCCCAACCCTCTAGACTCCAAGACATCAGAAGTATTTAGGCCTCCCAGGTAAGCCATCCAACAGAAAATTGTGTAATTTAAAGTAAAACCTTTAAGCCAAATAGGACTAGACCAATCAGTCATAAGAAAGTTCTCAAAAATAGACAATTTAATAAGAGAGTTAATCCAGAGATCACTCTCATTCCAAAAGAACTATATCATTCCCATGTCTTAATGAAATACTTTGAATTGAGTTGTAGCAATCAAAGTTATTCTGTCTAAGGGAGTCCGGGAGCATCCAACTTCTCTCAAAAATAATTTCTTTTAGGAGAGAAGAAGCAGGTTTGTTAAAGAGATGGAATCAATCCACCCCTAAGATGTCATACAACGATTTTCTATCACACTAGGGGTCATAATAGAGGAAGAAAGAGTAACCATCCCTTGGGTAGTATCAAGTTTTCTCCTTAAATCTAACAACATAAGAGAAAAGTTCCTTCCAAAGAGGAGACATAGTAACATAAGTTTTCTACCATATAGACCCATATTTCTGAAGACACCATTCAGTCAAAAGGGAGGATCAGTTGAGGATTTTACAGAGAGTTTAGCAATGGAAGAAGAGATCTTTTGAATAACCCCCTTCGGGATAATCACATATATGAACCAGTAAGCAAGGTAGTTGTTGATAGAAGATCTTAGGAGTTGGTACCTACCCCCAAAAGAAAGGTGATTACTTTTCCAGCCCTCTATCCAAGCATGTAGTTTACCAAAGAGGGAGGTGAAGTGATTGGTTTTAGGAGCATGGGGAGTCAGTGGGAGCCCCGAGTACTTCATGGGGAAGTCTCCCATATTTATATTGAGGATCTAACGGAGAGCCTCAGCCCTCCGAACACTTTTAGAGAAGTATATTACCAATTTATCATTGTTTACCTCAAGTCCCATGTATGAGGAGAGGACATCAAGATTCAGTTTCAGGGATCCAATCATAATCAGATTAGCTTTTCCCATAACCAACAAGTCATCTGCAAAAAATAAATGGGAGACTTTGCATTGCCCTGTAGAAAAGGGATTGTATTTAAAAGGTTAACTTCTGTGTCTAAAAGATGAGAAGGTATCCATTGCCAGAGTGAACAAAAAGGGAGATAAGGGACAGCCCTGGACCATTGGAGTAGGGGAAAAGGCCTTTAATATCTCCATTAAGCACCACAGAGAAGGGAATGTCGATATACAAGCTTCAATCTAATTTATGAAGAGCAAAGGAAATCCTTTTTTGTTTCGTCTATGCAGAAGCGATTGCGATTATCATGTCAAATGCCTTTCGGAGATCAAACTGGGCAAAAAAACCAATCCTGCTTATTCCAGGAAGACAACTCATGACATATTTCGTGGGTCAGAGTAATGTTATCAGCAATGTCCCTATTCTTGATGAATGCTGATTGCGCATAGTGGATGATACTAGGTAAGACTATTCTAAGATGATTTGCAATAATCTTAACAATCACTTTGTAGAAGGTGTTACATAATGATATCGGTCTAAAGTCTATCAAGGAATTGAAATGCTTTGCTTTGGGAACCAAAGTATTCAGTGTATTATTGAAGATATTGGGAAGCTTTTGGTTCTTGAAAAAGTAATGGCAAGCTAAGAGGAATTATTTACCAATTATGTCCCAGTTATTGATAAAACAATTTGAGTTGAAGCCATTCAGACCCAGGATCTTATTTTCATTAATATTATGCAAAGCTGAGATAATCTCGTGGTCTTCAATGATATATATCAGATCAGAGGCCTGCTTAGTTGAGAGGATAGTGCCAACATGAGTGTCATGGATATTCAAAGTATTAGAGCTACCTTTCTTGAAGAGAGAGATATAGAATGTACAGATGTCATTTGTAATTCCATTGGAATCTAAAAAAACTCCATGAGGGGTGTGTAATTCACGAATGAGGTTGGAACTTTTCTCTCGTTGATAGAGAGGTATAGAAATTTCATATCATCATCGGATTTAGTTAGTTGAGCCTTAGCTCTTTGCTTCAACCATTGGTGCTCTATATTAATCAATTATGTGTATCTCCCATTTAAATCCTTTGCATTGCGGGAAAGGATAGTATTCTCTGGGTCCTTATCAATCTCTTGTAGGAGGAAAGCACGGTCCTTCTTAAGCAAGGAATTTGATAACTGGGGAAGTTGATGCTCCATTTTTACTTTTTCAAGGCTTCTCTAACATTTTTGAGTTTTTTGGAGAAGACAAATAGAGAATCACCTGAGTAAAATTTGCTTCAATCCTTCCTTATGACTTGCTCAAAAAGGGGTTGGGAGGTCCAGTAGTTTTTAAACATAAACCTATGGTAGTTTGTAAATTGATGGTTAAGAGTAGTGATAAAGGGTGAGTGATCCGAGGAAAGAGGTGGGATGGCTTTATGAGAAGAGAGAGGGAATTAGTCCAGCCACTTCATCTTGCATAAGACTCTATCTATCCTTGAATAGATAGGGTTTTGAGCTTGTTGATTAGACCAAGTGAAGAAAAATCTTGTGCTAGGGAGCTCGATAAGTCCACAATCTTGAACACAATCTCTGAAGTCAAGAGTCTTGTAGAAATATATAGGATTACCACCACTTTTCTCCTGCTAGAAAGAACACAATTAAAATCTCCCATTATGACCCAAGGGGAGTCCATAGTAGAAGCTATTGCATGCAGCTCATTCCATAGAGGAATTCTTCCCCTAGCTTCATTGTGGGCATAAATACAAGTGATGTAGAAAGAATCAAAGTTGTTATACTTCACTTCTTCATGAATGAGTTGAGAAGTGATATAGACTGGGATGAAATTGAGTTTAGAAGAGTTTCATTTTATCCAAATACGCCCTCCTATGTAGGAATCAAAATTATTGACCTGGTCTTCATTAGGAAAGAGATAAATATTTAATGAGATGAGGGTCTAAGACAAGCTCACATTGACCCTTGGTCTCCAGGAGATAAACAAGATCAAGATGGTATTCTTTGATGACTCTAGCACAATCATTAAGTCTGCCCCTGCCCAAAAGACCACATTCAACTTCCGACGGAGGGGAACCACATAATTAATTGGAAGAGTTGAAAGGCTTTTTTCCTTTCTTCTTCTTATTAGCTTTTAGGATATCATCGACTAGTTAGCTGGGGACTTATTTAAGTCGGTTTCTTGGGAAATCTTCTTAGGAGACTTATCTAGAATCTCCTGGGACAAAGTAGCATGTTCTTGATTAGTCATAGTAGCTGATCTAGTAGAAACACCCAAGGAAGAAGAATTATTTTGAGGGTGGTACTAAGGAAGAGTTGCACATAAGGACTTCAGAGCTAGGATCATCATTATCTTCTGTGGAGGAAGTGGATGTTGGTAATTGGTTGAGTCATTGAAGAGGTGGGGGTGGGGAGGTCTTTATCATTGTTAGCTTCTTAATCGGATGCTAAAGAGTCGGTCACTTGGTTCATAGTAGACTGAGGAGGAATATGAGTAGGGGAAGGGATAAGTGTAGTGGGAGCTTCAAGGTTTGTGTTATGTGGAGGGTTATGGTGTGGGATGGGATTTCGGCTCCAATTATGGCCTCTGGATACTGGGGCTTTGTGAAGATTAAGAGGGCAAGAATGATCGCCATGCGAGAATGAGAGGCATTTCGAGCAAGCCTTAGGCTTCCAATTATAAATTATGTCTTGCTGAAATTTAAAACCATTTAGATTTATTGAAACAAAGTCGGGGAGGGGAGAAGACGGTTTGACCTGAACATAAACTCTCTTAAAGGTAATACAAGATTTTGAAGCTGTCAAATTATCAACTGCTAATGGGATGCCCACCTGACTAGCCACCCTCGGGAGACCAGTTTCATTCCAGCAGCATAGAGGGATGTTTGACAATTTGATTCATAAGGGAATCTCCGAGAAGTTCTCTTTGGTTGGCCTAAAAGTAAAAGTCCACTTCTGGAAGATAAAAAGTCAGCCATTAAGAAAGCAAGGCCCATATCCCAGACAATGTCATAGTCTTCTTGACATGAGAATTTGAATTAAAAGAAATCACCCTCCAAGGTTAACAATTCAAGGCTTCCCTTAAATTTCTACTTCTTGGTAATTGCTGCTAGTAAGGAGCCATAGAAGGGTATTGTGCCGATGGCATGACCGACTAGAGATAGTTGCCACTCTCTTTGTCCTTCACATAACTCTTCTTCGGTGAAATTTATCTCATTGGATTTGGAAGGGATTAATGAGAGAGTGAAAGGTTTACTTTTCTCATTCTGAGTGAAAAGTAGGTCTTTCCAATTGCAAATCTTAGGGGGAGGAAGTCTTTGGTTAACTGTAGGAAGATGATCTGACCCTCTCGGAGAGAGCCCTGGAACAGAAGCAGGTGCCATAGAGGAGGAGAGGGGAGGAAAGTCCGAAACGGGAATTGATTGATTGTTCATAAGAGAGAAGAAAAAAATAAATAAACGAGAAGTAGTCACCCTAGGGTGGACCTCCGACCCAAAGAAGGAGGTCAGGAGGGGGACTAGAAGGAGGAGCCAAGCATGGAGGGAGTAACTTTGAACTGGGGAACTTACTTGTAGCCATCAGGTGAAGCATCACCTTCGACGAAAAAGCACAAAGCATAACCCTAACCCGCTGTCATATCTAATATTTATTTTAAGAATAAACAATAAATTAAAGTTTGGTTTCAAAAAATCATATGGTGATGTCTCTCTACAAAATTGTTATATAAATGAAGTGAAATTTTTAATTTTAATATTATAAAAGCCAATCATTGATTGAAATATAAATATTTTAATACTATATCAAAATATAATATAAAATAATAAATATCTGTCTAATCAATTAATGAATAATATGATTATTTATTTATTTATTTTAAAAAGAGATTTTTCTTCCAAATAGATAAATTTGTCTTTTCTCTCCTCTGATGTAAAGAATGGAAATTTTATTGGTATTAAATATAAAAAATGTACGTTAAATATAAACGATTTATGATTTAGAGCTTTTATTTCTGTGAATAAAATGAACATTTTCTTTTGATAAAATCACAAATAATAATGATGAATGTAGTGATCAGAAGAATGATTGAATGAGCGATAATAGGAATAAGAGTGGTGGCATATAAGAGAAACAGATTAAAGACCCAGCTATTAATTGGCTTTATGCTCCGTTTGTGAAGCGGAATAAAATAAATAACTATTTAGCAAAGTTATTGTTTAAAGTATTATAAAAATATGAATTTTATTTATATGAAAATATAATATATGACAGTTTTCATTGTTTTGAAAATCGAATCGATCGGTTTAATTGTGAATCGATCCTCCAATTAGTCCGGTTCAAACCCAAAACCATTTTAATACAAAACTGACAATAATTTGGGTTGAACCAGTGAATCCAACTAATTTCAAAGAACCGGTTAATTTTAAAATTAATCAAATTTTTAGCTTTGTTTTTATTGAATGATTAAAATTTGAGATTTATATAAAAATAAATAAAATAATTAAAATAATATGTCTTAAAACTTTAACTTAAAAATATTTTAGAAATATTTAAGAATGAAGAGTCATAAATTAAAATATTATATTTTGAGTTAATATAAATATTATTATAATATTATTTAAATTATTTAAAAATATTTTTTATATTTATTATGTTATCTAGTTCAACTCCAATTAATTAAATTATTGAATATTGAATCTGATTTGATGTCAAATCCGATTTCACAAGATATACAATATTAACCTAATTATTTTTCACTTTAAATCATTTCTTATTAATTTTTTTTAAATTACTATAAATCATCTTGGCCTAAAATGTTATAGCCTTAAATGCATGCTCTTCAAGAATTCAGATGATTTATCTGCATATTATATTTCTTTAAAAAATAATAATTAATATATGTCTAATTTTTGAAATCATCTTGACTTAATTTATTAGGATACCCCATGTAAATTTTTTAAAAAATTTCCAACCAATATAGCTACTGTAAATCCAAAACGGACCAGTCAACAAACTCTGAATTTGCCCTTGATCTTGACGACTATTCTAATATATATATATATATATATATATATTCTGCATATAAATATATAAATTATATTACTTTCAAAGAAAATTTAATAGATTTAAATCTATCTTTGTATAATATTAAGCTATGTTGTCACAATATTTATTGATTATTTGTTTCATCTGAACCTGCCCTTTAAATTTTTCTTTTTTATTTATTATTATTATTTTTCATAAAAAATTAAAATTAGACAAGCGCAAAGATTAAAAATTTAAATCGCATATTGCAAAGTATCACTTACTATATTTAAAAAAAATAAAGGCAAATTATGTACAAATATCACTGAAAATAAATATAAGATATATATATATATATATATATATATCAGGAATGGTGAGTCTATGATATAAATTTGATAAAAGTGAGATTTAAAAGCAAAGTCTTAATGATGATTTGTAAAAAAAAAATTGACTAAATTAATGAGGATCCATAAACTAATATTATTTAGTGGCAATCTCTAGTTGTTAGCGTAATATGTGATACTTATATCTTTCAATCACATCGAAACTTCACCATTCACACCTCTGAATATTGTAAAGTGATTATATTGCAATGAGTAAGACATCATTGAAATGTATGGATCATTTGATTTCTAATGGAAAGAATGTAAAAATGAAAATGTCAAAATTTTGATGATAAAAATCATATAAAATCACCTATTTTGTTGAATGACATAAAAAAAAAAAGTTGAGAATGCTTACAATGACATGATTCATTGAATTTTGTGATAGGACGATCTCATAAAATTATTTTTTATTTTAACTAGAGCAACTTATGAATGGACTTCTAATATATGTCTCTCTTTAAATATTAAAAAATGATAAATAGAAATATATGACTAGCATAAGGAGAAATGTAAATGATATGTTAAAATAAAGAAAAAAAGAAAAGAAAAATATGATAAAGATTAGATATGCGATAGTTTAATCATTATTATATAAATACTTATATAAACTTATAGGATACTACATTAAATGTGTACCAAAATGATTGAAGATTGTGTACAAATAGAATGCCAAATGACTTTTAAAATTTCAATAATATAGGATATGAATAATAATATATTAACATATAACTCAAATTGACCTAATTGTTTTTAAGTTTCATGATCATATATATGATCATATAGTTATAATTTTTTTTGGGATTATCATTGTGGCATGCATATAATATTTCACATTAATCATACATTCATAAAAGTGAAGTCATATTATAAAAGACTCAATAAAGACTTAAATGCATACTAATATTTGTAGGCATGTCATAAATCATTGTACATATAGTACCATAACACAAAAAGTCTTTTAAAAAGAAAATATATATATAATGAAATAAACATCTTAAGAATATTTAGAATTCATGATAATTCTTGACTATATAGCATATCTTAGTGCCTCAAAGGGCAAACATGCTTTCAAAGAATTCTTTTTATTTTCTGGGGTCATGGCCAATTTGAACATTTAGAATGGCGAATTGTTTCCCCAAAATCATTTTCTCATCTCCATATTTAAAAATAATATGCACTTTTAAACATAAATTTTTTTAAATCAAAATATAAATAGAAAAAAATAAATATAAAAATAAAAGTGATCTCATATGATCCCTAAGATTCTAACTAGTATATATTCTTATATTGAAGTTTTATCTCTATGTCCATTGACAATTTTTTGTGCTCCTTTATATCTTAATATGTTGTAAAAGTTCATATCTTCTTTCACGACCTCTGTCATCTTTCATCCGATCGTATTAGTCTCATCAATTTATGTTTATCTTTAATTAATATTATTTAATTTGGAATAAATAAACTTTAACTTTCCATCAAAACCGTCTAAAGTGACCTTTATATGGAACATTTCTTGCTAAACTGGATGCCAACATTATCCTTTCTTGAAATACAACCCTTTTAGGGAATTAGATAATCTTTTATTGGTCTCTTTATTAACACGATTATCCATTGCTATCATGCAATAATCTTCTACCAATAAATAAAAAATAAAATTTCAATTAATTTAAAATCAATTAAAATTATGCCTAAAAACATTATTTACTTGTATTTATATTATTTATGTTGATTGATAATAGGAATAATAAGGATACCCTACCACAATTGAAAACATAAATAAACTACATCTTGACATTCATCAACCATAAATTAAATGTTAACACTATAGTCACATGATAAGCATAATTGTAGAACCAATAAAATCAAGCATGAATGTAAAACCAATTAAATAAAGCATGCAATTGCATTCAATATGAGGAGATGACTTATCTTATAAAAGAAAATGTTTGAATTATGTTATTTCTCTGAAAATATTTTCATATTAATTTACATAAAAAAATAATACACATCTACATTTTTATAAAATTAATAATGGATTTCGATAAATACTTTTATTACTTAAATTATAAAATATTGTTTTTTAAAGAGTGAACAAAGTTTCAAGTTATACTTCCCTAATTATAAAGCTTTGACATTGCAAAATAATTTACATTGAATAAAGTTTTCTTTAAATTTAAAAAAAATCTCAAACTCATTAAACTGTAGCTTTTATTGTTAAATGTGTGTATTATATGACTTGCTCAAGGCATGAGGCAACCTTTTACATGCTGGAAACTATGTTACCTCTCTAAGTGGTGACAAAGCCTATAATTTTTTTAAATATATTTTGTTTAAAAAATAATTGTTCTAAAATTTTGACTTAATTTAAGTTGTAAAACTTTAAGGTTCTTAAAAGAGGTAGAATGAACAATGATTTTTCACATGTGTAAGGACTTTCTAGTTTCTTTTTCCCCTCTTTACCCTTCATCTTTTTTTTTTGGTCTTTTAATCCTAGCCACCTTGATTAGCAACTACACCCTCCCTCATCAAGCTCCCTCTCTAGCTCCATGGATACCTCTTCCTCTCTCTCTCTCTCTCTCTCTCTCTCTCTCTCTCTCTCTCTCTCTCTTTTTACATCTACAGATCCTGATCACCCAATAGTTAACAAGGAAGGCATCTTCTCTTCACACTTGTTGAAGCCCTCTTCTTTTAATCTTGCTATTATCCCTTGCTTAGATGACAAGGTTGTCTTCTTCAATATATGTTGAAGTTGAAGAAGGCTCCAAACAATAGAACCTAGCATTAGTTGGTTATGAGCTTGGCAAGTGACCATATTATGGTAATATTGTCCAAGCTATTAATAAATTATGGAAGCTTTGAGGTACCATCGAGCTTATTTCTCGTACTGATTTTTTTTTAAATTTACTTAGGTTGAAGATTTTGAGATTGTTCTTGCTGGAGGTTCTTAGTTTATTGTTGGATGGTCATTTATTTTTAATAAATGAGACCATGCCTTTGAAGGAAGAATTTCAAGAAGACCCTATCTAGGTGAAATTTCTTAATCTCCCCCTTTCTTGTTGGTATGAAATTTGTATTTCCAAGATTACTAGTAAAATAGGAATTTCTTTGACTATTAATCCCCTCATGACAAAGAGCAAAAGGCTAACATTTGTTAAGAATTTCATTCAAATTTATACTAAATTGAACTTACTTGATACTATCACAATCTCAATGAATGGTAAGAATGTTTTACAACATGCTTTATATAAGTGAAGACCTTTAACATGAACTTCATGTGACAACTTTATTCATGACTCTTTTTCTTGACCCAAATCACCCAACTATAAATCTCTGTGTTATATACCTTTCATTCCATGGTAGAAGCCACTCTCTTTTTAGGAGAAAGCCACTTATATCTAAAAGTCTTAGCAAGCCACACAACACTATCTGTCTATCTCAAATTCCCACTCTTATAACCCCTAATCTCAAAATCCCTACCCCCTCCATTACTAACAACAATTGTCCCACTAATTGCTCTTCATCTAAAGTTCAAGATGATTCCTCCTCTCCAGATGAGATCAATGTCCCTCCCATTTATCCTAAGAATGGCATGGTTAACCCCACCCCCTCAACCCAGAGTATAGCCTTTGACCCAATAAACTAAGGGGATCCCTCTCTCCATCTTTATTCTTCAACTTCTCAATCCATACCATCTCTTCTAACCCCCAAAAAGTCAAAGAAGAAGGGAAAAATCCCAACTCTATTCCCTAATTATAGTTATATTTTCCCAAAATTGTTTCTTAGAATGTTAAAGGCTTCAACATTGATATGTGTATCACTAATTATAGAAATATCATTAAGGCCTCTAGTTTGGATATTCTTTATTTGCTTGAAACCAATTTTAATTCCTTCTTGGTTTTAGACCCTTATCTTTAAACAATTCTCTCTTTTTCTAAATGAAATATCCTTTACCAATTTCCATTGCTCTATGAATTATTATACCTGAATCAAATGGGACTCTACTTCTATTTCTTTTTTTTTTTTTTACTTTGGAGATCAATGTTCAACTTATACATGAATTATTGGTCTTCTCCTCAAGTATGACATTTTTTAATTCATCTTGTAAGCTCAGTCATGTTGACCATTATCTTCATACTTTTTTACCATTGTCATGAATGCCTTCTCTAGACTTTTAAATCTTCATTTTAAGGCCTACAATAATGACCTAATAATTATAACATCAATCATCTTCTTTATGCATATGACCAGTTGGTATTTTGGTAAAGCTTCTACCAGCATTGTTAGTAGGTTATCTTTTATTCTTTAAAAATTTTATGAGGCTACGAATATCTATGCTTATGTTGCCAAAATATACTATTTATTTCTCTAATGCTATTAATGAATGGTTAAAATGACATAATTGTGAATGTTTGAGCTTTCAAACCAAAGCACTTCCTTGAGAGAATCTAGGTATTACCATCAACTCATCTAAACTTAAATTTATTGATTACTCTAAAATCATTGATAAAATGCAACATTGGCTAACTGATTGTAATCTAAAATTCTTACATTCACTAAAAGATTTTAATTCATTAAAACTACTATTTGGAGCTACCTTCACTATGGTTCAGATTTTCTATCACTCCCAAAGGATGGAGAAAAAAATTTACCTTCATTAATCAACAACTTCATCATAATGGTATAAAAAATGTTGCACATAGTTACCTAGAATACTACCGCCAAGCCTAGATAGAGGCCATTGGCCTTTTGGAACATGACTTCATTAATCTATTGTCCAAATCAAAATCTTTTGGAGGCACTATAACACTAATTGTATTCTCTCTAATTACTATCAAATCTTTTATGATTCTTAAAGTTAAATTAGAAATTCAAACCTTTCTCTTTTGGAGAGCATTGATTCAAGTTGGTTTTAGAATTAAAAGATGTCTCTTCTTCCAAGTGAACTTTAATAACAAGTTATCTTTATTCTTTGACCCTAGGCTTAATGGCTACTCGCTTTATGAGAATTTGGAAGTAATACTTTTAATCGCTTCAATTGCTCTATGAATCCTAGTAATAATGGCCATTTCTAAGATGTAATGTCACAAGTAACTTTAAACCCATATACTAATGAAAGTCCAAAATTTTTCTATACCTAAGTGATAGAGTTGGCATTTGTTGACCTCATTTTTGGATGAGGTTAACATTATCCTTAATCCTAAAAATTAGGACCCCTGATCTTTGATTAGGAGCTTCTTTATTAGGCACATAGGATCTGCGTTTAGTGAGTAGGTGAACCAACCAAAATTAAATAATAAATTGAATCAAATACTAAAAGAAAATATGAACTAAACATATAACCAAATCAAACTCAAATACTCTAAAATAAAAGCCATAAATCATCTTAGTGAACCTTTCTAGGACCTAACATAACCCAATTACATTGGATAAATAAAAATTAAAATCAAACTTAATAATACTCAACAACAATCTAAATCAAATATATTTGATTTGAAATTTAAATTTAATTGAGCTCGGATTAAGGTACTTGTGTTGATTTAACTCAATTAATCCATTTAAGCTCAAAATCATATAAGTCCAAATAAATTTAAATTAAATTAAAAAAAAGAATCAATGCACAAATATAAATGAACCCAAAAATAAATACAGGTGATGTTTAAAGTGGTCAATGAGGTCATTTAACCTAAAAGTTGATTAGTGTGGGTCCCATCAAGTCAAAAAGTCAACTCATCAAATTTTGATCAAATTAAGCCACTCCAAGAGCTCAAAACCATCACATAAATTTATTTAAATGCAAAACTAAATAAAGCTAAATTCAACTGAGACTTTGATTAACTAATTGAGCCACTTAACCCAAGTAGACTAAAATGGGACTTAGTTGAGCCAAATCCAAAATAAATTGAAAGTAATTCAAATTAATCATTCAAAATTGTCTTAGACTAATGTATAAGCATAATTCAACCATTCTTTGTATTTAATTTAACCAATTTGATCATTTGACCTAAATGAACCTATCTTAACCTAAAAAGCTTTGTTTTGTCAAAAATGGTCAAACTCATAATATAATCCAAACTAATTTAAATTAGTCAAGTTTAAATACTATAAATAATTCACTAAACATATTTGAAAACCTAACATAGCTTAAGTCACTCAATTGATGCATTTTACCCAATTTGACCTATTTAGGTCAAACTTAAATAAAAAAATTAGCCCAAATTAAATGAAATTAATTGACCTACATCACATCAAATAATTCATCAAACATGATTGAAGCTTAATTTAAATTTAAAATAATGAATTGAATCACATAAATCAATTTAAACAATTTTGGTCAAAGTTGATCAAATCTTGGCCAAACTTGGGTCAAATTCAAAATTAATCTAAACTAAAAGACATTAATTAATCAAAATCACCCTAAATAATTATTCAAATATAATTAGAGTTTAATCCAAGCTCAACATGATCAATTGGGCTGTGTAAACCTAATTAGATCCACTTTGGTCAAAGCGGGTCAAAATGGGTTCAAATCATTTCAAAATCAAATCAAATTAATTAAACTCATAAGAATGAAATTGTCAATTGGCTATAATTGAACCTTAAATCCAAAGCCAATGAGTCAATTTGGGTTACTTAAACCCAATCCAACTCATTTGGGTCAACATGAGTTGACCCAATTAAAAATCTAAGGCCAAATTAGATTTTGACAACTTAAAACTAGCTAATCTCCCTAAGGCAAGAGTTGGACTTCAACTTTGGTGGCTAGATGAAATCAAGTGGAAGGGGAGATTAAATGCGAAGAGAAGAAAAATGTAACATGCTTATAAATTCTTCAATCTCTCATCCCTCCCTCCACCATGCCATTTGCTTGACTTTATGATAGTCTATAGTAAATTAATTGCCTCTTATAGCAAGTAGGAGGCTCAAATTTCCCATGGATGGCCATCTCCAAGCTCCAACAATGGGGAGGGGGTTGGCAATCTATAAAGTCTCATTCTTAACCTATTTCAAGAGGATTACACACTTTCAATACCTTCCTCCCAACCAGCAATCAAAGCAATTCCCCACCTCTCCTGACCTCAAGAACTCATATTTTGATCAAATTCCAGCGAAGCGGTAGCGAGCTTGGTGTCTCAGGGATCGGAGAGGAGGAAAAAAGGGCATATTTATTCTAAAGCTTCTCCTCAACTCCAAAAATATTTTCGAATCGATTTGACCACTCGACGATGGCTCGAGTGAGGTAATTTCATCAATCTTTAGCTTTTCATAGATCTCTTAATTTATGATGATGTTGTCACAATTCTAGAAATTTCTCCATTATATCTCTTGTGCTATCATTATTTTAACCTCTCGATGCGAATCAGAGAGTTTTTGAACGAGAATCACTGGAAAACCATGGGTTTGGGGCAGAATTGGGTAGATTTCGTCCACCCCAAGTTGTTTTGTTGGCTTGGTTCACTGATTGGTAAGGGGGAGGGTCGGCAGCCATTCGATTCTTATTAAATATGATGAACGACTGAGATTAGATCGCATTAGGCCTTGATTTGAACCATTAGATCACCTTCTTTGATCTAGATCATCCGATCTAACTTGTGTTTTTTTAGCTCAAAAGGCCACATCAGCATCGTTGGCCTAATTAAGCTTCAACATGTGAAAGGTAGAGTCCAGTTAGCCCCACATGACACTGGCTGGGTTAAATAGAAAAATTCAACATTTTTGGATTTAAAAAAATGCTTAAAATCATCTAAAACTTCAAAACATCATAAAAAAAAAATTAAATACTCATTAAAAAGTCACAAATAAAAGCTCATTGGATTTGTCTTTTCGAGAAGAATCTAATGAACTCAAAATCCTCAATTTTTATTGGATATTTTAAGCTTAATTTATATTTTAGTGAAAATCAAATTTCTTTATTTAATCCTAAAATATTAATTAAATTATTCTAAAATTTTTATGGAATGAAATTGAGGTTAAAACAAACCTACCATAAAAGTTTCAAGAAAAAATAATTAATCATATTGAAAGATGTTAAATTTGAAACTCAAATGACTTAATTTAAGAAAATAAATAATTAAAAATTGTAAAAATCATAGAAAATGATTAACATGACTTATAGAACTTTATTTAACATTACAATACTAGAGAAAAATATTCAAACCTTCTAAGTATCATTAGACCTTAAAATCATCTAATTAAGGCTTTAAATATGCAAAGAAAAAGAATCAAAATAACAAAAATAGAAAAAGAGACGAAGAAATTCATGATAAATGGAATACTAAAAAAAATTAATATGTTCAAAATTATCAAACAAAGAATATAATTAAAATATTTGAAGAAAATTATAAGAATACTTAGGTTTAACTAAAGTATAAAGCCAAAAATTCAAATTTTAATTAATTTAATTAACGAAGTATCAACTTGAATTTAATTAGAAATGTAAAACCAAATATTAATCAAAGTTTGGTTTAAAAGTCAATTAGTCAATGTAGCGAGCTATTAATAAAAAACTATTAATGATTAAATCTTAATCAAGCTAAATAATCAACTAAATTAAGAACTAATGAACTTAAAATAAAAACTAATTAGATTTCAAAATTAAAGGTTAAATTAAATCAACCTAAAATATGGTAGACCATTCAAATGTTGGTTGACTTTAGCGAAACAATTAATGATTACATCTTAAATCAAATTAATTCGTTAATCAAGTTAAGAAAAGATAAAGTTAAATTAAATGGTGATTTAATAAATCAAATTATACTGATTTGATAAAGTTAAGAAAGTTAAGCTAATCACTAATCGAACTTGAATCACATAAACTTATCAATAAACCTTCAATTATACTATTAATCAAACCTTAATTAGCTTGATAAGAGATCATAGTTAGATGTTTACTAATCTAATTGTGGTTGATTTGAGTAGTTAATAATCAGCCCTTAATTAAACAAGTCATTCAATTAAAATCTTCAATTGAGTTTAACCTTTAATTAAGTCAATGGTGATGAATCCAATTAATTGATAAGTTAAATCCTGATCCAGTTAACATTAAAACATTTAAGGTAAGCTTAATAAGATATTAATATAATATTAATAAAAAAAATAAGTGAAGTCAATTGGTTAATGAAATCTTTTCAATTGACATGATCATTGATTAAGATGACAAAATTAATTAGCCATTTAATTAAGATTAATTTAACTGATCATTAAATAAATCAATTCTTTAGTTAAGCTCCTAATTAAGCAAATCATTCAATAAAGTAAAAGCTTAATTAATCTCAAATTTAATACCAATTGTTTAATCAAATTAGACAAAATTTATTCATCAATTTCTAAGGATAACCCTTAATCCATTTAATAATGAAAACAAATTAAATTAATCTATAAATTAATTAAACCAAAATAAATTAAATTAACCCTATGGAAATAATAATAATAATAATAATAATAATAATAATAATAATAATAATAATAATAGTAATAATAATTCTTTAGTCAATTAAACTCTAAATGAAATACTTAATTAAGTATATCATAAACACTTCAAGTCACATATAGATAATTAAATCATTAACTTCTTAAATCTTTAACCAATCTAATCATTTAAAGCCAAATTACCCTTAATTAAATCTAATCAAGTAAAACAGCTAACTAATAAAAAGTTATTTTGAATAAATTAACTCAAAGAAGATGAATTAAGATTAATCATTAATTAAACTCTAATTAATGAAGATGAATTAATTATCAATCTAATATTAATTAAATTAATCAAATTAAACTCATCAAAAATTAGCTTATCATTAAGTCATTAATAGATGAAATAAATTTAATCAATTGAAACTAAAATTGTGAATTGAATTTAAACCTCAGTTAAATTAAATAAATCTTAAACTTTATCAATTAAACTAAAGTAAACATGGTTAAAGTAAACCAACTATCTTAAACTAAGTAAATCGATAAAAACTTAAATAAACAATCAAATTTAATAAACTTAATGAATTATAAAATAATTAACCAAAATTTGAATTAAAGATTAATCATAAGACAACACAATGAAAATATACGAAATCGTTAAATTCAAATAACAATAAAATCAACTTAATTAACATAAAATATTGAAGTCGTAATGATAAATTAAACCTTTGAAATAGAATTAATCAAAGCAAAGTATAATAATCAACATAGAAATGGGCATTTAATTATTCTTAACATATCTTTCAAGATTTTGAATAACCTAGTTGAGGTTTAACACCTTAAGTAATTCATTTATGAGTTTCCTTATACTATGATTAACCATCAAATGAGAATGAATAATTAAATAATATCGAATCTAAAATACAAGAAACCCCGTTAATAAACCTCAACATATAAGTTGGATAGTTAAGTCAAATTAAGTTGATTAAAATCTAAAGTCATGAAATTTGAATGAATGTTAAAATTAAATCAAAATATATAAATTACCTAAAGCAATAGAAATCAATAAATTTAAGAAAACAAAATTTAAATAAAAGGATCAAGTAATAATTAAACCTCGAATAAAAATGAAATTATTCAAATTTGCACCGTCAATCAAACCAAAGTCGAACAATAACAACTTGATTAACTTCGACAATAACGTTGAACTTAAAATAAATTTGAACCAAACAATAATTAGGAGATAAACTCAATGATTATAAAAGGTTTTCCTTAATTAACAAAAACTAGAGTTCAATAAAAAGTACAATCATGAAATTTAAATAATAAATAAACTAAAATTAATCAAGATGGATCAATATTAATTGAACATAAAAAATTTGATAAACCTTTAAAATAAAACCTAAATAAATAAATAAAATAAAATGAATAATTAAAATGTAAATAAAACTGAATAATTGATTAAATCATCCATAACATAAATATATAAATAATTCAGAAGCTTCGGATGGCCTAGATCAGGTTTGCCACCCTAATTATTTCATCTCCTTGAGTTTCTTGAGTTAGGATTAGTGTTCAAATAATATTGAAATAAAAACTTTAACTAAATAATAAATTACAAGACCCCCCTTTAAATCAACATTAAGCTTATATATTAATTAATTAAACCAATTTAACTTAACCAGGATATTAAACTATGAAGCCCAAATAATATCATCATGAATCATTTAACTTCATGAGTTTAATAATCTCAATCAAATTTAATAAAACATAGATTAAAATAATTAAATGTATTGAATTGAACCTTAATAATTGATTCCGTTATATATATATATATATATATATATATATATATATATATATATACATATATATATATATATATATACATATATATATATATATATATATGTATATATATATATATATATATATATATATATATATATATATATATATATATATATATATATATATATATATATACATATATATATATATATATATATATATACATATATATATATATACATATATATATATGTTTTTAATTTGGAGTGGGACACCACGCAGATCTTAGGGATACTTATCAGTGATCGTACATTAAGGTATGATGTGCCGTCTCGAAAGATGGAAAATTTCACCTTATAATAGACCTAATCACCTAATAAGCATCTAAGGCAGATGAGTCTTCATATATACCAAAGATCTTTCCCTACTTTACATAAAAAAGTAAAGCCGGGTTTATTTTATGTCAGGTTCTTTAGTTCCATATGGAAGCAAGCTTTGATAGTTAATTATATTATAGGAAATAGGAATTTCTTAAGAACACTCTCAATTAAAGTAGTTAATAAATATCTCTAAAGACTTTAAAGGTAGATTATTGAAAGATTAGGTATTTTTGAAAAATCTAGTGGGAAGGTTCAATTTGGAGGACTTATTTTTGGATTCCAAAGGAGGATAAGTAAGGAGCACTCGTGATACTAGGAAGCCTAGTGAACACTCCAATCTAGCCTATAGTGAGACTTTATATGTTTGAAAGAGAGAGTTTATTTTAGTTTGAGTTGAAATTATTAGAATACTAGGGCTTATAGTCCATCAAAATAAGATTGTGAAAATGCCTAAGAGGTAAGGACTTATACTTGTAGATCAAAGAAAATATGTAGCCTCGGATCCTAATCTAGGATGCTTTAACACAAGTTAAGAGCACGACCTTTGTCTAATAAAAAGGAGGACATAATGGTTTATCTCCACAAGAGAGGATAAACACATCCGACTCTTTTGGACTTACAACCACCTGAAGTGGCCGTCAACTAACACTTCCTACACTTTAAAATCATGTAGGTCTCTATGTAAGTGCAAGATAGCTAGGATGTTATTTAATTAAGAAGAAAAACTAGAGTCCTAAACTCACTCCTAAGAGACTAGATCATGACTGGTATAAAGACATGACTTAGGCTAATTCAAAATATACAATCTTTTATATCATTTTGACACATTCATTTGGACGAAGGCTTAGGATAATTATGCCTAAATGCATGATGAAATAACTTTATGGGCTAAATCAGTGGGAGGAGGTGTTCTCCACTACAATGGATACCCTCAAAGGTCAAGCATTCCCCTATCGTGCAAGAATGGAGACCCTCTCTATTCAAGAGAGAAATAAGATGTTATGCATGATGTTATAACATTCAATGTTAAGCTAAGGGGATGCTAAATATTTTAATTATCTTGATTATAACATAGGCTTTAAGGTGAGGTTATAAGTTATATTTAAAATTTATTTATGAGTTGTTAATAAGAATAGAAAGATTAATTTTATTCTAAAAAGCCTACTGTTTCCAGGCCACACATTCAATCATCAAGTTTTAAGAAACTTATGAAAATATGTCATTTCTATTACACAAGTTAAACATAACAATCAAATATTCATAGATTTTTGTAAGAGAATAGAAGGCCAGTGCGGTCGGATATCGCCATACACCCCAAAAAGAAAAAGATATTGGATAGCCGTGCTCTACCCTTATACAACCCAGATTATAATAGAATATTATAATTACAATTAAAATAACTGCTATGGGGTCTCCATTCTTTGCTCTTCTTTCTTTTCCTTTGATTTGGTTTTGTTTCGGGCTTCACAAAGCTTCTCAGGTCTTCACCTTCTAGCACTGCTCATCCTAAATCCCATATCACTAATCATAATCCCTATTATAAAATTACATATTTATAGAAAATTAAATCTGACTACACCTGCAAAATAGATGTTAGCTAAACAACCATACAAACCAAGAAAGTATATTTTATATATTTACACTTAGCACCCTGCACATAGGTAACCAAACCCACCTATCCTAATGTGGATTATACAAATATGTATAAGCAACCTGAAAGCAAAAGCATTTATATTCTTTTTTATTTCAGCGACCCCTTTAGCATAATCCCCTACATAAAACATCATTAGGCTAAAAATGACCTAACATCTTATCTACACATAAGTAATCCTAACATCTAGTCTAAAACATTACATCACAAAATAAAATATAGCATCACAATATACACTGTCCTAACATAGAGCTAGAAGTGGTGACTTGGTATTCTAATGTGTGTGCTTAGGCTTAGTGTGGTATATTTTAGATAAGCTTTAGAATTATAATTGTTTAAGGTTTGGGATTATTTAAGTCAAACATCAGGGAGGTTTCACTTAAAGTTATTAAAAGGATTAGTGAATTTTAATTTGTATTTTTTTGTTTCACTTAATGTTTACTTAACATCTAATTATTACAAAGAGAGGAAAGGGGTTTGACCCCATTCATCCCTATCCTAAGTTATTTTCTAAAGGCATGCCATTATGATTTTGGTTTTTTTAGTGAATGATTTATTAAATATTTTATTAATCCTAAATTTGGGTTAATCTTAATGAATCCTTTTCAAACATGAAAGACATTTTAAGATTAATGAGATTGAATTATTATCACATGGATAATGTTACATCATTCTTTTTCATCATCAATAGCATGCATATGACTTTAAACTTAACATACATATACATGCAATATATATTTGGCACACTTGAATGATTGTCAATGCATATATTTTTGGTAGAAAAGAGAGATTCCATTCCTTAGCTAAGTATACATACACATGTATTAGAGATTTAAGCAAGTAAGTGCCATTGTTAAACTAGGGAAGTGAGGTAATCTAAGACCTCCTTGGGGCTACATAAAGCCTTGTGTTCCCAGGATGTCTAGACTATATACTTGCTATCTTAAACACATATAAATATATACATAAACATAAGGATGAAAATCATGCAAAAGGTTACATATTAGCAAGTTATTTACTCATGTAAAGTAAAGCTCTATCCAAATTCTAATGTATACATACATATTAATGAAATTAAGCAAGTACGTGTCATTGTTAAACAAAGGAAATGAGATAATCTAAGAATTTCTTGGGGCTACTTAAAGCCTCGTGTTCCTGGGATGTCTAGACTATATACTTGCTAACATTCAAACATATGTAAACATAGATATAAATTATGAAAATACAACAATGCTTTAACATGTTTAAACTATAAGCAAATGTAAGTCACATAGGCTATTCATAACCAACTTCACTTTAAGTCTTCATCATTAGTTTATAATTTTAAAAATTAATTTTAGATTTATTAGTGATACTAGCCACACCATATAGTAAGATTAATTCAACACATGCAACTTATACATATATAACTATATTCATTTAATTTCTTTTTTTATTTAAAAATATGGATACATCATACAAATGACATACAAATTTATAATGATTGAAAAGGAATGAGTAAACATTGCCACATAATGCATTCAACCACATTATTTTCTAAAGACAATCATGTTAAATAAAATCATTTAAGATTAAACAAAGTTATTATGAAGTTTAATTTTTAAGTTTGAATTATTTAATCTTAAAGAGGAGAGATGATATTTATTGTTTTGCTCCATCCCATGTTAGTGACTTAATGTATTTAAGGAATTATAATCAAGTAAATTTCATGGATTGATTAAGTTAAAATCATTAATAAATCAATTTAATTTCCCCTTTCTAAACCTCTTTAATTTAATTAACTACTTAATCATGAGCCTCGAATGACATACTTATGTGAAATTAAAATTTACAATGCTCCTAAAGGGACCTAATGCAATTAGGCTCATGCTTAAGGGTTAATTAAGTTAGAGAAGAACCTAAGTTAAGTACTTATATGGTTTTCCCACACCCATGGGTTAACCATGTGTTCCTTAAAATTCTTTATATTATTAAACACACAAGGAGGAACACATGAATTCAATTTGAATTATTGATCTAATTGTCATTTAAATTTGATTTTTATTTTATCATTAATTACCTAATTAATCCCTAATTATGCCATGAATTAATTAACCCTCCTATGGAAATATATTTAGGAAAATAATTAGGAAAGATGTCTAATTATTTTTCCTCATTATTCCCACTATTAATAGTGATTACTCACATTAATGATTTAATTTTTATTGTTTAGAAATTTTAATAATTATTAAATTAATTAAGGAAGGTGATTAGAATTAAAATTTCAAACTTTCCAAATTACATGGCTAATAAATCCCATGAAAATTATGAGAGGTAGAGGACATCCCATGAAATCAACCTATCCAATTTGAGGTTAATTGGCCAAGTAATTAAGCATTAATTAGGGTAATTAGCTTCAAAAACCTAATTAAGCATTATTTATTAATCAAATCTTAGAGATTTTATTTTTATTAAATTTTTTTCTATTTACCCTTTCCAAAATGGGTTTATTAATAATTTTTATTTTTCTACAATTAGTTATGAATTTTTAAAGTTCTAGCTATTTAATTACATTTTAATAGCCTAATTAATCCCTTAAACCATTGGCACCATGCAGAAGCTAACATGGAAGTACTTTCCATGTGGTGCTATGGGATTGGATATTTAAAATGTCCGATGCATTAGTTGACTCAGTAGCGACGGACGTGTTTTCATCTCCACCATTCGATCTCGGATTGGATGGTGGAGATTAATCTCGTGGTTCCTATTAGATTAAATCAAAAAATCTAACTGATTAAATCACGTCTGTTCATTCTAATCAGACGAAATGGATGATCGATGATCTATTATCATCTTCCACCTTCTACCGCTTGATCCGAGCTTGCTGGAACTCATAGGACATCGAGATCGACTCCAAAATGTGTGGGGAGGAGATCTAAGGAGATCATATGGTGAAAATTGCATGAAATCACACTTTTCTTCATGAAAGACCAACTCCTATGATATTTTCTACTATTTTCTAGAGTTTTACCTCATCGGAGCTAAAGACTGGTCGTCCATCGATTGAGGTAGCTTCGTCTTGAAGAGATGAAGACCTATTGAGAGGATCTTGAGTTGCCTCCCTATCGATGCCTCTATGGACCAAATGCCACTGCTAAGCTTGCCAAAGTTGATCTTGGAGTGCCTTCTGATGATCAAATCGATCAGGGATCGATTCATTTTGACTCACTAAAGCTAGGGGAAGGTGTGGGAAGAGTTAATTTGAGTTTGGTGGACTTTAGGTGAGGTTGGATAGACGGGTCTCTCAGTTTTGAATGGTGGTTGGTCTCACCAGTGATGGAGAGCATGAGGGGATTAGAAAAAGCTTTGGGGCTACTCGGAATACATTGAGGAAGCTCTCTATGAAGTTTGAATGGATGGAGAGGAGTATACTATCCTCCTCTAGTGAACTAAAGGCTAAGATTGGCTCAACCTTTGGCAGTCGTCCGGCCGGGGTTGGTGGTCGAAGATGCCAGTGGACTATTGAGGTGGAGGAGCTTGAGAGGCTGAGGTAGTGGCATAGGTTGGCATGGGGTGTACGCCCTCCTCCAAATGAATCAATAGGGTGCCTTAGGTGAGTTCACCTTTTCATGACCCAAGGTTGAACCAGTCTTGGGTCAGGTTAGGTCAGTGGTCCAAGTGTCCAAGAATGGGTTTGGGGAGTATGTGAGACTATCCAAATGGGGATTTTATCCCATTTGGGTAGGTTGGTTCAAGGGTTTTGACGTAAACTATGATCACCATGGGTTGGGTCCATTTGGGTTGACCCATGGTGACCCAAGGATGAGTCATACCAAGTTTGGTTGAGTTTGGACTTGGTTTGAATGGGTTTAGCTCAATTTGACCCATATAGGTCAAATGGGGTTCAACTGGGTTAGGTTGACCAATTGGTCAAATTGGGTCAAACCAAGAGTTTGGGGGTGTTCAAATGATGATTTTGGAATGTATTGGTGTCATTGGTTTGATTTAATTTGAAGTGGATTTAATTTTGATTCATATGGGTTCATTTGGGTCAAATGGATTAAGTTGATCAATTTGGTCAAGTTGGCCAAATTGTCCTGGGTGGAGGGTTGGTTTAGGTTCAATTTATCATTTGAGAATGATTGTAGGTGGTGGTTTGAATCAATTTGGATTATAGAATGATTTGATTCAATTTGACCCTTTAGGTGAATTTAGGCTAAATTGGTCAATTGGGTTGGTTTTGCCAAATTGGATTCAATTAAATGTTGGATCATGTTCAATGATCAATTTATGATTGATTAGATGCATTGGTTTCAATCAATTGGGTTTAGATTTTATTTGACTCAATTTGACCCTTTAGGTCAAGTTGGGTCAATTTGAGTCAAAAGACCAAATTGGCTTGGTTGGGTTCAATTGGCGGTTGAGTGATGTTCAATATTTAAGTTATGATTGATGGGAGTCATTGATTTCAATTAATTGATGTTGGAATGGGATTTGGTTCTATGAGTTAATTGGGTCAACTTGGATCAAGTGATCAAATTGGTTAGGTTTTACCTAATTGATTACATTTGGACTATCAAGGATGATCAACAATCATTATAGAAAGTATTGAAAGAATTGATTCAATCCAATTTGGGTTGAATTAAAGTGTGAGTTAATTTGGTCATTTAGGTCACTTTGGGTCAAGTGAACCAAATGTGTTGATTGGGTTGAATTGGATTGAATTGAGTGTTGAGAAGAGTTCAATGATGGATTTATGGTTGATCGATGGCTTTGAGTGCAATTGATTTGGGTTTCATTGAATTCTAGCTCATTTAGATCTTTTGGGTCAAATACTAACTTAGGTTAATAAAATTCATTTGGTTCAATTGGTTTGATTGTAACTTTTGGAAGGGTTTAAAATAGAGTATTGATTGGTTGGAGTACTTTTGTGAAAACTAATTGGATTTGGTTCAACTGAATGGGCTTTGGGTTGGATCCATAGGATGATGATGGAATTGATTTAGGTTAAGGGTTAAGTTAATTTTGCTTAGAGATTGGATGGAAAACAAAATCCAATTGAGGGTGATTGTGTTGGCTTGAGGTTGGTTTTGGATGAGTGGATAAGCATGGGTTTTGGTTTAGGCTATAGGATAGGTAGAACCTATTTATCCTAGGGTATAACCTAAGCTTAAGGTATGCCTCTCCCTAAGTCTCTAGGCTTGGGTTTAGTGTTCCCTTAATCACTAGAAGTGTCTTATGACTAGGGAAATCCAAGTGCCTAGAAGGTTCCTAAGTCTAAGATGGGAAGGATGAGTGCTTACTCCAAATGTGAGGTCAACAAAATGACCCCTAATAGGTGTGATGTAAAAGGCACACCGTATGTATTGGCGTTAACCGAGACACTCAACAGCATCCAGGAATATCATAAGCACTAACGAGGGCTATCCATACCCAAGTGGAGAGGTTAATGAAATTACAATCTTAGTACGATGCAACTCCTTATCATGCCGGGGCATGAAAGAGATGAGTAGATTTGGTTTGATTCATTAAGAGTTAGTTTCATGCTAAGGACATGAAGAGAGATCTACTGGGGGATTTGCACATGAGTTTGTTCAAATTAAAGATTGATTTATGTGAAGGGCATAAAGGGGGATCCATTGAGGATTTATATTTGATTAAACTTGTTTGACTTATCTGAATTATGATGATTGACTTTGATTTGGACTTCAATTTTATGTTGATTTGATTTGATTATGTTGATTAGTTTTGATTTGCATTTGGGTTTTGATTTGATTTAATTATGTTGATTGATTTGGTTTGAGTTCGGTAATTCATTTTGATTTGAGTTTATTGATTAATTTGGTTTGAGTTCGATGATTAATTTTGATTTTAATTTTATTGTTTGATTTAATTTAAGTTTAATGATTGATTTTGATTTTGATTTGATTTGTTGATTGATTTAGTATGGATCTTGTCAGTTTGCGATAGACCACACTAAGGAGGGACTAAATGAGCTTGGGCCTACCTTAGATTTACCAGTCCAAATGGTAGTCTACTGGCCACATAGTATAGACTATCCAACCTAAGGTTGCCCGTCAGTTTGCAACAGCTACACTTGGAAGAAAGCTCGGGGACTCACATTTTCCAAAGTAGAATCAACCATTAGGGTGACCCATTAATGGCATAATAAGTCAAACCTGACCTAGGGTGACTATCAAGTGAGTGTCTCTGGAGGTCTTATCTCAACTTAGAGTAGTCAAGGTGATTCTTATAGGGAGTTTGGCTGACACTGCCCAAAAGATAGGATGCATACTTGGGAGGAGGTGCCTCTAGGGTCTTATCCTAATCCACAAGAGATTTCATTTTATTTATTTGCTTGCTTGTTTTTTTTTAGTGTGGACCTAGTTGGTTTGTGAGGGGCCATATTAAGAAGGAGCCATTGGGACTTTGGCCTATCTCAGATTTATTAGCCTAATGGATATTCTATACATCCATAGTACAAAGCTTCCAACCATAGGGGTGGCTTGTAGGAAAGGGGAACTGTCCAATCTAAGAGTAACCTGGGACATATCTAGATGGGGTTGTAAAGACTTAATCCAAATAGAATGCCCTCAAGGAAGGTGCCTTTGGGGGTCTTATCCTAATCCTTCAAACATAAAGTCTATAAGTATATGGTGGTTGGCTCAGGGAGAAAGCACGGGGACTCACATCTGCCTGAGCGGTATTATCCACTAGGTGGGTTGCTGTCAACAAAGGGAACAATAGCCAACCTAAGGTGATTGTCAATTTATGATGATCAATCTAGGAAGAAAGCATCAGGGACTCACACCTTTCTAAGCAAAATTGATCATCAGGATAGTGTGTCATCGGCTAGATAGCTACTATATGAACTAAGGCGATTACCAAGTGGGGAGTCACAAAAAAGGAATGAACCCAATCTTGAAGTAGTCAAAAGAAAGAGGAGCCACTAGGGGTCTTACCCTAATCCTCAGATATAAACTCGAACCTAGTCAGTGCATAGTGGCTAGTTCAAGAAGAAAGCTCGGGGACTCACATCTTCTTAAATAAAGATAACATCAAGGTAGCTTATCACTTATGTAATAAGACATACCACACCAACAAGGCGCTCATCGATTTGCAGTGGTCAAGATAGAAAGAAAGCACGAGGTCTCACATTCTTAAGTAGAAAGGCCACTAGGGAGACACATTAGCTAAGTAGTGAATCGATCTCGACCTAGAGTAGCCACTGAGTGACGGCCGCTGGGGTCCTTATCTGAACTCAAGGTAGCTCGGATGATTGGATTTATGTTTGATTATTTTTGTATTTATGTAAAATTTTGTGTTTGTGATGTGCTAATGAGGGATAGGATGCTGCTTGAGTTTTCTTATACCTACCCTAAACATACCATGAAAGTAATTTGGTAATTGGAAAATATTTCAATTTGTAGAGAAGTTTGATCAAAATGGGATTTTTATTGATGGAACACTATTTTGAACATCATTTATGCATAATATTTATTTAGGTAAAGCCTATTGATATGGAACATTGGGCATTTGCCTTTATGATATATGAGTTGGTAAGATCCACCCTAGTATGCCTTTTCTATGGAGAAAGGGCCTTTCCAAGTGGTTTCAAACTTGCCTCCCATCTTGCGATGGGAAATAATTGGTCTCCTTAAACTAAAACAAGCTCTTTTACTTGAAAAGCTCTAGAGTAGACCAACTTATTATGAGCTTGAACTATTTTTGCTTTGTATAATTAGAGTTTTTAGCATGCTCGTAAGCGTTTCTACTTTAAAACTTCGAGTTCTTGTAACCACGGCTTAGTGTTATGTTCCATTGTAATTTTACTATCCACAACTATTCATAGTGATGGAAGTTGAACTTCTACTCATAGAATGACTTTAGACCCATACACTAAGAAGAATGAGGTAGATTGTGTTGGAGTTCTGTAAGTAGTATGATAAGCCCATAAGACTTCAACTAACTACTCATGCCACTGTAGCTTATCATTGTCGTGTGTCTTCTTAAGTATTTAATGAGAGTTTTGTTGAAGGATTCTTCTAAGCTGTTCACCCGTGGGTAGTAGATGGTAGTATCTTCAATCTAAGTTATGTCTAAGAGTTAAGTTGTTAATTTTGGTGCTCTTAAATGTAGTACCATTATTAGATATGATTCAGTGGGGTACTCCAAATAAATATACAATATGAGTTTTTAAAGAATTAGAGAACATGATGAGCTTTGACCTCCCTGAGAAGAATCGCCTCCAGCCACTTGAAAATGTAATCCGTAGCTATGAGAATGAACTGGTGACCCTTGGATGATGGAGGATCGATCTGACCCACTATGTCAGTGCCCCAACACTGAGTGGCCATGAGGCCAAGGTTGGATGTAGGGTGCGGTGATGTAGGACCACTCCATGTACCTGACATTGGTGACAACGCTTTACTATGTCCATGCAATCCCTGATCATTATCGGATAGTAATATCGAGCCTTTTGATTTTGAATTTTATCTTAGGACTGGATTGATGAGCTCCGAATAGGCCTGAGTGTACCTCGATCATGATCTTATGGGCTTCGTGTTTGTCTAAACAGCATAATCACATATGATCAAAGGACCGTCGGTATAAGGCACTATCCACAAGGGCGTAGGAGAGTGCCCTTTGCTTCAAATGATGTGCTTAAGATTTTTCTTGAGGTAGTTTGCCTTTGTTTACATAATTAATGAAGGGTTGCCTCCAATCTTGCTCTTCATCCTTTTTGGCAATGACCTCCACTTCAAGAAAGTATTTATCGATGAGTTCAAAATCAATAAGAGGCATAACTTGTTTATTATGGACTATTGATATGGACTCATCTTCCAGACATGCCAACTCCTTGGCGAGCTTTGCTAAAGCATCAGCTATGGAATTTTCTCCTCAAGGAATTTTATAAATTATGACCTTTAGGATTTGGGCTAGCAACTCCATGGTATGCTTATGGTAGTGATGGAGTTTGGGCTTCAAGACCTTGTAGGACCCAGCAATCTGGTTGACAACTAACTGTGAATCCCCAAAGATATTGATATTCTGAATGCCTAGTGAGATTGCTAACTCTAGAATGATAATCAGAGCCTCATAGTCAACATTGTTGTTGGTGCAAGGCTCAGATTGCCGATGCCGCACCATCAAAATACATCTTCTAGTAGCGAATGCTTGTATCCCCTAAATTCATGATTTGTTCATCGGGGAGATCATCACTGAGCGAAGAATCTACAGAAAATGAATGTACTGCTAGAAAATTTATGAGTGTTTGTCCTTTCATCGCACGAAGGGGTACGACTGTGATGTCAAACTATGACAAAATCATGGACCATCATGCCAACCGTCTGGATAGTGTAGACCGTGTCATGAGATATTGTAGTGGATTGATTCTAGAAATCAAGTTTACTTTATGAGAGAGCATATAATTCTGTAGTTTTTGGGCTACGAAGATTAAAACTAGACAATGTTTCTAAATGTGTGGATAGTTTACCTCAGTGGGTATCAAACAACGGCTGAGATAGTAGAGTGCGTTCTCTTTCCCCTCATCATTGGCTTGGACCAACAAAGTGCTAAGGGAGTCATCCAATGAAATAGTGTAGAGTATGAGAGGTTTGCCCGGGATAGGGGCAGTTAGGACTGCCGATGCCATGAGGTATTGTTTGAAGCTCTCAAAGGCATGTTGTCACTTTTCATCCCACTTGAACTGGCATCCTTCTTGACTAGTACTAACAATGGTTGACAACTGCCTGATAGGTTGGAAATAAAGCATCGCATCTTAGATACACCAACCGCCTTTGGAATGATCTAAGTTGGGTTAGAATTTTAGGGGGTAGCATTTCAGATATCATTTTAATCTTCTCTAAGTCAATTTCATTTCTTCGGTGTCAGACAACGAACCCAAGAAACTTTTATGAAGATACTATGAATACAAACTTCAGAGAGTTCATTTTGAGGTTGTATTGGCTTAACCACTCAAAAAATACTCTCAAGTCAAAGAGATGATCTTCCTTTTCTTTACTTTTGACCATGAGATCATCGATGTAGCATTTTACTTGGTGGTGATTAAGTTCACTAAAGATTCAAGTCATGGCCCGCTGATATGTGGCGCCAGCATTTTTATTATCGAAAGGCATGACCTTATAACAATAAATTTTGATCGGGGTTCTAAAAGCAGTGTTCCTTTCATCTTCAGGTGCCATATTTATTTGGTTATATCCAGATGAACCATCCATGAAAGAGAAGACTGCATGAGATGAGGTGATGTCCACCATTAGTTCTAGTATTGGTAGTGAAAATTCGTCTTTTAGATATGCCTTATTTATATTCCTAAAATTGACGCATATGTGAATTTAGTCATTCTTCTTCTTAACTACACTAGCCAACCAGGTGGGGTATTTTTTTCTCCCAGATGAAACCATCATCAATTAGTTTCTTGACTTTAGAAATGACTTATTGTTCAATGTCCAATCACATGCATCTAGGAGCTTGCTTGACAGGGTTAGTGTCAGTCTGTATCGCTAGCTTATGAACTATTACTTTAGGAGATAATCTAAGCATCTCTTCATAACTCCATGCAAAGTAGTCCTTAAATTTAGTGAGTAGCATAAGCCATTGGTTTCTAATTCATTCAACAAGTAACTGTTGTACATCGAGCGCAGGTTGTCTTCAGTCTCCAAGTTGATTTTTTGAGCTTGTCAATGGTTGACTTGATTTCTTCTTCGAATTCTGAGGGTGCATCTTTGACTTAGAAATCATCTGAATCATCTTAAGTTTCTAAGCACACCTCCTCATATGAGTTGATGTGGTTTGAGAAGAACCTATCAGATTCCAAATGATTGGTTATAACTAGACACTAATCATCATCATTGACTGGGCCCACTATACCGAAGCCTAGTCTTGGTCTTGATTGAGAGCTCTTGCATTTGTTATCCCATAACCTTTCGAAGTACTCTAACCTGTGCTTAGACCATGTATGTGAAATTATACATTTCTTTGCTAAGTTAAGAACACAAGATGAGTACCAATCAAAAGGTAGTTCTATTAATTCCTTAAAAGATTCATCCTCAAGTTCTACATCAACTTCTTAATTAGAGGATGCTACTCCTGGATGGAAACCTTTGGATCTTAGTGTTTGCACATACTTTGGGAGTTTCCTAAATTACCAAACCCTCAACTTTTTGTGAGGAAAGTGGGGTTAGAGTAAATGTACCCATTTAATGTCTGATAGTTTTACATAAGAGAGACTGATACATTCATGCTTTTCTTGGGGACGGTCTTCATCACTGTTGGGCTCGAGTGTCACCTTTAATGGGATCTACTATCGAGAAGAGCTGGTCAGTATGCTAACTACATAGGACTCATCCTCTGAACTAGATTCTAAGTCTATGTAAATAGCTTGTGTACTCTTGGATGCTGGAATGAATCTTCTGATAGGTAGTAGGTATGGAGTTCTTTCACCTTTAAGATTCTCTCTAGACTTGCCTCTTCCTCTTATTAGTGGAGATCGTCATCCCCACTTGTTTTAATGGAGTGATGAACTGTGAGTGGAATCTAATCTCAAGCTCTACATAATCCCTAAGATCTTCTTCTTATTATCTTTTCTTTTCTTTTTCATTTTCCTTTTATTTTTCTTTTCTTTCCTTTTCTTTTTCTTTTTATTTTTCATTTTTATTTTGACTAACTTCATGAGAGAAGATATTTTATTTTTTAGGGAGATAGTAGGTCACATACTCATAAATTCTGACCTCGTGTACTGCTGAATGGATTGAGATCTCCTTTAACATAATATTTGATTCCACCCCTTAGGAACTTGATGCACTGATGTAAGGAAGATGGAACCATGTTATTCTCATGTATCCAAAGTTGCCCTAGCAAAGCATTGAAATATTTATCAAAATCTATCATGTGAAACTTGGCTTTCATCTTCCAATCATCTATTTCCAAAGGTAACACTATGAAGCATAAGGCCCTCTCGCCTTGTTCATTGAATTCTTTCAACATCATCTTCTTCCCTCAGAGTTTAGAGATGTTAATCCTCAAGCAAACAAGGGTTCTTAAACTCTTAGGGGGTGTTTGGCAATGGATTTACTAGGGAATTAATCATCTAAATCCCGAAAATCCTACCAAACACCCTTCGAGGATTTAGTAAATCCGTCATGTAAATTCAAAATCCAAAAAATCGGGTAAATCTGATTTATTAAATCCACCATTCAATGGATTTAATGGGATTTAGAGATTGACAACCTCCGTATGGCGAAGTTGTCGAGGAACTGAGATTGACAAGGATTTGGGTGTTTCCATATGGAGGTGTTTGAAATCTCCTCTGCCAGAGCTATCCGCTTGTTTGCACTTGTTACCTCCTCCTGAGTGGGCTCACCTCGCACAAAAAAACCAACTTTGCATTGATTTGCTGGCATCTCTTATTGAGTTGGCGCCGCCAATCACAGCAATAGCTTGGACTTTAATTAAAATGGTTTTTCAAAAAACTCATGAAAGTATGATTTTTAAAAGCTGTAATTTATAATATAAACATTTAAAAAAATCATAATTTTTATAATTATCACGTATTAGTATATTTGCTTGTAAAAAAAATAGAAAATAAATAAAAATATGGCAATGACTTTAAATATATATAATGACAAAGCTATCCCAAATAATTCTTTAGAGGCATGCTACTGTATTTTGTTTTATTACTTCATATTTATTTATAACATGTACAAACATATTTTATTTATATAAAAAAAATAAATATACAACCAAAATATATATTTGGTATTTTCGCTTTTTATTTATCTAAATTATTCTCTAAGAAAAAACTTATGTTCCCACTAAATTTTATCTCAATTTTTAAATTTGAATATTAAATATTAATCATTAATATTTTATAATGATCATGATATTTTGTTAAATGAATTTTAATTTTAATATTATATATTTTTTTATTTATATTTTTATTCTTAAAAATATTATTTAATTATAGATTTAAATCCAAATAACTTAATAAAAACACCTTTCAATTTAATATGATTTAATAAATCGTTACCAAAAGGATTTACTAAATCAGATCGGATTTAGTAATCCTACTTGAAATAAATCCAACCGTTGCAAACACCCTTTAGTGTTCTTGATGCACTGGATCAACCAACACTGAGCTCAAACCTTCCAACATCCACTATAATGTAGAGGGTACTGTTGTGCTCTATTGTCCATAGAAGCAGGTCTTCATCTGTGAATGGGACTCCTAGGAATTCGTTTGAGAAACATGCATCCTCTTTAGTTGGATCAGTAGCAGCCAATTAAGCTAAGCATATTTTGGGGTCAAGCAAGGCTTTGACTAATGACTCACTCATCACTTTGGATAAGACAAGGGCATCATATATGCTTAACTTAGCTGGAAACTTTCTAAGATGTGCCAGGACATTGTAGTCAACTTTGGGCTAGTCCTCCATAAGCATATCCATGGTTGAAGCATCTTGTGGAGGGGCTATCCAGCTCACTAGAACCAATGATCTATTTACCTTTATCTTGAGGTACTGCCCTAGGACGTAGAACTTTGCCACTATGGAGGTTGACTTCAGTGACTTCTTGTGATGAGGAGCTTGTGCAAAGTTCTACCTGTTCATCGGGTATACTACAGCTTCTCCTAAAGGATCATCAGAGTCAGATGACTCTAAATCAATCTCAAGTGTGAACCCTAACAATTCAGAAAAGGGGAATCCATTTTTAAATCAGAGTGGGATTAATCATAATTATTTAGGTTATTCTTATTATGACTGGAGAGTTATCTATGGGAATGAAATCACTGAGGTCATCAAATATAGACAAGATGTATTTAAAATTATTTTTCTTCATTGATTTCTTTAATTTTGGAGATGGTACATAATAGAAATCAAGTAAAGTAAGCGATAAGAGGGGTTCGATACCCTCATCCACAGATAAAATGCTCTTGTTGATGGTGGACGAGCTGGTAGATATAGTAAAAGCAATTATGGAAAGAGGAATGCTAGATTCTGATGGTGGTTGCGCTATGTTACTATTACAGGCATATAAAGGCTACTGCTGTGGCTAAGCTTCCACCCTCCCTGAGTTGTCCTTCACAACTGACAAACATTCTTTGATGTTGGAGGTCTGAGCTGAGTCAGGAACCTACAGAGAAAGTTGCTTGAGTTTAGAATTATATTTTTAGAGGTATGGGATAAAGAGATATCCCAACCTTCTTTTATCTTATGAGGATCAAATGTATCTCTAAAGATTACTTTAATAAAACCAGAAGGTTATTCTATCAAGTATTCTTGGGTATAACTATGGCTCTTGACTTATAGCTATGCTCAAGCCAATCCTTAAAAGTGAAGCAATCCTCTAAGACATGGCCTAGTATGTGATGATAGGGTAGTAGTTAGGATCATCACCACTTTCTTCGGCTTTCTAAGCTCGGGTAGCTAGAATTCAGGCTTCTTGAGAAGATTCTTGAAGATCTTTGACTACCTCCCTCTTGAATGAGTATGATTTATTAAGTTTGCCATCAAGAGTTGATTAAAAGTAGCTACCTGGCGGCAGATACTATCCCTAGATTCTTCACAAACACCTTGTGAGGCTTGGGCTTAGATCACTGGTCTGAGAAGGGTAACTGTTTGACTTTCTCTTATAGGTTAGACACCTTGCTGATTAATTTCTCAAATGTCCAGTCCATGGATATTCTTAAGAAGAATCTTAATGGCATGCTACTCTTGTAGTTGTGGTTCGCATTTTATGCTTAGGTTTTGCCATCTAAGAATGTAATCAACAAGGGACTCATTGGTTTTTTGGTTTTCTACAATGAGGTCCCCTATAGTTACTCTTTGCTGAGCTCCTACAAATTTCTTGATGAAGAGTTACTCTAACTCTATAAAGGACTTCACCGAACTGTTGGGTAGTTCGGCGTACCAATCAAATATAACTCCAAAAAGGCTACAAATAAATTGCCGGAAAAGTAATGCGTCACTATCGCCGACATTACAACAACTGGCTCTGAAGTGTGTTATATGCTGTCTAGGGTTTTCACTGCTATCAAATACATTGAAGATGGTGGCACAAAACCCTTGGTGTATTGAACTATTCAAATTCCTTCGGGTAGGGTCTACCCTTTGGAACTGATGAGCTCCCGGGCTTGTGCCAATGCTTCCTTCACTTGCTGCTAAACCATCAGCTTGATATCATTTTCATGCATGGAGGTGAAATCAGTCACCTTCCTATGCAAACTACAGATGTCCTCATCCATAGGAGTAGTTCTCTTGGGTTGATCTAGGATGTATATTAGCTCAAGTTTGTCGGCCTCCATAAGAATTGGTTATGAGGCAGATACTTGGTTCTGCAATGCTAAGACCACTACCATTAACTCATCTACCCTTCTATCCATCCTATCAATCTAATCATCCTTTAGTTTGATTTGTTTGAGGAGGCATTGAGTTGAGTCTAGTGATTTACCTTTCTCAACTACAATGCCTTGGGATTTTTGACTAGGCTGATCCCTATACGAAGATCATCGTGTATTTGCCATGTGGACTTCGACAATGTCATCCAACAGGTCATCTTCATCAGCATTAAAATCTACCATACCCTCCTCTTGGTTTGACTGATTGTCTCCGACTATCTACCTCATCATGGCATGATAGTCTTCCAAAATCTTCTCCAAAGACCAGTCATCCATCCGACCCAGTGCTGCTAGGACATAGGCTGAATGATGCCTTACATTTGGACTGTGCTCTGAATAAGTAATGCACTAGATGTTCTAAACAAGCAGAGTGCTCTCCAGAATTAGCTCAACAATCATATGGGACACCTCCATATCCCTTCCTTATTTTTCCTCCAACTATGGTGGTGGGGTTACCACTACACTCTTGGGCTGCCACTCCTTCTTCTCCACCATTGAGATGGAAGGTTAAAGGGAGCTCGACCTCACCTTAATAAGGAGTGGATGAAGTGTGCTCCTTGGGACATAGTTATGTCACCAAGGGGGATGCTCTATCTCTAGATGCTGGCTTGTGGTACTTGGTATGAACTTCAGATGGTGGGACATGAATAGGTGAAGGTGGTCGACGAGTGGAGTGGTGTAAAGGTGATGACACCGGCTGCCTCTCCCCCGAAGATCTCCTCATATGGCTGGAACCGATGAGTACTATCCTGTGTAAACGATCCACTTATCAACTTGCCAATTAGAATGGTCTATCAAAGTTGAGGTTGTTGACTGCCTCGAACCTCTTTATATCCTTCTTGCCTACTTAGGCAGAACTTTGGCCTCTGCGGCCCTTTCCCGATAGATCTGATCCCTAACACTCCTAGGTCACTCTCCTCAAATTATGCAAAGTGGTAGACTCCGAGTGTCTGTGAGCTCTCCCAACTAGCTTGAGCACGGATCTCAAAGCATAGGGATTCCTTTTCTCCCTATCTAGTGTCTCATACTCCGTAGATCGTGGGGGTGATGTAGTAATCTTACTGATATCTTCCTCTCCCTCTATAGTTGAAAGAGGGTGAAACCTGCTGCCACCAAGAAGGGGAGAGGTCTCATGAGGGGATCCCTCCTCAACCACATGGGAGGCTTCCTCGACCACCTTAGACATGCGCTCATAATGTCTCTTAATTTTTCTGTTCTTGTTACATCATTGGGTCTTAGTCAATAGTGCAGGATGGGAGGTAGAACCGACCTCAAACATAGGGAAGACTAACTCAAAAGCTAGCACTGACTTCCTCTTAATGAATGGGGCAAACTGTAGAGGCAATACTAGCCTGGACCGAAACTGCAGGAGGTACTGATGGCACTAATGGCAGGGGAACCTCTAAAGCCTTCCTCTTCAAAGAATGAAACTTAGTATCCGAATGAAGGTCAAATTGCATAAGTGGCTTCTTATTAGCCACCTCCTCTGTACTAACAGTGGTGAGGGCAGGTCCCTCGCAGGTGACTTTGAAGTCCTCTAAGCCAATGTTGAATTTGATGATGGGGGCCAAGGTGAGTATGACCTGATCCAGGGCCAAATCCACACCAGTGACAAATGAAAAGATTAGTTTCCCAAAATACATGGTGCTGACTGTTTGCTTGGAGAAAAAGAGAACTAGGGCTTCTTCTTCACTATTGGAAAAGAATGGTGTATATTAGACTTTACTTTTGATTATTGTTGTTTGATTTAATTTTTGACTTTGAATTGGAATCCTCATTTAATAAATTTGGTTATGTTAAATGGGGTTTATGTGTATGTTGGAGAGATTGAAAACTTTGGTGAAGAATCTTTTGCTTTTCTTTTGAACTTCATTGAGTTTTTTGAAAATGTTGGATGAACCTTACTTCACCAAGCTAGTGGTAAGAGGTTCTTGATTTTGTTTGATTTATTTTGGGGTGATTTATTTAGTTGATTTTCTTTTACCTATTGGAGGTTCAATAGGGGTTTTAATAACTACTTAGAGTGAGGTCCTAAAACTTAAAGGATGTTGGACACCCTTGCTTAAGGATAAAATAAGCAAGGTGTCCAACAGAAAGAATGATAGCCTTTGACTTATATAAAATATAAGTCTACTATCGATGCTCGGAGATAATGATTGACTACTAAAGATGGAGAGAGGAACTATCCCTAGCAGAGTTGCAAAAAAAATTGTGGTGTTTTAATTTTGGGTCATTGGGACACCACGTAGATCTTAGAGGGTACTTATTGAAGTGATCAGGTATAACATTAAGGTATGATGTACCATCTCGGAAGATGGAAGGCATCACCTTGCAATGGACTTAATCACCAAATAAGGACTCCTAAGACAGATGTCTTCATATATACCAGAGATCTTTCTCTAGCTTTATATGAAAAAGTAAAGCATAGTTTATTTTATGCTTGGTTCTATATTTCCCTATAGAAATAAGGTTCCATAGATAATTACATCCTAGAAAATAGAGATTCTCTAAGAAAACTCTCGATTAAAGTAGTCAATAAATATCTCCAAAGACTTCAAAGTTAGACTATCAAAGGATTGGGTATTTTTTGGAAATCAAGTGGGAAGGTTCAATTCAGAAGACTTATTTTCAGATTTCAAAGGAAGATGAGTAGAGCACTCATGATACTAGGAAGCCTAGTGAGCACTCTAGTATACCCTATGGTGAGGCATTATATGTGTAAAAGGGGAAGTTTATTTTAGTTTGACTTAGAATTTTATTAGAATGCTAGGGCTTATAGTCTATCAGCACATGATTGTGGAAATGGCTCAGAGGTGAGGATTTATGCACGTAGCCCAAAGGAAACAAATAACCTCAGACTCTAAATTTAGGATGATTTAGCATAGGTTAGGAGCATAACCTAAATCTAAGTGGAAAAGAGACATAACGGTTTACCTCCACCAGAGAAGATAAACCCATCCTGACTCTTTTGGACTTTGTTGACCTCACTTTTGGAGTAAAGATTCAATCTCCTCTTCTTAGATTTAGGAGTCTTCTAGGTATTAAGACTTCCTTAATCATAAGATGCTTCTAGTAATTAAGTGAACACTTATTCTAAGCCTAGAGACTTAGAGGGGTTAATCATAGGATTAGGCTATGCCTTAGGACTTAGTGAGACAAACCTACCCTATGTCCTAAACCCAATCTATGCCCACCTCTTTGGCTAAACCAAATGTCAAATTCAAGTTATCCAAATCCAAATCAAATGATTAAAACCTATAACCAATTCCAAACCATAATGAAACCAAACCAACCCTATCCTAAGCCATATGATTCAATCCTATGGACTTAGCCAAATTCACATCAAACCAAATTCAATTGATTTTCTCAAAGTAAATTCAACTCTTCGATCAACCCATACAAAATATACAATCAAATTCAAATCAATCAACATCTAAACCAAGTTCAAACCCAAACCTAAGCCCTTTAACTCAATCTCATGGACTTAGCCAAAAATCCATTCAATTCAAACCAAAATGAATTGATTTTCTCATGAATCAATTATCCCTTCAATCATCATCCTAAATATAAATGAAATCTATAATCATCAAGCCAAGTAAAACCAATACAAATCAAACCCAACTTAACCCATTTGACTTGAAATATCCAAATGAACCAAAACCCATTTGAACCCAAATCAATTGCCATTAAAGCTATATACCAATCCTAAATCTATATATAAACTCAACTAAATCTAGATCAACCCAAAATCGACTCAACTAAACCCAACAAGCTCACTTGACCCAAAGTGACCTGAATGACCTATTTGAGCCAAATTCAATCCAACCCAAATGGATTGAACCAAGCCTATCGAAACCTCCCATGATTATTGTTGATCACCCAAGGTTGATCAATTATGATCAATTGGGTCAAACCAACTCAACTTGGTCATTTGACCAAGTCAACACTTTTAACATACATAAAACAAACTAGTCAAATCTCAACCCAAGCCAAATTAATTTAAACCATTGATTCACACCAACCTATGATCAATGATTGAACATAACTTGACCATCAATGGAGCCAAACCTTACCTAATTGACACTTTCATCCAAGTTGACCCAATTTGACCTAAAAGACCAAATTGGGTCAAGTCATGATATAACCCAAATCGATTGCAACCAATGGCTCAAGTTCATTCCAAATATATTTTTGAACTTGACCAAAGCCATAATTGAACCCAATCTAGCCAATTGAACCCAATTGACTCATTTAGCCCAAATTGACCTAATGTGTCAAATTGGCCTAAATCCAAACCAAATCCAAATTTATTCAAACCTAAGACTACAATCATTTTCAATTAACTAATTAAACATGAATCAACCCATAACCCAAGCTAATTTGGCCAATTTGGCCAAATTAGTCAACTTGACCCATTTGACCTATATGAATCCAAATGAGCCAAAATCAAATCTAAGCCAAATTGACTTAAACCAATTAAACCAAATACTTTAAATCATCATTTGAACTTAACTCAAGCTTTAGTTTGACTCAATTTGACCAATTGGTCAGCCTAACCCAACCTATCCCCATTTGACCTATAAGGGTAAAATTGAGTCAAACCCACTTGAACCTAGCCCAAACCCAATGGGACATGATCTAACCCATCCTAAACTCACCTAGGGTCAGCCCGAAATCAACTCAACATGAATTTGGTCCAATCCAAGATAATATTCATTAGATTTTCTCCCCACATGGGATTTTCTAAAATGGGAAAGTCCATTCTCCTCTTTTCCACTTTATAGCCTCCTCACACCCAATTTGGCACCTGGCCTACACTCCTAGCTCGACCTAGGTGGGCTAGGTCAACCATGGACCAAGGGGAGGTGAGTTAACTCACGTCCCCTCACTAACCGAACCTAATGGATTTGAGGAAGAGGGCTTCCACCTTAAGCCACCAACCAAGCATCCCACCAACCAAATTGAGCCATGTGGAGTTGACACTGGCCACTCCGGTGCTCAGATGATGGCTGATTGACCAAAATTGAGGGCTATATCCCCCTCATTTTGACTCAAATCAACACCATTCACACTCAAAATGCTCTCTAAGGTATTTTTGAAATCCCAGAGCTTCCCCTAAGCCTCCCAAGTTTCCCCATTGCCAAAAACTCCAAACCAAAATAAGGTGTCCCCATTCTTGTTCCAACTCCACCTATACTCAACCAAACTCAAATTAATTTCACCCACACCTTCCACACACTCCGTCAAGCAAAAATTAATTGCCTCCCTAGCCCTCTGAACACTAGAAGTTCAAGTTTGATCAACGCCGACCTTCAAATCATCGTTCATGACTTTCCAAGTAAACGACAAGGAATCCTCATGTGTGCTAACCAGTAGGGCTTCCTCTCTACTAAACGAAGCTTTCTTAATTAGTTTTGCCGCCGACCTTGAGCTTCGGTGAGGTAATTACATTAGAACCGAGATTTTGTGAAAATTTGTTTATCCTTTTCAAAGAAAATTTGAATGTCATGCATTTTCTACCATTGAATCCCCTCAAATCATTCTCGTGATCTTGATCAATTTTGAATCAATCTGAGCTCGGGTTGAGCGATGAAAGGAGGATGATATCCATCTCTTATCGCTCAGGAGATGATTGATTATGAAACGTCCATTCCGCATGATCAGAATGGACGGTCATCATTAATCCATTAGATATATCCCCCTCTTTTTGACTCAAATCAACACCATTCACACTCAGAAGCTCCCTAAGGTATTTTTGAAATCCCAGAGCTTCCCCTAAGCCTCCCAAGTTTTCCCATTGCCAAAAACTCTAAACCAAAATAGGGTGTCCCCATTCTCATTCCAACTCCACCTATACACAACCAAACTCAAATTAATTTCACCCACACCTTCCCCACACTTTGTCAAGCAAAAATGATTTGCCTCGAGCCCTATGACCACTAGAAGTTCAAGTTTGATTAACGCTGACCTCCAAATCATCGGTTCATGACCCTCCAAGTAAATGACAAGGAATCCTCATGTGTGACGAGGGCTTCCTCTACTACTAAGCTTAATCAGTTTGCCACCTTGAGCTGAGGTAATTACATTAGAACCAAGATTTTGTGAAAATTTGTTTATCCTTTTCAAAGAAAATTTGAATGTCATGCATTTTCTACCATCAAAATCCCTGGATCATTCTTGTGAAGGTGTGAGATCAATTTTGAATCAATCTGAGCTCGGGTGAGCTCGGGTTGAGCGATGAAAGGCAGATGATATCCATCTCTTATCACTCAGGAGATGCTAGATCATGCGACGTCCATTCCGCATGATCAGAATGTACAGTCTTGATTAATCCATTAGATTTATCCATTTTTATCCCTTAAGGAACCATGGGTTTGATTATGGCCATCCGATCTTAGATCGGATGATGATAAGAAAGCGCATTCACCGCCAGCCATGTACACTAAGTTGGATGACTTTAAATAGCCAATCCCATAGCGCCATGTGGAAAGCTCGCCACGTTAGAGATCCGTGTGGCTTCGATGGGATTATGCTTAAATTATACTTAATTAATGGATTTAATGGCTGAAACTTCAAAAATTCATAACACATTATAAAAAAAAATCAAAAAATACAAATAAATAATTATTTTGAAGGTATTTCATAGGATATTTATTTAAAATTAATTCCAATTGATTTTGAATAGTAACTAAGGCATAATTAAGGTTTAATTACAAACTTAATTAGCTTAATTAGTCCTTAATTACTTGAGTAATTGATCCCAAACTTTGTGTGTTAGTTTAATGGGATGAATTCTACCTTAGATAATTTTCTTAGGATTTATTGCTTGGTTAATTAGGGTAATTGACTATTTAATCCCTAATCATTCTCTTAATTTATTTAATTAATTAATTAACCTCCTAAATAGTGAAAATTAATTAATTAAGCACACTAATCATTATTGAACAGTGAATCAACAAGGGGAATGTGGTTTGGACCTCCCTCCTAACCTCTTTTCCTAAGTCCATTTCTCTTTAAAGGAAAACTAATTAAAATGATATTAATTAAGGACAAATTGGTTAATTAAAGTGGCTTAATTAACCAAATTAAAATCATAATCACATTCAATAATAAATAATGAAATTAAGGGTTCCTATTTATGTGTTTAAAAACATAAAGCCCCTTTAAGGAAATTATGATTAACTTATAAGTGTGAGAAAATCAAAAAAGTACTTAATTAGATTCTTTAATTTAATTAACTCTTAATCATGAGCCATTTGCATTAGGACCTTGTAGGAGCATTGTAATTTTATTTCCTCACATGTTCATATCATTTGTGATTTATAATTAAGTGGTTAATCAAATTAAAGAAACATAGGTAAAGGTAATTAATTGATTTAATTAAAGATCCAACTTAATTAACTCATAAAATCCATTTAATTACCTCTTCTTAAACCAAATCAAACTACTAATGTGGGAATAGGGTTAAAACAGTAAGTAATTCTTCTCCTCTTTAAGCTTGATCAAAATTTTAAATCATAAATCAATAATGAACTTTGGTTTTCCTTAAATGGCTTTATTTAATACCATTGTCCTTTGGGCTTAATGTAATTGAATGAAATCATGTGGTTATGTTTAGTCATTTCTTTCCAAATACATTAGATGTTGTATGCCATTGATTTCATGCATTCATATTTTGAGGTGTAAATAAATCAAATGAATTTCCTTTATGTAAGCTTGCATGTGTTGGATTAACTTAAATATATGTGTGGCTATTATCACAAATAAATTTAAAACTATTTTCCAAAGCTTATGAATCAATTATAATACTTAGAGTGTTGATAATTATGAATATACATAGGATTTGCATATGTTTATAAATAAAGTTCTCTTTCTTATAATTTACATATAGATTTACATGATTTTGAATAATAATGGGTATATAGTTTGGACATCTCGGGAATACAAGACATTAGTTAGCCCCAAGGAGGCCATTTGATTACCTCACTTCCCCAGTTTAATAATGGCACACACTCATTTGGTTTCATTCTTATGTATTTTGATATTAAAATTTAGATAGAGCTTTAATTCATATGCCTAAATGATTTTATTAAAGAGAATACAATCTTTGCATGATTTTCATCTTTATAGTTGTGTATACATTCATATGTATTTAAGATAACAAGTGTTTAGTCTAGACATCCTAGGAATAAGAAATTTTAGTTAGCCCCAAAGAGGTCATTTGATTACCTCACTTCCCTAGTTAACAATGGCACATACTTGCTCACATCTTTATACATGTATATGTGTGCTTAATTAAAAGATGAAGATCCCCTTTTGTTACTAAAATACATGCATTCATATTAACCTAAGTCATTAGCATGCGTTATATATATAAATTAGTGCTCTTTTTTTTTATTCATGTATAGATTTACATAGGTTTGAAATGTTAATAAATATATAGTCTGGACATCCCAAGAATATGAGGCTTTAGTTAGCCCCAAGGAGGTCATTTGATTATCTGACTTCCTTGGTTAACAATGACACGTACTTATGTGATTACATCCTTATGTATTTTGGTATTAGAATTTGGATAGAGCTTTAATTTATATGTTCATATAATTCAACCAAAATAAAAATATAAATTCCAAACATACGCATTCATCATCATTCAAGTGTGCTAAAACATGTTGTATAAATAGATACACTTAGGATTAGATCATATGCATGTTATATGTGATGGAAAGTATGACATAATATATTTCATGTGATAGTAATTCAATTAGATTAACCTTAAGAAGCCTTTCATATTGGATAAGGCCATTTAAAGTGAACCTAAACTTAAGATTAATTAAAAAATCATTTAATAATCCATTCATTTAAGAGAACTAAATCAAATCAATATGCTTTAGAAAGTGGCTTAAGGTAGGGATGGAAGAGGGTAATCCTCGTCCTTCTCTTTATAACACTTAGTTGTTAAGTGTAAATCATATGAAACAAAACAAAATACAAATTGATATCCATAAATCAATTAAACAACTTCAAATGAAACCCACCATCATGTTAACTTGAATAATTTCCAAACTTAGAGAAATATAACTCTAATGCTTAGTTAAGACCTACCACACAAAGCCTTAACACACACATTAGAGTTATGTCACCACTTCTAGCTCTATATTAGGATGGTGTATGATGTGATGTATTTTTTGTTTTGTGATATAGTGTTTTAGATTGGTTGTTAGGCCGCTTTTAGCCTAATCATATCTTTTATAGGGTAATGTGCTTAAGGGGTGCTTAAAAATAAATATAAATGTTCCCTTTGCAGGTTGCTTAAACCCCTAAGTATAATTCAAGTTAGGATAGGTGGGCTTGGTTACCCATGTGCAAGGTGCTAAGTCCAAATTATACATATAATTGCTTGGGATTGTATATATGTTTAGCTAACCTTCATTTTTGTAGGTGTAGTTAGATTTATTTATTTTTATATGAATGTAGTTTTGCAATAAGAATTAGGATTAGTGCTATGGGAGATTAGGATGAGCAGTGGCCAGAAGGCTTTGTCTTGGGGTGTCCTATGATGCCTTTGAAGCAAGCACATCCAAATCAAAGAAGGAAAAAAGAAAGTGGGGATGAGAGTGAAGATTGAAAACCTGCATAACATGTATTCATTTAAACTATAATTATTCTTTCATATTTTGGGTTGTATAAGGGTAGAGCTCAGCTACCCATCTTTTCTTTTTCTGATTGTACGATGGAGACCGACCATACTGACCTCTTATTCTCTTACATTAGTTTATAAAATTTATTGATGTTATATTTAAATTTTGAATTAGGATGGCATGCTTTTCATAGTTTCTTATGATTGATGCTTTAATGTGTGGCCTAGATGCGGTAGGCTCTTAAGATAAAATAAATTTGCTATCCAACTAATCACCCATAACTAAATTTTAAATAATTCATACCCTTACCATAAAGCCTAGAACTTAAATAAGATAATTAAAAGATTTAGCAACCCCTTAGCTATATGTTGTATGTTTCACATCATGCATATCATCTTAAGTCACTCATGCAAAATGAGGGCCTCCATCCACATACAGACTGACCTACGAGAGAAAGCCCTAACGATAGAGCTTCACCCTCTCTCATTTGATTTGGCTAATAATCTACTTCATCATGCATTTAGGCATATGAAAATCCCAAAGCCTTTGTCTAAATGATGTGTCAAAAATAAAATAAAATTTGAAAAGATTTTGCATTTATAGATTAAGTCATATGCTCATACCACTCATGCTCTAGTCTCTTAGGGAGTGGGTTTAGGATTTTAGTCTCTTTCAAATTAAATAGCTACCATAGATATCTTACAATTCATAAGACCAAACTTTATGGTTTTAAAATTGTAGGACTTAGCTGGCAGCCACTTCGGGCGGTTATAAGTCTAGAAGTCAGACAATTTATCCTCTCTGGTGGAGGAAAACCCTTATGTACACCTTCATATAGATTTAGGTCATGCTTTAGGTCATACTTTAGGTCGTGCTAAAGTTCCCTAGATTTAGGATCTAAGGTAGCTATTTTCTTTGGGCTACAAGCATAAATCCTCATCTCTTAGGCATCTCCACAACCTTGGGTTGATGGATTATAAGCCCTACCAATCTAATAAAAATTCAACTCAAATAAATAAATCTCTTCACTTCCAAATATGTAAAGCCCAATTATATGATAGATTAGAATGTTCACTAAGCTTCCTAGTATCATGAGTATTTCTTACTTCCTCCTTTTGGATTCCAAAAATAAGTCTTCTCCTTGAACTTTCCCAATTAATTTTCCCAACATAACTAATCCTTTGATACACTAACCTTGAAATCTTTGGAGATGATAATTGTCTACTTTAATCAAGAGTATTCTTAGGGAATTTCATTCCCTAGGATGTAATTAACTATGGAGGCTTGCCTCCATAGGGAACTCTAGAACCCAGTTTAATATAAACCCTGCATTATTCATCCATGTAAAGCACGGGAAAAATCTATGGTATATTCGAAGACTCATCATGCCTTAGGAGTCATTATTAGGTGATTAAGTCTATTTAAGGGTGCACCTCTATCTTCTGAGATAGTACATCATACCTCAATATCATACCCGATCACTTGAATAAGTACCCTCTATGATTTACATGGTGTTCCCCATCTAAAAATAAACACCATAGATTTTTCTAGCGACTCCACTGGGGAAAGGTTCCTCTCTCCATCTATAGTAGACATTTATCATCTCCAAGCATCGATGGTGGACTTATATTTTATATAAGCCTGAGACTATCTTTCTTTTGTTGGCCCTTGCTCATTTCATTCTTGGGCAAAGTTAGCCAACATCTTTTAGGTTTTAAGATCTCAGTACCATGTAAGTCCTGAGACTCCTATTAGGTCCCCCAATATGTAATAATAAATTAACTAAAGAAAGGAGATGAAAAAATATAAGTCAAATATAATTTGGAACCTCTTACCACTAGCTTAGTGAAGCAATGTTCATTTCACATTTAATGAACCTTTAAAAAAATCTAAAATAAAATAAATAAAATCCTTTGTAAAAAACTTATGCAAAATCATTTCAAAGCAAAACCATATGAACTTAACATAACATAATTTACCTAATAAACATCTTCTTTTAAAACTAAATAAAGTAAAACAAAATTAAAATCTTTCAAATAAAAAATAATTGAACTTCATTTAGTGCATCTAAAATTGCTAAGTGGGTGTTCCTATTTTCAAAATTAAATCAAAAAATACATCTCTTTTTCTTAAACATATTCAAACCCTCTTTCAAAATTAAACTAACCCTATTTAACATACTTAAATTTGTTAAATAAGGGTCCCCTTTCAAAATTAAAACAAAATACTCAAAATATCTTTAAAACAAAACCAACTCCATTTAACAGACCCATATTTGTTAAATGAGAGCTTCATTTTCAAAACTAAACTAAAACCAAGATAAAAACAACATATAATCGAATTCCATTTAACATATTCATATTTTGTTAAATGGGAGTTCCACTTTTCAAACCAAAATCAAGATAGCCAACATATAACTTGGACTTCACTTAACATGCCCAAATTTGTTAAGAGAAGGTTCCCCTTTTCAAAATCAAAATAAAATTAGGATAAATAATATATAATTATACTCCATTTAACATACCCATATTTGTTAAATGAGAGTTCCATTTTTAAAATCAAATTGAAATTGAAATATCAAACAGACATTTTGAATTCCATTTAACATACCCATATTTGTTAAAAGAGAATTCAATCCTCAAAATCAAAACAAAACCACATATCAACAGACAAATAAACATATAAGTGAGCCCCATTTAACATACCTAAATTTGTTAAGTATATGCCTCATTTCTAAAATGATATCAAATCAAAACATCGAACATCAAACGTATATTTGAACTCTATTTGACATACCTAAATTTGTCAAATAAGAGTTCCCCTTTTTCAAAAAAAAGAAAAAGAAATCAAATCAACAAATACCAAACACACATTTTGAACTTCATGTAACATACTTAAATTTATTGAATGAGGATTCCAAATCCAAAATCAAAATCTTATGGCAAAGTCTCTCCTCAAATTCCTAAATCTCTCTAATATAATGAACCCCACTTAGCATACCTAAATTTGTTAAGTGTGGGATCAAATTCCAAAATCAAATCAAAAGTCAACAATTCAAATCAACAGTTCAAGGCAAGGGTCTAATTCTATTATATTTTAACAAATGAAGAGATACCAGCTTAGTTCTCTTCCTCTTTTTATGATTAGGCTTTAGCCATGTCTTCCGACAAGGTGATATTCTCATTTCCCTCTAGTGTAAATTTGGCCTTGGATTAGACCATACTCACCACCACCAACCATGATCAAGTTTGGATGTGGCTTTGAGGCCAGACCTCACCATTATCAGCAAGGAGGAGGTGGCAGGCAAGAAGCCACTTATGTGTTTTGATGTGCATCCGATTTTGAATTTCCTTGCCTGAAGAGGAAGGCCGCTATGATTCTACACCCATCAGTGTCATGCCAGTTTCAGTGTTAGTGCCACTACAGTCTGTTGCCCCTGATGTAGTTCCAACGAGGGCTAGCACCACCTCCGTTGTTCCCCCTGTTCTAAAGGGAAAGGCTATCTTAGCTTTTAAGATAGTCTCTTCCACCTTCAAGGTTGGTACTAGCTTCGCTATTCCATACTTACTAAGAAACAGTGCCGCATTAAGAATTGCAAGATTAAGCTACATTATGAGCACGAGGCGAGGCAGATCGATGATGCCTCTCATGTCGCTGAGGAAGGTTCCCCTCGTGTGACCTCTCACTTCGGAGTCCCTCTCAGCCTCATAAGGGGCGGAGGATTACTATAGGATTGGTGCATCACCCCCACCGCCTATAGAGTTTAAGACACCGGCTAGAGACATGAGGAAGCCTTATGCCAATCTACGGTTGGTTCTTCTCAAAGTCGGCAAAGCCCATGGATGTTCGGAGCATGGCTTACTACATGACTTGAGGAGTCTGATCCTTAAGAGTGCTAGGGTTAGATTCACAGAGAGAGAGAGAGCCACTAAAGCTAGAGTTACTACCCAAGCGGGCAAGCGAGAGAGGAGGAGGTACGCTAGGCAGTTGGCGGCCTCTACTTTGATAGATTTTCTTGATCGATGCCCTATCAGAGTCGATCATTCAGATAGTATAGTTCTCACTAGAACCATCTAACATAAGAGGAGATATTTGGCAGAGAGGCAGTTGGTGTCCTTACCATCACACCGCTCCACTCGCCGCCAACCATCACCAGTCTAAGTCCTAATATCCACAGTCCCCGCCAAGCTGCATATGCCCTAGTTCGGAGAAAGACCCTCTCCTTTAGTGATCCATCTACAACCCAAAAATCCCGCTCCATCCATTCCACCTCTTGAGGTGAGATTGAGTTCCCTTGCTCGACCTTCTACTTTAGCTATGGTTAGGAGGGAGTGGTGACCCAAGAGCATCGTGGTCGCTCCACCTTCAAAGCAGCTAAAGGAAGAGAGGATAGAGGACACCAATATAATCTCCATGATAGTGGAACCAACCAGGGGGGTACACCCCACCAAAGCATCATATAGCCTAGAGAGAAGAGTCCGATCAATTAAATTTCAGTAGAGCAGTAGATGACCATTCCTTAGATGACATCATAGAGGACTACTGCACCGTAGTCAGGTAGATTGTTGGTAGTGATCACTCAGATCAGAATGAGGGTAGAGTTAGCTTTGAACCTGATGAGGATGACATGTTGGATGACATAGCTGAAGTCCACATGGTTGACAAGATCCTCACAGAGGGAACAATATAGCCAGAAAGGTGCTGTGGTTGAAGAAGGCAACACTTCTCACTCAACTCAGCACCTCCTCCACCAGCTCAAGTAGAAGGATGATCAGATAGACAGGATGGAGAAGAGGGTAGAGGAGTTGATGGAAGTTGTCTCCAGCCAGCCTCCTAAAACCTCCAGGCGAGTTGGTACATACCATGGATCATCCTAGGTGCACTCCCATAGATGATGGTGCTGGTAATTTACATAGGAAGGTCACATATAGTACCTCCATGCATGAGAAGGATATCAATCATATGGAAGAACAACAGGTGAAGGATGCATTTGTGCAAGCCAAGGGGAGCTCATCCATTCCAAAGAGTAGACCATACTCAAAAAATTTGATGTTGCTCAATACCCCAAAGGTTTTATGCTACCATCCTTCAAGATCTTTGATGGTAGTGGTAACCCAGGACAACACATTGCACACTTTAGAGCTGGTTGCTACAACACCGGTGACAGTGACACTCCTATTCAGACTTTTTGTCAACAGCTTAACAGGAGTTGCATTTGATTGGTAGCCAAATTGACCAACAATTTAGTGAAGATCTTTGCTGAGTTAGAGCATCTCTTCATCAAGAGATTCATAGGAGCTCAACAGAGAATCACTGTAGGTGACCTCATTGTAGAAAAATAGAAACTCAATGAGTCCCTTGTTGATTACATTCTCAGGTGGCGCAACCTGAGCATGAAATGTGAACCATAGCTATCTGAACAACATGCCATTGAGATTCTGCTCAAGTCATGGATTGGTTGCCTTCATGCTTTAGGGCTTTACTATCAAGACATTTGAGAAATTAGTCAACAAGGAGGTTAGCCTACAAGAGGAAGCCAGTTACCCTTCTCGAACAAATCATCTAGGTATAAGCCACAGAAGGTGTTTGAGAAGAAGCAAGGGACAGTTGTGTCAGTAGACAGAGGAAAGTAGCCAACCAAAGTTCATTATGAGAGACAATGAGCTCAACAACCTCCTTTGCCACCTCCTCTTCCATCACCTTGGCCATCATACCGGTCACCATAGCCACCACAATGGCCACTACCGCCACCATAGCAGCCTACCTAGTAGTAGTATTCATACCCAATGTCAGGTAGCTATTTTCCACCTACACTTATTGACTGATTGAACAAGCCATATTCATTCAAGAGGGAGGTAGTCAGGAAAATCTTCAAGAATCTCTTGAAGAAACCCGACTTTCAGCTACCAGAGTCTAAGAGGGTGGAGGAAGTGGGCAAGAGCGATGATCCTAGCTATTGCCCCCACCACCGCATGTTAGACCATGTCTTAGAGGATTGTATCACTTTTAAGGACTTTGAGCATAACTACTAGTCGGGAGCCATAACTATTCTTAAAGAATACTTATTAGAACAACCATCCAGTTCTATTAGAGTAATCCTTGGGGATACTTCCAATTCTCTTAAGACCCAAGAAGGTTGTGATATCTCCTTATCCCTGACCTCTAAAAGATCATTTCTAAGATAAAGAAACTTTCCTTGTAGGTTCCTGAGATAGCTCAAACCTCCAACACCAAGGAAGGTTTGCTAGTTACAAAGGATAACTTGAGGAGGTGATAGCCCAACAACAATATCAGCTTACCACACTTGCCCGGGATAGCCCAGTAGTGCAATCATCGTCCGAGTCTAGCACTCCTTTCACCATTATAGCTACTACTTCTTTTGCTAGCTCCTCTTCTCTACAAAAGTGTTGTATCTACTGATAAGGGCACCAAATCACTTACTTTACTTACTTTACTTGATTTTTATCATGTACCTCCACTCAAATTAAAGAAATTAATGAAGAAAGCCGATACCAATTATATTTTGTCTACTTCTGATGCTCGATTTAATTATTATAGAAATATCTCTAAGTCAAAATAATAATAATAGCTCAAGTAGTTCTGATCCATGCCTTTTTGATTCAAAGTCAGACTTTCCCTCTTTGAATTAGTCAGGTTCATCTCTTAAGATTGACTTGGAGTCATCCAACTTCAAGGATCTTGTAGGAGAAGCTGTAGGTATGCTCGATGAGCAAGTAGAACTTTCCATAAACCCATCATTTCAAGAAGTCACTGAAGTCCACATATGCTATGGCAAAGTTCTATCTCAAAGGGTAGCACCTCAGGATAAGGGTAAATAAGTCATTAGTTCTAGTGAGCAGATAGCTCCTCCACAGGATGCTCCACCTATGGATATGCTTGTGGAGGACTAGTCCAAAGTTGATTACAATATCCTAGCTTATCTTAGAAAGTTTGGCTAAGTTAAGCATATATGACACCCTTATCTTATCCAAAGAGATAAGGGAATCTCTAATCAAGGCTTTCTTGATCTAGATATGCTTAGCTCAGACCTCTATTAGAGGAGGCACACTCAAGGACATCTTAGGAGTTACATTGATGAAGACCTACTTCTAGGGATGATCAAGCACAACCGTCCTCTTTACATTATAATGGATGTTGACAGATACAGACTATGTAGAGTTCTGGTTGACCTAGGTGCATTAGTCAACATTATGAGTCTAAGAACTCTTACCTACTTAAGGATAACATCTCTAAACTCCAAAAGAAGAGGATGATGTTGAGAGGATTCAATGAACAAGGTGAGAGGGCCTTAGGCTATATAGTATTGCCATCAGAGATAGATGATTGGAAGACTGACGCCAAGTTTCATATTATAGACTTAGATCTTTCAATGCTTTGCTTGAGAGACCATGGATTCATGAGAATAACATGGTTCCATCCTCTCTACATCAGTGCATGAATCGTAAGAGGTGGTATCAAATATTGTGTTAAAGGAGATCTCAAACCATTTACAGTTCATGAGGTCAGGATATATGAGGATGCAGCCTATTACCTCCTCCAAAATTAAAATGTCAATTCTCAAAACTTTATCAAAATTGCCATGTGGGACAAAAAGAAAGAAAAGAAAAAGAAAAGGAGAAAGAAAAAAAAGAAAAAGAAAATAAAAGGGAGCGAGAAATAGACTCAAGGGAGGATGTAAAGCTTGAGATTAGATTCCACCCATAGTACATTACTCCATTCGAACAAGTGGGTAGGATGACTTGACCTCCACAGGACAAGGAAGAGGACAATTTAGAGGCAGTCCTAGGGGGTTGAAGACCTCCTTATTGGTCACCTAATATAAGATATATCCCAGCTACCAAGAGTACACCTGCTATCTATATAGACTTAGAATCTAGTTCAGAGGATGAGTCTTATATGGTAACAACCCTCTTGTTCGGATCCTTTGGAGATGACACTTGAAGATGATGAAGGCCTCCAAAGCAAAGCATAAGTGTATCCAAGTCTGTAAATGTAGGCATTAGTTGGGAACCTTAGCTCTAAACCCACTTTCGCACAAAAAGTTGAGAGTTTGGTAATTAAGGAAGCCCCTAAGTCATCCACAAATGTAAAGACTCAAAAGTTCTTTCTTGGAACATCATCCTCAAGTCAAGAAGTTGATGTAGAACTTGAGGATGATTTATATAAAGATTTAGTAGAATTACTTTTGATTGGTACTCACCTTGTGTTCATATTGGCAATGAAAGGGTTAATCCCACATACTTGGTCAAGCACATGTCAGATTACTTTGAAAGGATATGGAACAACGAATCAAAAACTTTTAATGAAGACTAGGACTAGGATTCAGTATAGCGGGTCCAGTCAATGATGATGATTATTGCTTAGTCATCACCAATCATTTAGAATCTGATAGGTTCTTTTTAAATCACATTAACTCATATGAGAAGGTGTGCTTAGAAACTTTAGATGACCTAGATGATTTTCAAGTAAAAGATGCACTTTTAGAGTTTGAAAAAGAGATCAAGTCAACCATCGACAAGCTTAAAGAAATCAACCTAGGGATTGTAGACAATTTATGTTTGACATACATCAGTTCCTTGTTGAATGAAACTAAAACCAATGACTTAGTTAGGCTGCTCATTGAGTTTAAGGATTGCTTTGCATAGAGTAATGAAGAGATGCTTGGATTGGCTCCTGATTAGTGGTCCATAAATAAGAAATAGATCCTAATGCTAACCCTATCAAGCAAGCTCCTAGACTTATGTGATTAGACATTGAACAACATCCTTTCTAAAGTTAAGAAACTGATCGATGCTAGTTTCATCCGGGAGGAAAAATACCCACCTTGTTGGCTAGTGTCATCCTAATTAAGAAGAAGAATGACCAAATTCACATATGCGTCACTTTTAGGGATCTATATAAGGCATGTCCAAAAGATGAATTTCCACTATCGATACTAGAGCTGATGGTTAACATTGCCTCATCTCATGCAGTCTTCTCTTTCATGGATGGCTCATCTGGATATAATTAAATAAAGATGGCCCCTGAAGATGAAAGAAACACTACTTTTAGTACCCCAATGGGAATCTATTGCTATAAGGTCATGCCTTTTGGTCTTAAAAATGTCAGTTCCACATACCAGTGGGCCATGACTTGAATCTTCAACAAACTCAATCATTATCAAGTCGAATGCTACATTTTTAATCTTGTGGTCAAAAGCAAAGAAAAGGAAGACCATCTCTTTGACTTGAGAGTAGTTTTCAAATGGTTAAGATAATATAACCTCAAAATGAATCTCGTGAAGTGTGGATTCAGAGTAGCTTCAGAAAATTCCTTGGGTTTGTTATCCTACACCGTAAAATCAAAATTAATTTGGAGAAGATCAAAGCGATATTAGAAATGCCACCCCCTAAAAGTTTAACTCAACTCAGATCATTTTAAGAGGTTGGCGTATCTAAGATGCTTTATATCCAACCTATCAGGGAGATGCCAACCTTTTTCAGCACTTGTCAAAAAGGATGCCCAGTTTAAATGGGATGAAAAGTGTGATCATGCCTTTGAAGACATCAAGCACTACCAAATGACACCGCCAATTCTAGCAGCCCCTATCCCGTGCAAGCCCTTGATACTCTACTCGCTACATTAGATGACTCCCTTGGCTCTTTATTGGCCCAAGCTAATGACGAAGGGAAGAAAAATGCACTCTACTACCTCAACCATCGTCTAATCCCTATTGAGACTAATTATCCACCCATTGAGAAGCATTACATAGCTTTAATCTTTGCATCCCAAAAGCTATGACATTGCATGCTTTCTCATAAAGTGAACTTGATCTCTAGAATCAATCTACTATAATATCTCATAACATAGCTGATGCTATCTGGATGGTTGGCACACTGGTCCATGATTCTATCAAAGTTTGACATCACTTTCGTACCCTTTTGTGTAGTGAAAGGGCATGCACCTGCAAATTTCTTAGCAGCACACCCACTTTTTGTTGATTCTCCGCTTAGTGATGACCTTCTTGATGAACAAATCATGAACTTAGGGGACACTAGCATTCACCACTAGGAGATGTATTTTGATGGTGCGGCTTCCTCTCAAAGAGGAGAAGAACCACAATCTACTCTTCTAAGAAAGGCGTAGGAATAGTTCTCTAACTCCAGACCATGATATGATGAGATTCTCATATCATCTATCCGATCCGTGCAATGATGCTGAATATGAGGCTCTGATTACCGATTTGGAGTTAGCTATCTCACTAAGCATCCAAAACATCAACATCTTTGGGAATTCTAGTGGTGGTCAACATCATGGGTCCTCTGATCCTAAGGCTCCATCATTTCGAAAGTATATATAATGGAGTTATTGGCCCAAATCCAGAGGTTACCATCTATAAGATCCCTCGAGGAGAAAATGCTGTAGTAGATGCTTTAGCCAAACTTGCGAAGGAGTTGGCATATTCAGAAGATGAGTCTGTATCGATAATGGTCCAAAATAGATAAGTCTTATCCCTTATTGATACCAAACTCATCAAAAAGTACTCACTTGAAGGGTAGATTTCCATTGCCAAGAAGGATGAGGAGTTAGATTAGAGGCAACCATTTATGGATTTCCTAAACAAAGGCAACCTACCTCAAGAGATGTCACAGACACATCAGATGAAACAAAGGGCACTTTCCTACACCCTCATGGATGGTGTCTTATACCGACGGTCCTTCGATCATATGTGGTTATGTTATTTAGACAAGCGTGAAGCTTGTAATATCTTAACTGAGGTACACTCAGGATTATATGGAGCTCACTAATCCGGTCCGAAGATGAAGGCCAAAATTAAGAGATATGGATACTACTGGCCATCGATGATCATAGATTGCATGGATCTGGCTAGGCGATGCCACTAATGTAAAGTACATGGAGTGGTCCTACTCAACCACCTAACATTGACCTCATGGCAATTTGAATGTTGGGGTATTGACATAGTGGGTCTGATCGATTCTCCTTCTTTCATGGGTCATCAATTTATCCTAGTTGCCACCTACTACTTCTCTAAATGAGCGATTCCTCAAGAGGTCACTCATATGTGCTCCATTCTTGAACCATATCATATATAGATTTAGGGTGCTTCACCAAATTATATCAAATAATGATTGCATTCAAGAGCACCAAGATCAACAACTTCACTTGGAGACACATCATAGATTGGAGAAACTCTATCATCTACTACCCTGAGAGAAAATGGCTTAGTAGAAGCCTTCAACTGAACTCTCATCCAAATACTCAAGAAGACACTCGATGATAACAAATGACATTGGCATGAGTAGTTAGTTGTATCTTTATTGGCCTACCACACTACCTGTAAGACTCCAACTCCCATCACTAAGGATATGTAGGCAAGATCCGCACGAGCGAGCGCTAAGTTGCTTAGAGCTCAAGGTTTGGAGGAGAGATGTCTATGGGCATGCCAAAACCTCGAGTTGTACAAAGCCAAGATAATTCAAGCTGACAACAAGTTGGTTCACCCTAGAATGTTTCTAGTAGGAGAGCTTGTTTTAGTTTTAAGGAGAGCAATTATTGCTGTCATAAGATGGGAGTCAAGTTTAAACCCACTTAGGAATGCCTTTTTTCCATAGAGAAAGCTACCAAGGAGGATCATATCAACTTATCAATCATAAAGGAGAGGGCCTGATGCTTCCAATCAATGGACTCTACCTAAAGAAATATTATTATAAAATTATGTTTGAAAATAATTATCAATAGAAATTTCATTTCAGATTCGATCTCTTCAAGTTGAAAGCTTTTCTGTCTATGAATCCTCCATGATGTTGTTGGCCTCACTTTTGAAGTTAGTTCTCAATCTCCTCATCTTAGACTTACTTCTGGTAATCCTCTCTTTGGTCATATAAGCCACTTTTAGTGATTAGGTGAATACTTAACCTAAACCTAGAGACTTAGAAGGGATAATCATAAGATTAGGCTATGCCTTAGAGATTAAGGTTACTCACCTACTCTATAGCCTAAATCCGACTTATGTTTACCTTCTCAAACCAAATTCCAAATTTAATTCAAATATCAAAATCCAAATTCAAATCTAAATCAAATGATTGAAGCCCATGATTAAATCCAAACTTGAAATCCTTCCTAAGCCCTATGATTTATCTTATGGACTTAACCTTAGCCAAATCCAAATAAATCCAAATTCAATTGATTTTCTCAAAGATTAATTCAACCCTTCAATCAATTTATCAAATATCAAAGTCAACTCAACTTGATTTATCTGAAAATCAAATCAATTGACTCATTTAGGCTCACTTGACCTAAAGTGACTTAAAGGACCTATTAGAGCTATCTTAAATTATAATACATTGAAATTAAAGTTCAAAATTGGCCAAAAGATCATTCATGACTTTAATAAGTTATTTGAATCAAATATAATTTTAATCAAGTTTAAGCTTAAATTAAATCAAATCATGATTTGAATGTTATATATATATATATATATATATATATATATATATATATATATATATATATATACACACACACACAATTCATTTGAAATCTAAAATGAACTCAAAAAAGAGAAAGAGAGAGAGAGAGAGAGAGAGAGAGAGAGAGAGCAAAATTAAACCAATTCTAAATAACAAATAAATTTTGTTCAATCTTAAATCAAAATAATTAATTTATCAAAGTATAAATTTATGTTATAGTCATTAATTATTAGTTATAATAAAAAATTATCTTATGCACATAACTTATATATTTTTATTCAATTATTTACTAAAGTTGTTAAAATTATGTAAAAATTTTAAAATCATAATAATAAATAAAAATTAGATTTCACCAAGTTAAAAAAAAGTAAAAAAGAGAAAATTATTAAAGTACCTACTCCTTGCGAATTAATGTGATCATGATAACATATAAAAAAGCAAAATAAAAGCTGGCATCTCTCTCTCTCTCTCTCTCGGCAAGCAGAAAACATGAGACTAAACAAAACAAAAAAAAGTGAGGCCCCATCTTTTTTTCTCATTTTTTTTCTCATTTTTTTTCCTTCAGGCAAGAGCAGCCGAAGCCCTCTCTCCCACGACACTACACGCGAATGAATTAGATCCGTCTCTTCCTTCTAGCCAAAGTCGAAAGTCCCAACCGGCCGAGCTTTCCCTCCCTGCTTTTATTTCGCAAGCAGTCAAAGCCATCCTCGCGTCTCATTCTATCCGATCGAAGGCTAACATCACGGGATTGGAGTCCTTTTGTTTGTCTGTCTTCACTCTCCGTATCGGCCACATGCGAGCAGCGTCTCATTCTCTTGCCAATTCGGTTCTTCCTACCCTCCGATCGAATCGAAGGGTAGCCGCACACCTCCCTCTCTTTTCCTTGTGCGACCAGACCAAGCCAGAGACTCATGCCCGACACTCTTATCCACAAGCGAGCTTCATCCCCGAGCCCACAGGTCAAGAGGCACTATAACCTGCGAGGACATTCATCGCTCCAACTCAATGCAAAATCCAATCCTATTTAAACTCTTTCTGGCTACAGGCATTCTTATCATCCCTCTCATTTTCGGTTCAACAGTATCATGCTATAACATCTAGCCTCCCTCCTCTCACCCTCTTCCTCTACTAGACAGCCAACACTTGATCTTCTCCACATTTCCTTACAAAAATGCTGTTGCAACTTTAATCTCCTTATATGGTGAACCTCCTTTCCTTCTTCTAGCCTGCATTCCACTACCTCCTCATCCACCTCAAACTCAATACACTCCCGAACACTCAATCTCTTCAGATCCTTGCATCTGCCAACTAGCAGCATTTTGCTCTGGCCAAATTAGAAGGTGAATACTTAACCTAAACCTAGAGGAGTCTTATGTCATTCCCTTTGTGCTGTGCTGCCTTTTGGGCGGTCCTTGTTGCCTTGGCTGATGCGATCATACTTCTATAATTTGGGAGGCTATTATTTTGAAGGGACGATGATGAGACAATTTTGAGCTTCCTTCGGAGGGACCTCATAAAACCTGGATATGTTTTCCTTTCCTTGTGGGATTCCCTTTCTCTAAGGTTGGCATATCCACTAGAGGGCAGCTGCGGTTAACCGTCAGCTTCGTCGGGGTTTTAAGTTCATCTTTGTATTATCAAATTCTTGATTTTGATGCTTTGAGTCCCTTGGTTCAATGGAACTGTTTTTTTTCCTTTAGCTCTTTTCTTTTTGTTATGATGGGCTGTGTTCCCCAAAATTGTCTCTTCTCTTTAAATTACCCATACTTGTAATTGTTACTTTGGAATGAAATCTCACGCCTCAAATTCTCCAAAAAAAAATTCGGGAGAGATTCGACAATCATCATGGCATCCTCTTTTGTGATAGATCCCTGGAGCTTGAGACCCTAGAATCTGCTTCAAAATCTCTGAAAAATCTGAAGGCTTTGATTCCATTTCGAGCACCTTAAGATCTTTCCACTTGCTTATCGCTTTCAAGAGTTGCTCCTCCGAGTCAATCCAAGCCAGGAATAGATGCAAGGGATATATCTTGCTTCATTTGTTCTATCTCAGAATGTGAAGCTCAGCATGACCTCATTTTGTAGATCTCAACTTCTACATCTTAGACATAAGACTCCTCTAGAAACTAAGAGTTCCTTAGTCTTAAGACACTTCTAGTGATTAGGTGAACACTTGATCTAACTTTAGAGGCTTAGAAGGATTTGCCATAGGATTAGGGGTATTAGGAGAACTTGCCATAGGCTCCAAATGATACCCATAGGCTTAGAAGGATACCCATAGGCTCCAAATCTAAATCTAAACCAAATTAAATAAAACCAATGATACCCATAGGCTCCAAATGATCATTTGAACTTGACATAACCCATGGTTTGATCCAATTTGACAATTTGGTCAACCTAACCCAATTTGACTCAACTTGACCTAAATGGGTAAAATTAAGCCAAACCAAATCAAATGAACTCAAATAACTTGAAATTTGGCCCAACTCATTTTTGAATCATTTAAAATCTGCCCAAATCAAATTCATGGCCAAATGACCACTTTGCCCTTAGGTCAAAGGGTATCCTATGGCCAAATTCACTTGGAATTTGGCCAATTATTTCTCAAGGCCACTTGACATCCTCCCATTGGTCCACATGGGCACCAAGGAGGGTGTCGAACATGACCCAACGAGCTTGGGTCGGCATGACCCAAGCCAAGGCCAAACCGACCCTTCCAATGAAAATTGAGCACTTAGAACTCCAAATGCACTCACCTAGCACACGGGCATCCACTCTTCTCCCCTCCACTACCCAAAATGACTCAAATGGGATGTTGACAGCTCAAACCATGCCTCCAATCCATGCCATTGATCAAAAATGGAAAAATTACTCATGGTCATCCAATCCATGCCATAAGGATTCATTTCCATAGAGCTAAAGAGATTTAATCGAAACCTCCCAAGCTTTTCCAAGCCCTTCTTAAGCTCCATTGATTTCCCATTCTAGGTTTAGCTCAAAGACGAAACATGGGAGGTAAAATCAAAATCCAACTCACTCAATTCTCCATCAAAATCAAATTAACCTTGCACACACCATTAGTGGACTTCATCGAGCTTAACCAAGTCATTTCCCAAGTCTCCAAGCCATGGGAAACATCACTTCGATCAAAGCCATTCTACATTGAAGGGGAGCTTGGTCAACTGAACCATCCACTTCAAATCAAGACCTAATTCCTTCAACACGGCTTCGTCTCTACTAGACGAAGCTACTTCCATTGGAAGCACCGGTGATAGCCTCCAGTGAGGTAATTGCTCAAAACTGTAGCCATAGGAAACATTGCTTGGTCCTTTGTGAAGGAAATTGACACCCCTTGAGATCTTGACCATTTGATGGGCATCCCCCCTCCTTCCGAAGGTGTGAGATCATTTTTATCCCAATCCGAGCTCGGGTGAGCTCAAATTGAACGAAGAGAGATGAATAGTGTTCATCTCATTGCTCACAAAGGAGAAGGATCACACGCCATCCATTCCATGTGATTGGAATAGACGGCTGTGATTAGATCACGATAGATCCCCTTTAATTTAAGCCTAAACTACTGGATTAGATCCCCTTTAATTTAGATCGGATGACCTGTAGAGAAAGTGAGTTCGCCGCCGGCTGACTTAGCGATGGATGTGACAACTTAAATAACTTATCCCATCACGCCATGTGGAAAGCGCGCCGCGTCAGCCGCCACGTGGTCCGATGGATTAGGGGGTTAATTAGGCTTAATTAATTCATTTTTAATGTTGAAATTTTCAAAATTCATAACTAATTATAAACAAATTCAAAAAAAAATATAAATGAACATTCATTTTAAAGATAATTAGAGAAGAATAATAGGAAATAAAAATTAATTAATTTTAAATAGTGATTTTATCTCAATTTAAGTTTTATTGGAAATGTAATTAAGCTAATTACTCTTTAATTTATCCAACAATTAATCTCAAACTTTTTGAGATTAATTAGTGGGATGACTTTTGTCTCCCATGATTTTCTTGGAATTTATTGCTTGATTAATTAGGAAAATTGCTTATTTCATCCCTAATCAATTTTTTAATTAATTAAATGATTAATTAACATGTTAAATAGTGATAGATTCATTAATTAAGCTTACTAATCATCATGAAATAGTGAATAGACTTAGGGAATGAGATTAGGACTTCTTTTGCAATCTTTTCCCCTAAGTATATTTCATTTGGATAAATACTTAATTAAGTTATAATTAATTAATGGTTTAATCACTTCATTAATTAATTCAATTAATCAAACTCAAAACCAAATCATTCCAAAACTTAATCATTCAATTCTTGAGTAGATTCTTAGGTGTTTAATAACCTAAGGGATTATAAAGAAAATTATAATCAAATTACATGTGTAGAGGGTTCTAAAAGTACTTAATTAAACCCTTTAGCTTAATTAACTAATAATTTGAGCCAATTGCATTAGGCCCCTTCATTTCTTAGGTGCATTGCTGATTTAATTTTCCATGTGATTGCATATCATATGTTGGCTCATAATTGCTTGGTTAATTGTGTTAAAGTGATATAGGTAAGGGATAATTAATGGATTTAATTCATGCCTTAACATAATCAAAAATATAAAATCAACCTAATTGTTCTAAATTAAACCAAAATAATTCATATACGGGGGAATGGGTTAGGATTAGCAAAGCTTTCTCACATTCGTTAAGTTAAATCAAATTCAAAATAAAAATCTCATTAACAAATTTTGATTCACTTTAAATGATCTTATTTTATAGGATTGTCCTTAGGAATTAATTAGGGTGAATGAAGTCATGTGCTTACATTCTTTTATTTCTTTCCAATCATGTTAAATATTATTTTCCATATGAAATCATGCATTCATTTCTTTTAAAATCAATTAAAGAGAAATATTTTCTTTTATGTCAAATTGCATGTGTTGGCTAAAATTAAGAATATGAGTGGCTATTATCACTATTAAATCCAAAATTTATTTTCAAAACCTATGAATCAAAGATTATGAATGAAGTGATGCTACTTATAAATATTTATAGGCTTGCATGTGATTATAGCATAAGATGTGTATTATGAAGTTCTCTTTTCTTCTCTTAACATGGATTCACATAGGATTTGCAAAGTGTATAGTTCATTTGAAAAGAACACAACACTTGTTGAAATCTATTCCTATGCATTTCTATGGTATGACTTAAGAAGGATCTTCATATTATACATATAAATTACACAATCAAAATTAAACATAATCTTTTGCATAATTCTTTATCCATTTGGTTCTTCTTGTACATCATGTATCTAAGAAAAGTGGTATATTAGTCTGGATATCCCAGGGCTGCGAGGCTTTAAGTAGCTCTAAGTAGGTCTTGAACCTTACGCCCCTGGTGTAGAAAATAATGACACCGTACTCACTTATGACTTTTATACATGTGGATGTGCATTTAGTTAATGGATGAGAAATCCCTCTTTTCTACATAATAAAGATATGCATCAATGGAGTATCCAAATTTCTAAATCATATCTTTTGGCATTCATCTTCAAAGTGTGCTAAAATTTTCATTGCATGTATAGGTATGCTTAGGTTATCCATATGGTGATATAAATGGTGGAAAAAAATAAATGGGTGTGTGTCATGTGGTAGTAATCCACTTTAACTAATCCTAAGATGCCTTTCTTATCAAATAGGGCTATTTAGAGAAAATCTAAACTTAGGGTTAATTAAAACACATAACAAAACATTCACTAAAGAAAATTCATTAATCAATCTACCTTAGAAATGTTTTAAGGTAGGGATGAAAGAGAAGCTCTCTTCTCCTTTCTTCTCTTCATAACATTTAGTATCTAAGTGTAGATTCATTCAAACCAAATCAAATCACCAACTAAAATTGACAAATCAACTAAATCACTTAAACTAAAACCATCACCTAAATTGAGTCTTTCACACTTAGAAAATCTCAACCTTAAAGCCTAGCTAAGACATGCTACACAAACCTTAAATAACACACACTTTAGACTAAGTCACCATTGATAGCTTTAGGTTAGGGCGGTGCATGGTTTGATGCTTGATTTTATTTTGTGGTGTAATATTTTAGACTGGATGTTAGGGTGTATGCTCGTAGTCTATATGTTAGGCTGACATTAGCCTAATCATATTTTTTGCAGGGGGTTGTGCTCCAAGGGGAGCTGTAATAAAAATATAAAAACTTTTTCCTATACAGGTTGCTTATACCCCTAAGAATAACCCAAATTAGGATAGGTAAGCTTGGTTACCCATGTGTGGGGTACTAAGCTCAAATTATTCATATAACTTCTTGGGTTGTGTGGTGTGTTTAACTAACCTTTATTTTGTAGGTTTAGTTAGATTTACCTTTCACATTTTGATGTAAAATTTTCAATTAAGATTTGAAATGAGTGTTATGGGGAGTAAGATGAACATTGGTCATAAGACCAAGTCTTATGTACCATGTGATGCCTTTGGAGCAACTATATTCTGATCGAGTTAAAAGAAAGAAAGAAAAGAAGCAAATCAAAATGATGGAATAAAGGAATGAAGAATGAAGAATGAGGAATGAAGACCCCATAACATGAATTCCTTCTAATTGTAAGTATTCATTTGTAATCCAGGTTGTTTAATGGTAGAGTTCGGCTACCCATTTTTTTTTGGGTTGTGCGGTGGAACCCGACCACATCGGCCTCTAATTCTTTTGCACTAATTTTATAAATTAAATGATGTTATGTTTTGATAATTTCTAATTTCTTAATTTGATGGTTTTGAAAATAGACTCTTAATAAAATTTCTATCAATTAATAAACTCAATTAAACATCATAATCTCATAAATATAAATCAAGACTTTGATAGATGTTGTATGCTTCACATCATGCATTAATCATATTGTCTCACTCTTGCCAATGGAGGGCTTCCACCTTTGCCAGAGAAAATGGCTTGACCTTTGAGTGCCATGGTTCAAAGACACCTCCTTCTTTCTGATTTTGTCCCATAATCAATTTCCTCATGCATTAGGCATATGAAATCCCATAGCCCGTGTCAAAACAAAAGTCCAAAAATCAAATAAAATTTGATAAAATTTGCATTAGATTTAGGTCATTATTCATGCCCTTCATGATCTAGTCTCTCGGAGAAAATTCAAGGACTTAGTCTCCTTTCTAAATAAACAATAGCCTAACTATCTTGCAAAGCATAAAACTTGATTACATGTATTTCAAATCATAGGAGGAGTAAGTTGGCAGCCACCCCAGGTAGTTGTAAGTCCAACAGTCGGGTGGTTTATGCTCTCTTATAGAGGTAAACTATATGCATTTTTTGCCTTAGATTTAGGTCATGCTTTGGCCCTCGTCAAAGCTCCCTTAGATTTAGAATCGAGGTTACAATTCCCCTTTGGGGCCATGAGCATAAATCCTCACCTCTTAGGCATTTCCATTATCTTGTGTTGATGGATTTTAAGTCCTAGATTTCTAATAAAAATTCAACTCAAACATAAAAGTCTCCTTAAATTCAAAAATATAAAGCCCAACCATAGGATAGTTTGGGATGCTCACTAGGTTTTCTAGAATCATGAGCATCTCCTACTCATCCCCCTTTGGTTTCACTAATAACTCCCTCCTTTTGATCAATCCCACTTGATTTTTTAGAAATAACCAATTTATTGATAGTCCTATCTTTGAAATCTTTAGAGATAATGATCATTTATCTTAATCGAGAGTATTCTTATGGGATTCACTTCCCTTAGGATGTGATTAACTGTGGAGGCTTGCCTTCATAGGGAACTTAATGAACCTAGTTTAAATAAACCCTACTTTACTTTTCTATGTAGAGTAGGAAAGATCTTTGGTATGTTTGAAGACCCATCATACCTTAGGAGTCCTCATTAAATGATTAGGTCCATTATAGGGTAGTGACTTCTATCTCTCGGGATAGTACACTATTTCTTAATGTTGTACCCGATCACCCTAATGAGTAGATTCCGCGTGGTTTCCCTTCACACAAACACACACATCTATCAATAATGAAAAATAAAACAACATACAAGCAGTGGCCGTGAGTGAGCTTATGGGATATTTGGTGAGGAGGAAAGCCTAGAAACATCTAGTGAAGCTCCCTCGTGTCTCAGGAAAGCTATTTAAATTGACCACTTCAGCAAGCACTGTCTTTAATTAGTGAGGAGGCATTTAAAGCGAACCATAGGAGCAAAGAAAAGGAATGCTAGCTTAAGTATTGATCCGACCCAACAAGCATCTCAATAGGACTTCATTTCTTCTAAACAAATCCACATCTTGGTTGGAATCCCCCGGACATTAGCTCCGGTGAGGTATAATTTTTAAATGCTTAGAAAGCCATAAGGATCTTATGTTTGATGTTTTGAATGCGAGCGTCGTCAGGATCCAACCTTTAAAACTTGTGCACTTTACATTTTAATCCTTTTGGCGAGAGTTTAGAGACAAAAGCAAAACTATTTATTTTATGTGTTTGAAATGAATAGTTTTGATTAGGTCGAATGGTGTAGTGATTTAATTATACCTATCAAGCCATGATTAACTCGTGGGCCATTTGATTTTTAATCCACCTTATTTTATTTATTATTAAATTCAATCAGATCTAAAAAAAATGAGTTAATCATTCTTTAGAATTTTTTAAAAAAATTGTGATCAAACAAATTAAAAAAAGTACAAATTAAATGATCATAAAATCTAAGTAAAACTTAGTATAAAAAGAAAAAAAAACTAAACCAATAATATTATAAATATTATAATCGAATATAAAAAGTTGTTTGAACATAATTTATGAAAGTCAATTATAAAATCAATTTAATCCCAAATTATTATATGTTGATTCTAAAATTTAAAAAAAATAGTTATATGACATATCCTTAATTATAATTAATTTAACTATTATAATTGGCTAAGCTTTATTCGATTAGTTATACGTATAAAATTTTGTAGGAATTCCTAATTAATTCAAATCACATTTTAAAACACACACACACACACACACACACACACACATATATATATATATATATATATATATATATATATATATATATATATATATATATATATATAAACCTCAAATCCCTTAGGACATTGACAATTGAAATCAAGAAAAATTATGAGCAAACTTGTATAATTCATATTCTAAATATCATAATCAAATCAAATAAATATAAAATTAAATATAAACTCTAAAGTTATTAAATCATATCCAATTACTCTTAATTTCAAACAATATCAAAATAAGTCAAACAAAAATAAAACTCAAACAAATAACCTAAATCAAATCAAATTAAATTAAATTAAGAAAGACTCTCATCAATTTAATAAATAATCAAATTAAATCTATTTCGACCTACTTAAATAAGATAAGCTAATTAACTATTAAAATGTGTAAAATCAAAACATAAAATAAACTCTAATAAACATGATAAATGAATTAAATTAAAGCAAATTCTAATCACAAATAATCAAACTCAATTAAAATCAATGCATACTTTCAATTTATTTTATCCAATTGAACTATAAATAAATAAACCATAATCAAATTAAATAAACTTGAAATTTAATCTAAACTCTAAAGTCATCAAACCGACCCAAATTCCAATCAATATCAAAATAAGTTAAACAAAAATAAAATGCAAATAAACAAACCTATTGAACTAAGATAAGAGATTAATCTTCAAACTAAAGGAATAATCAATATACATAAACTAAATGGCTAAATTTAATAATTTAAACCCTTAATTGGAATTCAAATAAAAGAATACATTAAACTTCAAATAAATCATAAGTAAATTAAAATACATTCACCAATCTAAATCAAACTTAAATAGAATAATGAAATCGATGAAAAATAACATTGAAATGATATTAATCATGTGAAATTAAGGAATTAAATTAAAACCTAAGGGAAAGAAACTAGAGATTAAATTAAAGGATATTGAATTATCGAAATACTAATTAAATCAAAACATCTAATCTAAAATTAATCAATCAAAAATACATGAATTTGAACAAACTTAAACTTCATTAGATATTAAGGATATTGAATTATCAAAATTTAATTAAATCAAAACATATAAGCCAAAATTAATCAATCAAATACAAGAAGATTAAACAAACTCAGATTTTAAAAATATAAATCAAATCAAATCAAACACATAAATTCAAATGGGATAATTAAGATACTTAAGGACCTTAGTTAGACTCTTTAAGAGTTAGGATGTAGAATATGGTGAGTTTTATCCATAAATAGAATTCATTCTAGTCTTCATTCTTGAAAACCTAAACATCACTTTAACCAAATAAAAGTGAAATAAAAAATAAAAAATAAATTATTAAATCATTTGAATTGAAACCACCCAAAGGTAACATTTAAACAAATTCAAACTCCAAATTGAAACTTAAACTAAAGAGAAGTCTTATCACAAGTCTTTTCACACACTAGAATATTAGGTCACTAACCCTAGAATTAGGTTAGGTCGATGTGTTGATTGTATGGTTGATGTTGTGTTCTATTTTGTGATGTAATATTTTAGATTAGATGTCATGAATGTGGATCATAGACTGAATGTTAGGCCATTGATAGTCTAACATTATTTTCTTTAAGGGATTGTGCTCAAGGGGCCACTCCAAGCAATTGTAAGTCTAGCAGTCGGGCGATTTATCCTATCCTATGGAGGTAAACTATCATGTCCATTCTTCGCTTAGATTTAGGTCATGCTTTGGAATCATGCTAAAGTTCTATAGATTTAGGATTTGAGGTAGTTGTTTCCTTCGGGCTACTATCATAAATCCTCACCTCTTAGGCATTTCTACAATCTTGTGAATTATGAAGTCCTAGCTTTCTAATAAAATTTCAACTCAAATAAATAAATCTCTTCAACTTTAGACATATAAAGCCCCATTATAGGATAGGTTGGAATGTTTAGGTTTCCTAATATCATGAGCATTCCCTACTCATTTCCTTTAGCTTCGATAATAAGTCTTCTCCTTGAGTTTTCCCACTTGATTTTCTGATATAATTAATCCTTTGATAGTCTAGCCTTGAAATCTTTGGAGAATTTAATTTATACTTTAATCAAGAGTATTCCTAAGGGATTTTATTCCTTAGGATGTAATTAACTATGGGAGATTACCTCCATAAGGAACTTAACATACCTAGCTTAAAATAAACCCTGCTTTACTTTTTCATGTAAAGTAGGAAAAAGATCTCTGGTATATTTGAAGACCCATCATGCCTTAGGAGTCCTTATTAGGTGATTAGGTCCATTATAGAGTGATAATTTCTATCTCTTGAGATAATGTATCATTCCATAATGCTGTACCTGATTACTTCAATAAGTACACCCTAAGATTTGTGTGGTGTCCCACATCTCAAAAATAAACACCATAGACGTGTTTAGGGTAGGTGTAAGGAACTTGAGCATCATCCTATCCTTTATTAACATAACATAAAAATAAACTACAAACAAACTCATAAAACAAACACACATCTTTTGTCTTGGGCTACTTTGAGTTGAGATAATGTCCCCAACGACCCTCACTTAGTAGCTGCTCTATGTTGGGTCAATTCACTGCTTAGCTAGTGTGTCATCCTAGTGGTTATCTTGCATAGAAGGATGTAAGTCTACCTTAACCGCCGCATTATAATAGTGGCTAGTATGGTAGGCCTTATTAGCAAACAAGAAGCTCCTGCATTGGTTCATTTTAAGATGTAAGTCTGCTATGCTTCCTTCTTGAACTAGCCTTCATGCACTGATTGAGTTGAGTATATTTGAGGTGTAGGGAAAGTCCCCTAGCATCTCCATTCTTCCTGACTACTTCAAGTCTGGGTCCAGTCCTTTCTCGGGACTCCCTGCTTAGTAGTCGCCTTAAGTTGGATAGCATCTATCCCGCTGACAATAGACTATCCCGATGATCATTTCTATCTATGAAGATGTAAATTTGCTGCATTCTTCTTAGATTGATCATCACACATTGACGGACACCTTAGGTTGGTTGGTGTTTGATATGCTGATAACAACCCATCCAGTGGATACACCATTCATGGCAGATGTAAGTCTACTACCCTTTCTCCTTGAGTTGGCCAACATACAACTATATGCTTTCTTTTCAGGGATCAAGATAACACCCCTAGTGGCACCTCCCCTATGGGCACTTTATTTGGATCATGTTCATGCAACCCCATCTAGACACTACTAGGTTACTACCGGTTTGAATAATTCCCTTTTCCTAGTAACCACCCCTGTGGTTGGAGAATCCATACTGTAGATGTGCAGATTCTCCCTTAGTTCAATAAATATGTGATAGGTCAAGGCCTATATAGCCCCTTCTTAGTGTGGCCCCTTGCACACCAACAAGGTCCACGCAAATATAAAACAAAATATATATTCACTTGTGGATTAGAAGGACACCCCAACGATACTTTTCCCAAACAGGCATCCTATCTTTAGGGTAGTGTCAGCAAAACTCCTTATAGAATCGCTTGACTACTCTTGAGTTGACATAAGTCCCCAACGACACTCACCCAGTAGTCTCCATAGGCCAAGTTTGATTTGTTGTGTATCCAACAAGTCAGCCTAGCGGTTATTTCAGCTTTGAAAGATGTAAGTCTGCTACACTTTCTTTCTAGCACAGCTGTTGCACACCTGAAAGGCAACCCTTAGGTTGGTTAGTCTCACCCTTCGACTGGTAGACTACCCCTTTGGATCAATAAATCTGAGATAGGTCAAAGCTGATATTGCCCCTTCTTAGTGGATCCATCACAACAACATAGTCCATAAATTAAATTAAATGAAAAAAATTCAAACTAATCATATCAATTCAAATAAAATTTAAAAAATGAAATTGACTTTGACTACTCTTGAGTTGACATAAGTCCCCAACGACACTCACTCAGTAGCCGCCCTAGGTTGGGTTCAATTTTTTGTGCATCCAATAAGTCACCCTAGTGGTTATTCCTCGCTTTGGAAGATCTAAGTCTGCTACGCTTTCTTCCTAGCACGATCAACACTGAAAGGCAACCATTAGGTTGGTTAGTTCTATCCCACAGCCGACATACTACCCTTTTGGATTTGTAAATCTAGTATGTCCATCGGATATTGACATGATCCATAAATTAAATCAATTAAACTTAATCTAGTTCATGTCCCTGGCAGATATGCCCTCAATCCAAATCAAATTAAACCCAATCTGATTCTTCCCAGTGGAGATAAATCACACCATTCTCCCAGAGCGTAAATCATATATGAACAAATGAAACAAACAAATCAAATTCAAAACCTCCCTAGGGGAGTGTTGACCTCATTTTTAGAATGAGCTCTCAACATCTTCATCTTGGACATAGGACTCCTCTTAGACTTTAAGAGTTTCTTAGTCTTAAGACATGTCTAGTGATTAGGTGGACACTCAACCTAGCCCTAGAAGACTTAGAAAGGTTAGCCATAGGATTAGGTCATGCCTTAGGGGTGTTAGGAAACTTGGCTACCCTTAGCTTGAATCACTCCTCACCTTCCTCCTTCAAGTCAAACTCCAAATCAATCCTAATTGATTTTCTCAAACTCTAAATCAATCTTAATTAATTTTCTCCAAATTCAAATAAACTCCATGTGATTAAAATCCATGATTAAAATATATGATTGAAATCTATGATTGGAACCCATGATCAAAATCCATCAAAATTCCTAACTTGAAATTTTCCTAAGTCCTTTAAGTTTTCCTTCATTGACTTAGCCAAAATCATGATCAAACCAATTCAAACCCTTGAGATTTTCTCATGATTCATTTATATTCTCATTTATATTCACATATATAAATGAAATATAAATTCAAACCAATCAAACTAAACTAAAAATTCAAAATCAATTCATGAAATTTTCCTATGTCCCTTAATTTTCCATTAAAGGACTTCAAAATCATGATCAAACCAATTCAAATTCATGGGCTTTTCTCAAAACTCATTTATATTCTCATTTATATTCACATATATAAATGAAATATAAATATAAATCATTCAAATCAAATCCTCAAATTAAATTTTAAATCTAAAATCTTTCTTAAGTCCTTAATTTTCCATTAATGGACTTAGCTAGAATCATCATGAAATCAATTCAAACTCATGGGATTTTCTCATAACTCATTTATATTCTCATTTATGTTCACATATATAAATGAAATATAAATATAAATCAATCAAACCAAATCAAAAATTCAAATTTTAAATTCCAAATTTTCCTAAGTCCTTTAAATCCCTTTAATGGACTTAGCTTAAATCATGATCAAATCATTTCAAATCCTTGAAATCTTCTTATGACTCATTTATATTCTCATTTATATTCACATATATAGATGAAATATAAATTCAAACAATCAAAACCAATTCTAAAAATCAAACTCAAATCTACTCAAAATATAATCTAAGCCTTTCAAGCCTAAAAATCTTAAACATAGCAAATTAACTTCAAATCAAGCCAAACTCTTGATTTTCTCTCATGATTCAATCAAACCTACAATCGTGAACCCATATATAAATTCAAACTTCAAGCAAACAATCAAAACTTAATTCAAAAATCAAATCCTAAATCCTTTCATATTCTTCCTTCGAATATGAAATTGTCAAATGAATCAAAACCCATTTGACTTCAAACCACTTGCAAATGGATTTATATTTCAATCATAAGTCCATAAACAAGTTCAACCAACTTCAAATCAAGCTTTGACCAAGCCATTTGACTCACTTAGGCTAACTTGACCCAAAGTGACCTAAAGTACCCTTATGAGCCAATTCTAATCCTAACCAAATTGGATTGAACCGAATTCATTCATGTCTCTCATCATGATCAACAATCATCATGGGATGATCAATCAATCAAATTCAAGTCAAACTAACCTAAGTCAACATTTAACCCAAAATGAAACTTAACATAGCCAAAATCCACCATAGGAAAAATTGATTGAAACCATTGATCTAAGTTCACTCATGACCTATCTTTGAACTTGACCCAACCAACATTTGAGCCTAACTTAGCCCAATTGGCCACTTGACCCAAGTTGGCCCAGTTTGACCTAAAGGGTCAAAATGTGTCAAAACTTGATCTAAGAAAAATTGATTGAAACCAATGGGTCAAGTCCATTCCAAATCAGCTGTTGAACTTGACCAAAGAATCAATTGGCCAATTAGACCTAACATAGCCCAATTGACCTTAGACCCAACTTGACCTAAAGGGGTCATGTTGAGCCAAATTTGAACTTAACCAAAATTAATTGGAAACAAAGATACCAATCCACTCCATATGACTAACCTAAACCTACCCTTGACCTATTTCAAATAGGTCAAATGGGTCAAATAGGTCAACTTGACCCATTTGACCTAAATGAAGTCATATGAGCCAAATTCAAAACTATACCAAATTGATCAAACCAAAGCCACCAAAACATTTCAAATGATCATATGAACTTGACCCAACCCTTGGTTTGACCTAATTTGACCAATTGGTCAACTTGACTCAAGTTGACCTATTTTGACCTAAATGGGTCAACTTGAGCCAAACCCTATCAAATGAATTTTAAATCTCATGAAACTTGGCCAAACATAGTTTCTCCACATACCCAACATATCCAAATAAAAAAATTAACAAAATGACCATTCTACCCCTAGGCCATAGAACAAATTTTGGCTTAATCCATGGGTAATTTGGTCATACCCTCTTCATATTCACTTGAGGCTTTCCTAAAAGCTCAAGGGGAGCTAGTGAAGAGTGGTGCCCCCAACCCAATGGGTTTGGTCAGCCCAATTGGTCCCCAAGACCAAACTCGACCCCATGGGTCAAAATGGCTAAATCAAAATGCTCTTCCATTCAATTTCATGCACATGGGAGGTTGACAATCACTCCTGGACTCAAATTGACCATGTGCACAATTTTAACAGACAAAACAACGCACTGCCTAAGTTCCATTGATCAAAAATAACAAGTGGATGGACGGCTGTCAGATCCTTCAAGGGGAGATATACTACCCCCTAATTCAGTTTGAATTCAAGAGACACACATTTGATTGAGTGCTAGAGAGAGTAAGGAGCCATCAGAGAGTGATCCCTAGCTTCCTAGAGCTTTAGCCATTTTCCTATCCTCACTTTTGAATAGTAAAAATAGGGGAGGAAAATTGAAGAGCTAACTTTCTCCATACTCAATTTCCACCCAATTGCTTTTGCTTACTTCATCAGGGAGCTAAGTCGAGTGTACCCAAGCTTCCTTTGGAGTTCCCACAGAAGGAAGAGTTGAATTGGATCAACCACAATGCAGGAGGAGTTGGTCCATAGAGCTCTACTCAACCTCAAGAGCTCATACTCTTAATAGAGCTTAGTCTTAACCAGACGAAGCTTCTCCAAGGGAATCAAGCACCAGTGATCACCTGATGAGGTTAGCTATTTTTCAAGCTCAATTCTCATGTGTGTTGGTCCTTTGTGAAGTGAACTTTAATTTGATCGGATCTTAGCCGTTGGATGTATTGGTAATTGCCTGATGAAGGTGTGGGAAAAATTCTAGCTTAATCTGAGCTTGGATCTTGCCCTAGAACTTGGACAGATCACATTCATGGCAGGCTTTGGCAGGGATGAATCTCTGGCCATCCATCCACGCATTTTGGATGGACACCTAGATAATACGCATGTTTAGAATTCAATATATCTATTTTAAAATTGCAGGGAGATCTCGTCATCCGCCAACTGTCTTTGGGGATTTGATGTTTAAGTGAATCCCTCATGGCTCGACGCGTGTAAAGCGACTCCGCCACATGCGATCGCGGATGCAGGTTAGTTAAAATGCCTTAATTAATTTCTATTAATCTAGGAATTTTCTAAAATTCATAACTCTCTCTACAAAATTCAGAAAATTGTGAAATAAAATACTATGGAAAGATAATTCAACCTAAAATATTTTAAAATTAATTTCAAAGGATTTTGAATTATGTTTTTTTTTTTGATTTTGAGTTTGATTGGAAATTTCATTTTGCTAATTACTTTTTAATTAAGCCTCTGATTAATCCCAAATTTCTTGGGTATATTTTAGGGGATGACTTCTACCTCTCCTAATTTTCTTGGGATTTATTGAAGGCTTGATTAGAAGAATTGCATATGGATTTCTTAATTACCCTCCTTATGTAATTAAGGATAATTAGAGTATGATTAGTGGTTTTAATCCATGATTATGGTTGATTAAGGTCAGATCCAGTGGATAGGAGGTATATTGAATAATGGCATCTTGCATAAGCATAAAGACTTGCCTGCATGTATTCAAAATCATAGGGAGTTAGTTGGTGGCCACCCCCTGGCGGTTGTAAGTCCAAGTTGTTGGGTGGTTTGTCCTCCTCTGGAGGAAAACCAATTACCCAATTTTGTCTTAGATTTAGGTTATACTTTCGGCTCTCACCAAAGCTCCTTAGATTAAGGTTCTGAGGTTGTTTCTCCCCTTTGTGGGCCATGAGCATAATTCCTCACCTCTTAGGCATATCCTTAACCTTGTGTTAAGGAATCATAAGTCCTAAATTTCTAAAGAAAAATTTAACTCAAATCAAGCTAAATCAATTTCAAAAATATAATACCCAATCATAGGATAGTTTGAGATGCTTGCTAGGTTACCTAGCATCGTGAGCATCTCTTACTTATTTCCATTTAGCTTCGATAATAAATTCCTCTTTGATCAATCCTATTTGATCTTTAAAAACAAACCCATCGATTGATAGTCCTTTCTATTGAAATCTTTAGAAATAATGATCATTTACCTTAATTAAGAATTTTCCTAAGGAATCCCCATTCCTTAGGATGTAATTAACTATGGGGGCTTGCCCCTGTATGGAGCTTAATGAACCCGGTTTAAAATAAACCCTACTTTACTTTTCCATGTAAAGTGGGAAGAATCTCGTACACTTCAAGACCCAACAGGTAGAGTCCTTATTTAGGTGATTAGGTCCATCGTAGGGTGACTTCTATATTTTGAGATAGTACACCTCTCCTTAATGCAGTACCCGATCACCTCAATAAGTACATCTATGGATCTGCTTGGCATCTTAAAAAGATGAATTTTTATAGGCTTGTCTTCTCTTTCTACCATAGATTTTGAAAGGTGACTCCTATACTGAAATTTTTCTACCAACAGATTTTTTTGGCTACTCCGCTGGGGATGGTTCCTCTCTCCATCTTTGATAAGTGATCGTTGTCTTTGAGTATCGATAGTGGGTTTGTACTTTTGTATGAAGCCTAGACTATCTTTCTTTCTATTGGCACTTAGCTTATTTCATCCTTATGTTAAGCTAGCCAACATCTTTAAGATTTTAGGACCACATTCCTTATTAGTCCTAAAACCCCCGTTGGGTTCTCCAATGGGTAAAAATGGAAATATAGAAAAGAAAATATTCAAAGATTTCCTTTTTATCATCTTTATAAAGAAAGGTTCATTCTAAAATAATAAAGATGAAATAAACTTTTCATAAAAATTTTGCTTTTCACAAAAACACTCTTTCAAAAATGCACATAATAAAATATTTGTCACAAAATTTTCTTAAATCACCCTCATCTAATAATTATTATAATTGTTACATGTAGGAATCTTCAAAATTAAAAAAAAAAACAATTTTTTCCAAAAGCACAAATCAACATCTTCCCTCAATTCACTTTGATGAAGATTTCATTTTCAAAAATAAAATAAACACTCATCTTTCCAAAAATCAAAATCAAAAATAAAGTTTTCAAAATGCACAAATGAATCTCTCCATTCAATATACCTACACTTATTGAATGGAAGTTTCATTTTCAAAATAAAACTAACAATATTTTTCAAAGCACAAATGAACATCTTCCTTCAATTCACTTTGATGAAGATTTCATTTTCAAAAACAAAATGAACAATCATCTTTCCAAAAATCAAAATTAAAAATAAAGTTTTCAAAGCACAATTGAATCTCTCCATTCAATATACCTACACTTATTGAATGGAAGTTTCATTTTTGAAATAAAACTAACAATATTTTCCAAATGCACGAAAGAACATCTTCCATCAATTCACTTTGATGAAGATTTCATTTACAAAAATAAAATGAACAATCATCTTTCCAAAAATTAAAATCAAAATTTTCAAAAAGAACATATGAATATCTTTATTTAATATAATCAAATTTATTTAATGAATATTTCATTCCCAAATAAAAATAAAGTTTGGAAATCCCACTTAGACATATCCCACATATGATTAAGTTGGAATTCCCTCTTTCAAAAGCAACAATCACACACAAAACAAAACTTTCACATTTCAAAAATAAGATTGATCTCTATTTTACATACCCAAATTTGTTGAATGGAAGTCCTCTATTTCAAAAATTAAAACTTAAACAATCATATTTTCAAAATTCTAAACACATTTATAATTTCATTTAACATACCTAAATTTGTTAAGTGAAGTCTCCAAATCCAAAATTCAAAAATTTTCTAAAAATATTTTTGGAACCTCATTTAACATACTCAAATTTGTTAAGTGAAGTCTCCAAATCCAATTTCCAAAATCAAGAATTTTTTAAACAACACTTTGGAACTTCATTTAACATACCCAAATTTGTTAAGTGATGTCTCCAAATTCAAAATTCAAAAATTTCAAACACATTTGGAACCTCACTTAACATACCCAAATTTGTTAAGTGAACTCTCCAAATTCAAAATCCAAAAAATTTGCAAACATATATTTGAAACTTCATTTAGCATAATCAAATTTTCTAAGTAAAGTTTCCAAATCCAAAATAAAAAATCAACAATCATATTTTCAAAATTCAAATAGCCATTTGGGACTTCATTTTGCATACTCAAATTTGCTAAGTGAAGTTTCCAAATTCCAAAATCAAAAAATTTCAAACACATTTTGGAACCTCATTTAACATACTCATATTTGTTAAGTGAAGTTTACAAATTCCAAAATCAAGAATTTTCAAAACAACACTTTGGAACTTCATTTAACATACCCAAATTTGTTAAGTGAAGTTTCCAAATTCCAAAATCAAAATTTTCAAACACATTTGGAACCTCACTTAACATACTCAAAATTTGTTAAGTGAAGTCTCCAAATTCAAAATCCAAAAATTTTCAAATATATGTTTAAAACTTCATTTAGCATAATCAAATTTGCTAAGTGAAGTTTCTAAATCCTAAATCAAAAATCAATAATCATATTTCCAAAGTTCAAACACATTTTGGAACTTCATTTAACATGCCCAAATTTGTTAAGTGAAGTCTCTAAAATCCAAAATCAAAAATTTTCAAACAACAAACTTTGGAACTTCACTTAGCATACTTATATTTGCTAAGTAAAGTTTCCAAATCCAAAATCAAAAATCAACAATGATATTTTAAATAAATTTTGGAACTTCATTTAACATACCCAAATTTGTTAAGTGATGTCCCCAAATCCAAAACAATAATTTTTCAAACCCATTTGGAACTTCATTTAGCATACTCAAATTTTCTATGTGAAGTCTTCAAATCCAAATCAAAACATTTTCAAAACATATTTTGGAACATCATTTAGCATACTCAAATTTGCTAAGTGAAGTTTCCAATGTCAAAAAGAAAAAAAAAACAAAAATCTTCAAGCACCTTTGGAACTTCTTCCCTTAGCATACCAAATTTTCTAAGGAGAAGTTTCCATTTTCAAAACTAGAACAAATCAAAAATTTTGAACACATATTTTGAAATTTCATTTAGCATACTCAAATTTGCTAAATGAAATCTCCATTTCAAAAATCAAAACATCAAAAAAAAAAAATGAAACACCTTAGGATTCCTTTAGCATACCAAATTTGATAAGGATCCTACCTTTTCAAAAATCAAAACATCCAAACAAAAATGAAACACTTAGGATTTCCTTAGCTTATGTATATTTGCCAAGAATCCTATTTTCAAAAATCAAACAAAACACACTTGGATTCTTCACCTACCATACCTAAATTTGCTAAGTGTGAATTCCAACTTTCCAAAATCAAAACAAAAATTCACAAAAAGAAACAATCATTCTCAAACACTTCACTTAGCATACCTAAATTTTCCAAGTAATAAATTCTAAAAACAATCAAACAAAAACAAAGTCAATTTTACCCTTACTTTAACATATCCAAATTTGTTAAAGGGAAAGGGTCCTCAAATCAAAAATTCAAATTCAAAATAAACATGAACCTTTGTAAGCATCTTCATCAATTATTTTGAATCCATATTTCGACATACCTAAATTTGTTGAAGTTTGGATTCATATTCAAATTCCTCTTTCAATCAATCTTTTCAAATCCATTTGAACCTCACTTAACACTTCCAAGTTGTTGGATGTGGGTTCAAATTTTCAATTTCAAAATTCAAAAAATCTATAAAGATAGAAATCTGATACAAATTCATTTCTCATTTATAGATCTTTACAGTCAGTACAGTTTTAGTCTCTTATAGTTGTTGAAATGGCCGATTCTCAGAAGTTTTTTTTACCTTCCCCCATGGTATGGATCTGGCTTTGGATCAAGCCAACTTTCCCCATTTGGACCATACTCATCTGGTTCAGTTTGGTCGGGGATTTGAGGGAGCCAAGATTACTTGTGAGGGCATTCCCCTCACTATAGTTAGTAAGACCAAGGTGACCGGGCAGAAGCCAGTCATCAGGATTGACTTACCCTTTGATTCTGATGTCTTCTCGTTGAAGAGAAAAGTGGTGCCGACACTGCTTTAGTCACAAAGATTAGCAATACCATGCATTTCACCAATGCCAGAGTTTCTCACGCCTCTGAGGGCTAGTACCATCTCATCTGTACCCTCCAAGGGTAAGGCTCTCTGGGTCTCAGAGCTTGCCTCCCCTACATTTGAGTATGGTTCTAGCTCACATCCTCCCATCCAACCTGTACACAGTGTAGGAGTAGAAATCACATGATCAAGCGGTATCACACCAGGATCATGAAGGAGATGGAGGCAGCAGCTTGCTCAGCCATTGATGAGTTTGCCATTGTTACTTCACCATTGGTTATAGATAACTAGTTCCATCCTCTCTCTGGGCCAGACAGAGAGGACGTCAGGAGGATTCACTCATCACCTCCTCTAGTGGTGCATTTTCAGCCAGCAGTTTTTAGGAGTAGGAGGTCGTACACCGGCCTCTGATCTGTCTTACACCAAGTAGGTAGAGCATACAGATGCTCAGAGTTTGACACTCAGTTTGATCTCTGATCTATCATTCCCTACAGCGTGGGAAAACAGATTTGCTAGGAGAGGGCCCGTAAGGCCCATACAACCCACATTACTATCGAGAGATGAGGTTCGCTAGTAGCTCGCTTTGATTGATTTTCCCGCCGACGCTACCCATGCACCATAGTGACAAAGATCCTTCTTACTAGTACTAGTCATCACAGGAGGGAAGCTCCTCTGCATAAACTCTACCCCTTGTCCCCCATCGCCAGTTTAGGTTACAACATCTGTTCCATCTAAGGCCATGAAGGTAGCATCTGGGGAAAAGTGCACCCCGTTGTTGATCTGGCTATGACTGAGGGATCCTACTCCTCATACATCGCATTACGGTAGGGTTGAGCCCTCATGCTCGACCTTCTAACCCAATAGTGGTGTGGGAGGAGTGGCAACCCCGAAGCATTGTGGTCGTTCCTTCACTAACTCCGCCCGTACAATAATATGTGGAGATGGTGACAGTTATTTCAGATATGGTAGATGACAGTCCAGCTACACTAGTGATAGTGAAACATCTTAGGATGGTTACCCCTCTCATAGCCAATAGCAGTCAGGAGTGTCATTCATATAGTGAGTACAGTCCACATCCTAAGATGGTTACCCCTCTCATAGCCAATACCAGCTAGAGTGTCATTCATCCAGTGAGTACTATCCACACAAGATTGACTCCAATCCAAGGCGAGGTCTGGTGCCTCTCATTACACGATAGTGATCACACTGGTCAATCGAAGATATTTGTACTTACACAGATTGATCGTTCTTTAGATGAGATAGTGGCTCATTATTTCATGGAAAATAAGGAGGTCTTGGGGTATGATTTATCAGATGAGGAAAGAATCAGCTTCAATCCCAATGAAGATGACTTGTTGGGAGACTCAGTTGGTGTCTGCATGGTTGACACTAGAGGGTCTTTTCTTAGGGAACAACAAGCTATGGAAGGTGATGAGGTTGATAAGGAAGACACCTCAAAATCACCCAAAGACTACCTGAGTAAAGGATGAGTAGATTGATAGGATGGCACAGTTATGGACTTGTTAGCAAGCAGTTAAGTGCAAAGCACTTTAGTTCATCCTACTACAATCAACATTAGTTAGCCTGAGTTGGTGCATGTTTTGGACCCAGCCAAGAATTTGCCTCCCATTGAGAAAGGTAGCACTAGCCTATATAGGAAGGTAGTGGAAAGTACCTCCATATAATAAAATGATATCAAATCCATGGTTAAGCAGCAGGTGAAGTAAGCTTTGGCTTAAACCTGAGGTGGATCATCAGTTCTAAAGGATAGACCCTACCTAGAGGATTTCGATGCTATCTAATATCTCATGGGTTTCGTGACTCCTTTTTTTAAAAGCTTTGATGGCAGTGGAAACCCAAGGCAGTACATAGCAAATTTTATAGTAATGCGTGTGGCCGATGCTTTACTCTTTCGCCTTTTCGATAGTGGCCTAATGGGTATTGCTTTTGATTGGTATGCTGAATTACCCAACTGTTCAGTAAAGACATTTGCTGAGTTAGAGCAACTCTTTATCAAGAGATTTGCTAGAGCTCAATAAAGGGTTACTGTAGGTGATCACATTGTAGCACAACAGTACCCCGATGAGTCCCTCATTAATTATATTCATCGATGGCGTAACCTGAGTATGAAATTTGAGTTGCAGTTTTTGAACAAAGATTGAGATTCTCTTAATATCCATGGCTAGTTTCGCTATGCTTTTAATTTTCAAGACATTTGAGAAGCTAATCAATAAGGCGACTAGTTTACAAGGAGGGGCCAAATAGTTGCCTTTTCAAGATCATGAACTTAGGGGAGGCCGGCAACCACCGATAGGAGATGTATTTTGATGGTGCTGCTTCTTTTCTTAAAGGTGAAGCACCATGATCTACTCTCCCAAGCAAGGCAGGGGTAGGAATAGTTCAACTAACTCCAAACCGTGATGTGATGTGTTTCTCATACTATCTTTCCAACCCTTCCACCAACAATGAAGCCGAGTATAAGACTTTGATTGCTATGGAGTTAGTCATCACTATCAGTGTCAAAAGCATCAATATCTTTGGGGATTCTCAGTTGGTTATCAACCAGATCGACGGGTCATACAAGATTCTTATACCCAAGTTTTATCACTATCATGAGTATACCATGAAGCTATTGGCCCAGATTCCCAAAGTTACCATCTATAAGGTTCCCAGCAGAACAGAGTGATGCTTTGGCCAAACTTACCAAAGAATTGCATGTCTAAGATGAGTCCATTCTAATTAGGGTCCAAAATAGACAAGTCCTATCCCTTATTGATGCTGAACTCATCAAAAGACTTTCTCTTAAAGGGGAGGTTGCCATTGCCATAAGGATGAGGAGTTGGATTAGAGGCAATCATTCATAGATTACTTGAACACTAGCAAACTACCATAAGAGAAATCACAAGCCCATCAGGTGAAACATAGAGCTCTTTCCTACGCTCTCGTTGATGGCACCCTATACTGCCAGTCCTTTGACCAAATATAGTTACGTTATTTAGACAAACACAAAGCTCATGGCATTGAAACCGAGGTACATGCAGGTCTATGTAGAGCTCATCAGTTCGGTTTAAAGATGAATATGAATATCAAGAGACTATGATACAACTGGCCTTCGATGATTTAGACTGCATGAAAGTAGCTAGAAGATGCCATCAGTGTCAGGTACACGGTGTGGTCCTCCACCAATCACCCAACATTCTATACCCTACATTGGCCTCATGGCTATTTGAGTGTTGGGGTACCGACATTGTGGTCCAATCGATCCTCCTTCTTCCAAGGGTCACCGATTCATTCTAGCTGCCACCGACTAATTTTCCATGTGGGTGGAAGCCATCCCACTCAGAGAGGTCACATGTGCTAATTTTTCAAGAACCATATCATATATAGGGATGCCTCGATGAATTATATCCGTAATGGTACTCATTCAAAAGCATGAAGATCAATGCTTTGCTAGAAGACATGGTATAGACTGGAGATACTCTACCATCTACTACCCCAGAGCTAATGGCTTTGTAGAAGCATTCAATAAAACTCTCATCTAGATATTGAGGAAAACTCTTGATGACAATAAGCAATAGTGGCATGAGCAGTTGGTTGAAGCTTTGTGGGCCTACCGCACCACATACTAGACTCTGACTCAGTCTACTCCATTTTCTTTAGTGTATGGGTATGAAGCCGTTCTACCTTTAGAAGTTTAGCTCCCATCACTAAGGATAGCATTGGGTAGCAAGATTACTTCAGAGCAGAATGCAAAGTTGTGGTTAGAAGATTTCGAAGGTTTGGAGGAAAGTCACCAACGGGCATGCCAAAATCTCGAGTTGTACAAAGCCAAAATGATTCAAGCTCACAATAAGCTGGTCCGACCTAAGTCTTTCCAAGTAGGATAACTTGTGTTAGTCCTAAGAAGATTAATTGTTGCCCATCCAAAGATGGGAGTCAAGTTTGAACCCACTTGGGAAGGCTCCTATGTCATAGAGAAGGCCTATCAAGGAGGATCTTATCAGCTTATTGATTATAAAGGGGAACACCTAATGCTTCCAATTAATGGGCTCTATCTAAAGAAATATTACCCATGAAAAAAAATCATGTTTGAAAATAATTATTAACAAAAAGAATAAAAACTAGATTATTCATCAAATCTTCTCTTCTTTCAAAGCGTTGTTTTCTTATCTTGCGATCCACCATAATGTGTTTTAGGGTAGGTGTAAGAGTCCCCCAATGGCATCCTATCCCTATTTCACAACATAAACACAATCTCTCGGCACTATTAGAATAGGTGTGAGAGAACCCAAGAGGCATCCTATTTTGATTAGCATAACTAAGTTAGGTGTGAGATAACCCAAGTGACATCCTTTCTTAGTGGGAATTCCCGTTTGCCATCCGTGCAACCACTTCATAAAAACTACCCATATTGTGTTTAAGGTAGGTGTAAGAGTCCCCTAAGGCATCCTATTCCTTTTAACACATGCACAAAATAAACACAAATCTTTTATCTCAGGCTATTTTGATGGGAGCAAACCCTTGTGGCACTCACTCATTAGCTGCTTTAGGTCGGGTCTACATGCAACCTCACTAGTATGTTACCCCAGTGGTCATTGTTTTGAAGATATGAGTCCCCGTGCTTTCTTCCTAACATGATCATTGCAAACCAAAGAGTGCCCTGTTAGTATGGTAGGCTTCACTGCCCAACTAGTAAGATACCTCATGTTGAATTTATTTAAGAAGATGTGAATCCTCGAGCTTTCATTTTGAACTAACCATTGTGCACTAACTTGGTGAGTATATTTGAGGTTTAGGATAAGTCCCCCAGAGACTCCTTTTCTCTTAACTATGTTTGAGTTGATATAAGTCCCAATGCCATTCACTTAGTAGTCACCTTAGGTCGGATAACACCTGTTGAGTTGAAGATAGACTATCCTAGTAATCAATTCTGTTATAGGAGGATGTGAGTACCCGAGATTTCTTCCTAGGGTAATTGTTGCAAACCGATGGCCACCTTAGGTTCGTTGATGTTTGCTATGCTAACAATGACTCACCCAGTAGATACACAACTCTTGGTAGATATGAGTCCTCGAGCTTTCTCCTTGAGTTGGACACCAAATACTTATTGAATATATGACTAGCCATGTCATCTTCTCCAGGGTGTTGGATTAAGCCCTTAGTGGTCCCATCCTCTGTGAGCACTCTGTTTGGATCACGTCCTTTGTGACCCTATTTAGACACTACTCGGGTTGCTTCTGGATTGGACAGTCCCCCTTTCCTAGTAGCCACCCCTATGGTTGGAGAATTTGTTCAGTCGATGCGCTGATTCTCTCTTGGTTCAGTAAATTTGAGATAGGTCTAGGCTAATATAAGCCACTTCTCAGTTTGATCTCTCACAAGATAACAGGGTCCACGATAAACAAACTGAAACAAATAAAATAAATAAAATTGATTCGCTTGTGGATTAGGAATTCAAGCCCCCAAAGGGCCCCTTTTCCCAAGAAGGCATCCTATGTTTAGGGCAGTGTTAGCAGAACTCTCTATAGGAATGGCGACTACGAGAGATAAATCTGGACTCATTCGTAGTCACCCTTAGGTCGTTCAATCTATTTTTCCACAAGTTACCCAAGCCATTCCGCTTTGGAAGATATAAGACTATGACGCATTCTGGGTTGGATTTGATTTGTTGCCCAAAGTAATCGATCACCCCAGTGATCTTTTATAGTGGAAGATGTGAGTCCCCAAGCTTTCTTCCCTTCAATTGATCATTGCAAAATGAAAGGAATTCCTTTGGTCGGTTAGTTCTCCCATCGGTTGGAAGCTACCCCTTTTGGAAGTTCAGTAAATTGAGATAGGTCTAGGCTGACATAAGCTCCTTCTCAGTTTGATCCACCGCAAATCGATGTGATCCATCATAATCATAAAAAAATCTAAAAATAAAATTAATCTTTGACTATCCTTGAGTTGATTTAAGTCCCCCAGCGGCATTCACTCAATAGTCAGCCCTAGGTCGGGTTCGATTTGTTGCCTTGCCAATATATAACCCCAGTGGTTCTTAGTTTCTAGAAGATGTGAGTCCTTGCACTTTCTTCTTAAGACTTGACTATTGCAAACAAAAGACACCCCTTTGGTTGGATAGTCCTACCTTGTGGTTGGTAGACTACTCCCTTTGGATTGGTAAACTGAGTTAGTTTAGCCTCCATGACCTACTGCGTCATCGTAAACCAATATAATCCATCATAATCAAAATAAATCTAAAATGAAATAAATCTGACTAATAGATTACTGAATGACCCTACTGAGGAGTCCTACACTTTCTTCTTGGTACAGCTGCTACATACCGAAAGGTATTCCATTTTGTTGTCTAGTCCTACTGTGTGCTTAGTAGACTACCCCTTTGGATTGGTAAATCAGAGTTAGGTCTAGGCCTCTATGGTTCCTACTCAGTGCGGTCCATCGCATAATCTAAAAATTTGAAATAAATAAATCTAATGAAATAAAGAAACAAATCAATCAATCAATCTAAATCAATCTTTTGCTACTCCTCAGTGAGATGCAAATCCTACTAGTCCCCTAGCCGCTCTAGAATTCTAAACCCTCAGTGGATTTCACAAACCCTCCCTTGTCGATGGATTGAACTTGCTTCCTAGCGGAGAGTTCACTTTTTTATCCCCCGTGGAGTCAAAACACACAAATTAAACAAACAACAAACTAAAAAAAATTCAACCCTCTTCCCCAGCGAAACTCAAATCAAACCTCTCATCCCTTGTAGATGATTTGAACCTACTTCCATAGTGGAAGGTTCACACTCTATCCCTTAATGGATTTCTCCCTCTCTCTTATGTCTTGGACATGAGTAGAGTCAGATTGCATTAGGCTCTAGATTCTTTCTACTCTTTGAGTTAGGGGTAGATTTTTTCTACTAATGCTTATGATCTCTCGGTATTGTTGATCTTCAACAACACCAATACGTGCAGGGTCACCACACCACACCTACTGCAGCACTTTGTTGACCTCATTTTTAGAATGAGCTCTCAACACTTCCATTAGACATAGGACTCCTCTTAGAATTTAAGAGTTCCTTAGTCTTAAGACACATCTAGTGATTAGGTGGACACTCAACCTAGCCATAGAAGACTTAGAAGGGTTAGCCATAGGATTAGGTCATGCCTTAGGCGTGTTAGGAAACTTGCCTACCCTTAGCTTGAATCACTCCTCACCTTCCTCCTCAAGTCAAACTCCAAATCAATCCTAATTGATTTTCTCAAACTCTAAATCAATCTTAATTGATTTTCTCCAAATCCAAATTAACTCCATGTGATTGATATCCATGATTAAAATCCATGAATGAAATCTATGATTGAAATCCATGATCAAAATTCATCAAAATTCTAACTTGAAATTTTCTTAAGTCCTCTAAAGTTTCCTTCATGGACTTAGCCAAAATCATGATCAAACCAATTCAAAACTTTGAGATTTTCTCATGATTCATTTATATTCTCATTTATATTCACATATATAAATGAAATATAAATTCAAACCAATCAAACTAAACTAAAAATTCAAAATCAATTCATGAAATTTTTCCTAAGTCCCTTAATTTTCCATTAAATGACTTATCCAAAATCATGATCAAACCAATTCAAACTCATGGGATTTTCTCAAAACTCATTTATATTCTCATTTATATTCATATATATAAATGAAATATAAATATAAATCAATCAAATCAAATCCTCAAATTAAATTTCAAATCTAAAATCTTTCTTAAGTCCTTAATTTTCCATTAATGGACTTAGCCTAAAATCATCATCAAATCAATTCAAACTCATGGGATTTTCTCATAACTCATTTATATTCTCATTTATGTTTACATATATAAATAAAATATAAATATAAATCAATCAAACCAAATCAAAAATTCAAAATTCAAATTCCAAATTTTCCCAATCCTTTAAATCCCTTTAATGGACATAGCCTAAATCATGATCAAATCATTTCAAATCCTTGAAATATTCTCATGACTCATTTATATTCTCATTTATATTCACATATATAAATGAAATATAAATTCAAACAATCAAAACCAATTCCAAAAATCAAAACTCAAATCTACTCAAAATCCAATCTAAGCCTTTCAAGCCAAAATCTTAAACTTAGCAAATCAACTTCAAATCAAGCCAAACTCTTGATTTTCTATCATGATTCAATCAAACCTGCAATCATGAACCCATATATAAATTGAAACTTCAATTAAATAATCAAAACCTAATTCAAAAATCAAACCCTAAATCCTTTCATATTCTTCCTTCGAATATGAAATTATCAAATGAATCAAAACCCATTTGACTTCAAACCACTTGTAAATGGATTTATATTTCAATCATAAGTCCATAAACAAGTTCAACCAACTTCAAATCAAGCTTTGAGCAAGCCATTTGACCCACTTAGGCTCACTTGACCCAAAGTACCCTTATGAGCCAAATTCTAATCCTAACCAAATTGGATTGAACCAAACACATTCATGCCTCTCATCATGATCAACAATCATCATGGATGATCAATCAATCAAATTCAGTCAAACTAAGTCAAACCTAAGGGTTTACCAAGCCAACACTTAACCAAAAATGAAACCTAACATAGCCAAAATCCACCATAGGCCAAATTGATTGAAACCATTGATCTAAGTTCACTCATGATCTTTGTTTGAACTTGACCAAGCCAACATTTGAGCAACCTAGCCACACCACTTGATTTGACCCATTTTGACCTAAAGGGTCAAAATGTGTCAAAACTTGATCTAAGCAAAATTGATTGAAACCAATGGGTCAAGTCCATTCCAAATCACTTGTTGAACTTGACCAAAGCCTCAATTGGCCAACTAGACCTAACCTAGCCCAATTGACCTTAGACCTAACTTGACCTAAAGGGGTCATGTTGAGCCAAATTTGAACTTAACCAAAATTGATTGGAAACATAGATACCAATCCAGTCCATATGACTAACCTAACCTAAACCTACCCTTGACCTACTTCAAATAGGTCAAATGGGTAAAATAGGTCAACTTGACCCATTTGACCTAAATGAAGTCATATGAGCCAAATTCAAAACTATACCAAATTGAATCAAATTAAAGCCACCAAAACCAGTTCAAATGGTCATATAAACTTGACCTAACCCTTGGTTTGACCAAATCTGACCAATTTGTCAACTTGACTCAAGTTGACCCATTTTGACCTAAATGGGTCAACATGAGCCAAACCCTATAAAATGAATTCCAAATCTTATGAAACTTGGCCAAACCTAGTTTCTCCACATTACCAACATATCCAAATTAAAAATCAACAAAATAACCATTGTACCCCTAGGCCATAGATCAAATTTTGGCTTAATCCATAGGTAATTTGGTCATACCCTTTTCATATTCACTTGAGGCTTTCCTAAAAGCTCAAGGGGACCTAGTAAAGAGTGGTGCACCCAACCTAATGGGTTTGGGTTAGCCCAATTAGCCCCAAGACCAAACCCGATCCCATGGGTCAAAATGGCTAAATCAAAATTCCTCTTCCGTTCAATTTCATGCACGTGGGAGGTTGGAAATCCACTCCTTGCCTCAAACCGACCATGTGAACACTTCTAACAGACAAAACAATCCACTGCCAAAGATCCATTGATCAAAAATGGCAAGTGGATGGATGGTCGTCCGATCCTTCAAGGGGGAGATATACTCAATTCTTTGAATTTAGAGCCATATACTGATTGAGTACTAGAGAGTAAGCCATCTGAGTGATCCTAGCTTCCTAGAGCACTAGCCATTTTCCTATCTTCGATTTTTGAATGGTGAAAATAGGGAGGAAAAATGAAGAGCTAACTTTCTCCATACTCAATTTCCACCTAATTGGTTTTGCATACTTCATCAGGGAGCTAAGTCGAGTGCACCCAAGCTTACTTTGGAGTCCTCACAACAAGGAAGAGTTGAATTGGATCAAGGCTACAATCAAGCTGAGGAGGAGTTGGTCCATAGAGTTCTACACTCAACCTCAAGAACTCATACTCTCAACAGAGCTTCGTCTTAACCAGACAAAGCTTCTAAGGGAATAGAGCACTGGTGATCACCTCTGGTGAGGTTAGCCATTTTCTGAGCTCAATTATCATGTGTGTTGGTCCTTTGTGAAGTGAACTTTAATTTCATAGGAACTTATCCATTAGATGTATTGGTAATTGCATGGTGAAGGTGTAGGCCAAATTTTAGCTTTTTTTTAGCTCAATTGAGCTCAGATCTTGCCCTAGAACTTGGACGGATCACATTATTGGTAGGCTTTGGCAGGGATGAATCTCTGGCCATCCATCCGCATATTATGGATGGATGGCCTAGACAATACGCATGTTTCAATATATATCTGTTTTAAAACTATGGGGAGATCTCTGGTCGTCCGATCTTTGGTCGGACGACCGAGATCAAACCACATCCGCCGCAGCTGCCTTTGGGGATTTGACATTTAAGTGAATCCCTCACGGTGTGACGCATGTAAAGCGCACTGACCGCCATCGCCACACGTTGTGCCATGAGCAATAGGGTTAGTTAAAATGCCTTAATTAATTTCTATTAGTCTAGAAATCTTTTAAAATTCATAACTCTCTCTGCAAAATTTAGAAAAATGTGAAATAAAATCCTATGGAAAGATAATTTAACCTAAAATATTTTAAAATTAATTTCAAGGGATTTTGAATTATACTTTTCTTTAATTTTGGGTTTCATTGGAAAGTTCATTTTGCTAATCACTTTTTAATTAAACCTCTGATTAATCCCAAATATCTTGGCTATATTTTAGGAGATGACTTCTACCTCCCCTAATTTTCTTGGGATTTATTGAAGCTTGATTAGAAGAATTGCATGGAATTTTTTATTTACCCTCCTTATGTAATTAAGGATAATTAGAGTATGATTAGTGGTTTTAATTCATGATTAGGGTTGATTAAGATTAGATCCAGTGGATACGAGGTTTATTGAATAATTTTAGGGCATCTCCCTAAGCTATTCCCTAAATCCCCTTTCTTTCCTTAATCCTCTCTTAATTAAGGGTTAATTCATTAATTATCCCCTTAATTAATTTCTAAAATTCTAAAAACTTCCAAAACTTAATTAAACTACTTTGGGTAGATGCCTAGGTGTTTAATAGCCTAAGTTCAATTAAGGAAATCAAAACCCAATTCATATGTATGAAAGGCATTTTGAAATTACTTAAGCTAAACCCCTTAGCTTAATTTATCTTTAATTATGAGCCAAATTGCATTAGGCCTTTATCTTATTAGGTGCATTACAAATTTAAATTCCTTGTGAGTTTTTTTATGTCATCTCATCGGCTCATAATTATTTGGTTAATTAGTCTAAGGTGTTGTAGGTAAGGGTTAATTAAGTTACTTAATTCATACCTTAACTTAATTAATGCATAAAAATGAATCTAGTCATTTAAAAAATTAAATAAAATATCAAACACATGTGGGAATGGGTTAGGAACATCAAACTCATCTCACCCTTTTAAAATTAAATCAAACTCAAACTCAAACAAAAATCATATTGAATACACTTTGCTTTTGTTTAAACTTTCTTATTTCATAAGAATGTCTTTAGGATTTAATTAAAGTGAATTTGTTTATATGCTTTCATTGCTTTGAATCTTCCCACAACATGTTAAATTTGTATGTCATGTGGTTTCATGCATTCATATTTCTCAAATTCAAGTTTGAAATGAAATTGTTTACTTTATGTCAAATTTTCATGTGTTGGCTAATGTAGAAATATGAGTGGCTATTATCACTACTAAACTCAAATTATTTTCAAAACATATAAATCAAATATGAAATCTAAAAGTATACTGCTTATACTTTAATTATAAGCTTGCATGTGAAAGATTATAAAGGTATACTTAGCATAGGTTTCCCTTCTCTTTTATGTTAGCATAGTTTTGAATAAGAATTTGGTGAGATATATGGTTCATTTGAAAAGGACCTAATACTCACCTAATTTCATTTCCTATTCATCTCTATGCTATCACCTAAAAAGGGTTACCTACATTTGCATACATAAATTGCATAAATAAAATGAATCCATTAATACAACTTTTGCATTCTTCTTTTCATTTAATTTCTTTTATACACATGTTTGTATTTAAGGAAAGTGGTATATTAGTCTGGACAACCCTGAGGTTGTGAGGCTTTAAGTAGCCTTAAGTAGGTTTTATACCTTACACCTCTGGTTAACAATGACATTGCACTCACTTATGCATTTCTTACTTTCATGTGTGTATGTGAAAATTTGGATAAAGAAACCCTTTTCTACTTAAGAAAATAATGCATACTAGTCTTCTAAATTTTTTTAAATGAATTACTTAGCATGCATCATAAAGTGTGCTAAATATTCTCATTTGTATGTATAGATATGCTTAGGATTCATTCATATGCATGTTATACATGTTGGGAAAGAAATGAATTAATGTGTGTTATGTGAATTTTGATTCATTTTATTTAATCTTAAAATGCCTTTCTTTTTGAATAGGTTTGTTTAGAGTTCATCTAAACTTAGGATTATTAAAAGATTTAACCAAAACATTCACTAAACCAAACTAAAATGTGAACCTACTTTAGAAATTACTTAGGTTAGGGAATGAAAGAGAAGTCCTCTTCTCTTTCCCTCTCTTCATAACTTAGTAATTAATTGTAGGATCCACTTAAACCAAATCAAAACATGAAATAAAATCAGCCCAAAATAATTAAACAACTTAAATGAAACCCTTCTCTAAGTTGAACATGTTCTTCACACTTAGAAAATTTGAACCTAAAGCCATAGCTAAGCATACCACATAAGCCTTCAAAGCACACACATTAGTCTAAGTCACCACATCTAGCCTTAGGTTAGGTCAGTGCATGGTTTGATGCTTTATTTCATTTTGTGATACATGTTTAAGACTGGATATTAGGGTGTATGCTCATAGAATGAATGGTAGGATGATCTTAGTCTAACCATTATTTTCTGTAAGGGATTGTGCTTAAGGGGCGCTATCATAAATAAAAATATAAATGCTTTTGCTTGTAGGTGCTTTATACCCCTAAGCATAATCCATAGGTCAGGTGGACTAAATCATCCATGTGTGGGGTGATAAGTCCAATATACATGCTTGAGATTTATGTGGTTTATTTTAGCTAACCTTTATTTTGCAGGAGTTAGTTAGATTTCTACTTTTCCATTTCATGTAAATTTGTTCAGTTAGGATTTTTGAAGCCTTGGAGCATCTACCTTTCAACCATCCAAAAGGGAGAACCAAAGAAGAAAGAAGAAAAGAAGAAAGAAGAAATAAAGCTTGAAGACTCCCATAACAATGAGTTCCTTACTTAATTGTAATGTAATTCATTTGTAATCCGAGTTGTATAAGGGTTGAGCTCAGCTACCCAATTTGATATTTTTGAGTTTGTGCGGTGGTGCCCAACCGTAATGCCCTTTTATTCTTTTTGCACTTGGCTTTATAAATTGATTGATGATTTGTTTAGCTTTCGTATTAAGTGGCATACTTTTCTTAGTTTCTTCCTTACTTTATGTATGGCCTGGATGTGGATTAGCTTCTTTAGGGAAAAATAAATCTTTTATCCAACTTAACAACTCTAATTAAAAATAAAGAACTCATAACCTCACCTAAAGCTTAGGTTTAAAATCAAGATAAAAGAATTAGCAATCCCTTAGTTGGATGAGCATTTCTTTTGCAAAATCATGCACAACAACATCTTATTTCACTCTTGATTGGAGGGCTTCCACCTTTGGAAAAGAAACTTGGCTTGACCTGTGAGAGTCATGATGGAAACACACCTCCTCACTTCTCGTTGATTTTTTGCTCATAATCTCATTGCTCATGCATTAGGCATATGAATCCTATTAGCCCGAGTCAAAATGATTGTCCAAAAATGAAAATAAAAAAATGAAATTTGAATTGCATTAGATTTAGGTCATTTGAAGCATGCCCTTTACATGATCTAGTCTCTTTAGTGAGTGAGTTTAAGGACTTAGTCTCTTTCTAAATAAATAATGGACTAGCTATCTTGCATAAGCATAAAGAATTGCCTACATGTATTTAAAATCATAGAAGGAGTTAGTTGGCGACCACCCCCAGGCGGTTGTAAGTCCAAGTTGTTGGGTGGTTTGTCCTCTCTTATGGAGGCAAACCAATGACCCATTTTTGCCTTAGATTTTGGTTGTTCTTTTAGCTCTCGCCAAAGCTCCCTAGATTTAGGTTCTGAGGTTATTTCTCCCCTTTGTGGGTCATAAGCATAATTCCTCACCTCTTAGGCATTTCCTTAACCTTGTTTGAAAGAATTATAAGTCTTAAATTTCTAAAAAAAATTCAACGCAAACAAACTAAATCAATTTGAAAAATATAAAGCCCAATAATGGGATAGTTTGAGATGCTCGTAGTTTTCTAGCATCGTGAGCATCTACTACTTATTTCCATTTGGCTTTGATAATAAATCCCTCTTTGATCAATCCCTTTTGATTTTCAAAAATAAACCAATCGATTGATAGTCCTTTCATATTAAAATCTTTAGAGACAACGATCATTTACCTTAATCGAGAGTTTTCCTAAGGAATCCCCATTCCTTAGGATGTAATTAACTATGGGGGCTTCCCCTTGTAGGCAACTTAATGAACCTGATTTAAAATAAACCCTGCTTTACTTTTCCATGTAAAGTAGATGAAGAATCTCTGGTACACTTCGAAGACCCAATGTCTTTAGGAGTCCTTATTTTGGTGATTAGGTCCATTATAGGGTGGTGACTTCTATCTTTCGAGATAGTACACCTCTCCTTAATGCCATACTTGATCACCTTAATAAGTACATCTGTGGATTTGCGTGGCATCCCAAAAAGATGATTTTCTATATGTTTGTCTTTCTCTTTCTACCATAAATTTTGAAAGGTGACTCCTATATTGAAATTTTTCTACCAACAGGGAGCCATAACTAATTAAAACAAATTAAACTCGATCTTATTCCCTAGTGGATTTAGGCCCATATACTTAGCGGATATGTACCACATTTACACAAATTACATCCATTAAATCCAATCTTGATCCCCAAGAGATATGCCCCTGAATCAAATATAAAGTAAATCAAATCAAATTCAAACTTGGATCCCCAGTGTATCGCCCCTCCATAAATGAAATCTTCATCCCGGGGATTCCTACCAATCATCATCCCCAGATTCCTACTAAGATCGTGATTCTATCTACCTCTCAGGTTTAGGTATAGATCATTTTTGTTAGCGCTTGCAATCTCTTAGACATTGTCGATCACCTTGGTCAACGCCAACACTTGCAGTGTGCCTTGTTAGTTACATCACACTTATTGGGGGTCCTTTGGTTGACCTCACTTTTGGAGTGAGGATTCAATCTCCTCTTCTTAGATTTAGGAGTCTTCTAGGTACTAAGACTTTCTCAGTCATAAGATGCTTCTAGTAATTAGGTGAACACTTAACCTAAGACAAGAGACTTAGAGGGGTTAATAATAGGATTAGGCTACGCCTTAAGACATAGGGACACAAACCTATCCTATGGCCTAAACCCAATCTATGCCTATCTCTTTGGCCTTAACCACTCCTTAAATTCAATTCATCCAAATCCAAATCCAAATCAAATGATTAAAACTATAACCAATTCCAAACCATAATCAAACCAAACCAACCCAATCCTAAGCCATATGATTCAATCTTATGGACTTAGCCAAATTATCGTCAAGCTATTCAATTGATTTTCTTAAAGTCAATTCAACTCTTCAATCAATCCATACCAAATATACAATCAAATTCAAATAAACCAAAATCTAAACCAAGTTCAAACCCAAACCTAAGCCCTTTAACTCAATCCCATGTACTTAGCCAAAACTCCATTCAATTCAAACCAAAATTAATTAATTTTCTCACGAATCAATTATTCCTTCAACCACCATTCCAAATATAAGTGAAATATACAATAATCAAACCAATCCAATTCAAACCCAACTTAACCCATTTGACTTGAAATATCCAAATGAACCAAAACCCATTAGAACCTAAATCAATTGCAATCAAAGCTATATACCAATCCTATATCCATATATAAACTCAACTAAATCCAAATTAACCTAAAATCACTCAAATAAACCCATTAGGCTCACTTGACCCAAAGTGACCTAAAGAACCTATTTGTGCCAAATTCTAATCTAACCCAAATTGCATTGAACCAAGCCTACCAAAATGTCCCATGATGATTGTTGATCATCTTAGGTTGAACAATTGTCATCAATTGAGTCAAACTAAGTCAACTTGGTCATTTGACCAAGTCAACACTCTTAACCTACATAAACCAAACTATCCAAATCTCAACCCAAGCCAAATTAATTGAAACCATTGATTCACACCAACCTATGACCAATAATTGAACATAACTTGACCGTCAATGGAGCCAAACCTAACCTAATTGGCCCTTTGACCCAAGTTGACCTAATTTGGCCTAAAAGACTAAATTGGGTCAAGTCATGATATAACTCAAATTGATTGCAACCAATGGCTCAAGTTCATTCAAAATTGATTGTTAATCTTGACCAAATCCATGATTGAACTCAATTTGTCCAATTGAACCCAATTGACCCATTTAGCCCAAATTTGAATGTCATGCATTTTCTACCATTGGATCCCCTCGGATCATCGTCGTTAAGGTGTGGGATCAATTTTGAATTGATCCGAACTCAGGTGAGCTCTAATCGAGTGATGAAAGGCAGACGCTGTCCGTCTCTCATCGCTCAGGAGATGATAGATCACGCACCGTCCATTTTGCATGATCAGAATGGATGATCATGATTAATTTGATAGATTTATCCATTTTTATCCCTTAAGGAATCACGGGTTTGATCTTGGCCGTCCAATCTAAGGTTGGATGTTGGATAAGAAAGCACATCTGGCTCCAGCCATGTAGGCGCTGAGTCGAACGACTTTAAGTAGCCATTCCCACTTCGCCACATGGAATGCACGCCACATCAATGCCCCGCGTAGCGCCGATGGGATTAGGCTTATATTAGGCTTAATTAATAGATTTAATGGCTGAAACTCCAAAAATTCATAACAAATTATAGAAAAATCAAAAAATATAAATACATAGTTATTTTGAAGGTATTTTAGAGGAGATTTATTTATAAATAATTTCAATTGATTTTGAATAGTAACTAAAGCTTAATTAAGTTTTATTTACAAACTTAATTAGCTTAATTACTCCTTAATTAATTGATTAATTAATCCCAAACTTTGTGTGTTAGTTTAATGGGATGATTTCTGCCTCCCATAAATTTCTTGGAATTTATTATTTGGTTAATTAGGGTAATTGACTATTTAAGCCCTAACCACTCTCTTAATTAATTAACCTCCTAAATAGTAAAAATTAATTAATTAAGCACATTAATCATTGTTGAACAGTAAATGGAGAAGGGGAATGGGGTTAGGACCTCCCTCCTAACGTCTTTTCCTAAGTCCATTTCTCTTTAAAGGAAAACTAATTAAAATGACATTAATTAAGGATTAATTGGTCAATCAAATTGGCTTAATTAACCAAATTAAAATCATAATCACATCTGATAATTAACAATAAAATTAAGGGTTCCTATTTATGTGTTTAAAAAGATAAAAACCCTTTAAGGAAATTATGATTAACCCATAAGTGTGGAAAATCATAAAAGTACTTAATTAGATTATTTAATTTAATCAGCTCTTAATCATGAGCCATTTGCATTAGGACCTTGTAGGAGCATTGCAATTTTTTTTCCTCACATCTTCATATTATTTGTGGCACATAATTAAGAGGTTAATCAAATTAAAGAAGCATATGTAAGGATAATTAATTGATTGAATTAAAGATCAAACTTAATTAGCTCATAAAATACATTTAATTACCTCTTCTTAAACCAAATAAAACTACTAATGTGGGAATGGGGTTAAAACAACAAGTTATTCTTCTCCTCTTTAAGCTTGATCAAAATCTTAAGTTATAAATCAATAATAAACTTTTATTTTCCTTAAATGGCTTTATTTATATAATTGTCCTTATGGCTTAATGTAATTGAATGAAATAATGTGGTTATGTTAAGTCATTTCTTTCAAAATACATTAGATGTTGTATTCCATTGATTTCATGCTTTCATATTTTCATGTGTAAATAAATCAAATGAATTTCCTTTATGAAAGCTTGAATGTGTTGGATTAACTTACATATATGTATGTCTATTATCACTAATAAATTCAAAACTATTTTTCAAAGCTTATGAATCAATTATAATACTTAGAGTGTAGATAGTTATGAATATTCATAGGATTTTCATGTGTTTATAACTTAAGCATATTCAATAAAGTTCTCTTTCATATAATTCATATATAGATTTACATGAATTTGAACAATAATGGGTATATAGCCTGGACATCCCGGGAATATGAGGCTTTAGTTAGCCCCAAGAAGGTAATTTGATTATCTCACTGTGGTGTTTATTTTTGGATGTATGGGGGGCACCACGCAGACCATAGGCGGGTACTTATTGAAGTGATCATGTACGACATTGAGGTATGATGTACTATCTCAAAAGAGAGAGACACCATCTTTCAATAAACCTAATCACCTAATAAGGACTCTTAAGGCATGATGGGTCTTCAAATATACCAAAGATTTTTCCCCTTCTTTACATGGATGAAGAAAGTAGGGTTTATATTAAACTAAGTTCTAAAGCTCCCTATGGAGGCAAGCCTCCATAGTTAATTACATCTTAGGGAATGAAACTACCTAAGAATACTCTTGATTAAAGTATATAATTATCATCTCCAAAGATTTGAAGATTAGACTATTAAAGGATTGGTTATATTTATAAAATCAATTAGGAAAGTTCAAGGAGAAGACTTATTTTTGGAATCCAAAGGAAGATAAGTATAGAGCACTCATGATACTAGAAAGTCTAGTAAGTGCTCCAATCTATAATATGGTGAGGCTTTATATATTTAAAAGTGAAGAGATTTATTTTGTTTGAGTTGACATTTATTAGATTGTAAGGGCTTATAATTCACCAACACAAGGTTGTGAAAATGCTTAAGAGGTGAGGACTTATGCTTATAGCCAGGAGGAAACAACTACAAGGGATCCTAAATCTAGGAGATTTAGTAAGAGCTAAAGCATGACCTAAATTTAATCGAAAGATATACATAAGGGCTTATCTCCATAAGGGAGAATAAACATGTCTGACTTCTGGACTTATAATCTAATGGAGTGGCCGTCAGTTAACTCCTCCTACGATTTTAAAACCATGTAGTCTAGTCTTTTGAATTGCAAGATAGCTAGGGTAGTTATTTAATTAGAAAGAGATTTAAATCCTATAACCCACTCCCTAAGAGACTAGAGCATGAGTGGTATGAGTAATGACTTAGTCTAAAAATGCAAATCTTTTTAAATTTTATTTCATTTTAGCACATCATTTTGACAAAAGCTATAGGATATTTTATGCCTAAATGCATGATAAAAATAAGTTATGGGCCAAATCAGCTAGAAGAAGGTGTTCTCCACCACAAGGGATGCCCTCACAGGTCAAGCATTCGCCTATCGTGCAAGGATGGAGATCCTTCATTTTCAAGAGAGAAAGAGTATGCATGCATGATATGAAATAAACAACCATACAACTAAGGGGTTTCTAAACCTTTTAGTTATCTTGATTATAGCCCAGGATTTTATGATGAGGTTATGAGTTATTTAAAGCTTAGTTATGAGTAATTAGTTGGGTAAAAAGTTTATTTTATCCTGAGAGCCTAATGCATCCAGGACATACATTAAAGCATCAATTATAAGAAACTATGAAACATCATGTCATCTTAATGCATAATTTAAACAAATCAACAATCAACTTTATAACTATTGTGAAAGAAAAAGAGGCCGGTGTGGTCGGGCTCCACCATACAACCCAAAAAGAGAAAAGATAGGTAGCCGAGCTCTACCCTTATACAACCCGATATATGAAAGAATAATTACAATTAGAAATGAATACATACTATGGGGGCCTTCATTCTTTATTCTTCTATCTTTTCTCTCCTTGATTTGATTCGCTCCAAAGGCATCACAAGGCACCCTAGGATAAAGCCTTCTAGCCACTGCTCATCTTATACCCTCATGGCACTAATAATAATTCCTATTGCAAAAATTACATTTATATGGGAAAAGTAAATCTAACTATACTTACAAAATAGAGGTTTGATAAACACACATACAATCTTAAGTAGTTATATTTATAATTTGGACTTAGCACCCTACACATGGGTAACCAAGCCCACCTGTCATGACTTGGATTATGCTTGGGGCTTAAGCAACGTAAGAGGCATATATATTTATTTTAAGTATTTCACAATCCTCTGAAAATATGATTAGACTAAGAGTGACCAAAGAGGGTATATAACATCATCTAAACATCACATCAAGAAACAAAAACATACACCAAACATACACCATCCTAACTTAGAGATAGAAGTGGTGACTTAGTTCTAATGCGTGTGTTAAGACTTGTGTGGTGTATCTTAGCTAAGCATTAAGGTTATGTTTTTCTAAGTTTGGCAAGATTCAGTTTAATTTAAAAGGTTGATTTCACTTGAAGTTAGTTAATTGACTTGAGAATTTTAATTTATGTTTTCTTTTGTTTCATATGATTTACACTTTACAACTAAGTGTTATAAAAAGAAGTGGATTGCCCTCTTTCATCCTTACCTTAAGCCACTTTCTAAAGCATATTAATTTGATTTAGTTCTATTTAGTGAATGGCTTATTACACATTTTAATTAATCTTAAGTTTAGGTTCACCTAAAATAATTCTATTTAATCATGAAAGGCATCTTAAGATTAATCTAATTAAATTACTACCACATGATACATATCAAATCATTTATTTCCATCACATGTAACATGCATATGATTTGATCGTAAGTGTACATATACATGAAACATGTTGTAGCACACATGATGAATGTATATTTTTGGAATTTATATTTCATTTGATTGAATTATTTAATACATGCTAATTAGAGCTCTATCCAAATTCTTATACAAAAATAACTATCAACACTCTAAGGATTTCAATTCATAAGCTTTGGAAAATAATTTTGAATCAACATATATTTAGTTAAGCCAACACATGCAAGCTTACATAAAGGAAATTTATTTGACTTTATTACTTTTGATGGATATGGATGCATGAAATCAAATGACATGCAATATTTAGCATGATTGAAAAATAATAATCAAATAAAAACATGTGATTTATTCAATCAAATTAATTCCTAAGGATAATCATCTCAAATAAAACCATTTAAATTAAACCAAAGTTCTTTTATCAATTTATGGTTTGGGATTTTGATTAATTTTAAAGAGAGGAGAATTATTTTGTCGATCTCAACCCATTCCCAAGTTTATGAATTAATTTGGTTTAATGAAGAGGTAATTAAGTGAGTTTTATGAATTAATTAAGTTGGATTCTTAATTAGTTCAATTAATCACCCTTTCTTATGTTACCTTAATGTAATTAACTAAACAATTTTGAGCAAACATGTTATGCACATGAATGGAGAGTAAATTTATAGTGATCCTATGAAATGAAAGGGGCCTAATGTAATTGGCTCATGATTAATAATTAATTGGATTAAGGAACTTAATCAAGTACACTTATGGTTTTCCCACACATGTGGGTTAACCATAATTTCCCTAAATACCTTTACACCTAAAGATCTACCTTTGATTTCATTAATTAAGATTTTATGTGATTAAGATTTTAATTTGATTAATTAAGCCATTCAATTAACCAATTAAACCTTTAATTAATTCCAAATTACCTAATTTCCCTTAAAGTGAAATGGACTTAGGAAAAAGATTAGGAAAGAGGTCCCCATGTCATTTCCCTTGCCTATTCACTGTTCAATAGTGATTAACATGCTGAATTAATTAATTTGTTATTGATTAGGGGGTTAATTAATCATTTAATTAATTAAGAGAGTAAGACTTGAATGGGTAATTTTCCTAGTTACCTAAGTAATAAATCCTAAGAAAATTATGTGAGGTAGAGGTCATCCCATTAAACTACCATAGAAAGTTTGGAATAAATTACATTAGGTACTTAAAGAGTAATTAAGCTAATTAAGTTTTCAATTAAACCCAAATTAAGCTAATTACTATTCAATATTAATTAAACAAATTTTAATTGATTCTCCTCTAAAATACCTTTAAAATGAGTATTTATTTGTATTTGCTGATTTTTTATGATTTGTTATGAATTTTGGAAGTTTCAACCATTAAAAAAAAATAATTAGCCCTAATTTAAGTCTAATTCTGTCAGCGCCACATGGACCACTAATATGAAGCTCTTTCCATGTGGCACCTCAGGATTAGTTACTTAAAGTTATTAGATGCGGTACCGCTGTGGCGGCGACGGATGCGCTTTCTCATCCATCATCTGATCTAAGATCAGATGACTAGGATTAATCTCACAGTTTTAATAGGATTTAATGGATAAAATAATGGATTTAATCACGGCTGTCCATTCCGATCATGTGGAATAGATGGTGCATGATCAATCATCCCTTGAGCGATGAGAGATGGACATCGTCCGCCTTTCGTCGATCAATCCGAGCTCGGATTAATCAGAGATCGATCCCATACCTTTGCACGAAGGATCCATGGGGATCCAACGGTTAAGATCACATGGCATTCACATTTTTTTTCACAAAGCTCCAATGGAAATTTGATAATTCTTAATTTTAATGGAATTACCTCATCGAACTTCAAGATCGGCAACAAATTCAATTGAGGAAGCTTCGTGTAGTGAAGATGAAGCCCTGTTGATAAGCCAATTCCTTCCCATTCACTTGGTGGACCAAGATCCATCAATTTGGAGCTCGATGTTGAACAAAATCACCGGTGGCTTGGGAAGAGATTGGATTTGTGGGAAGAAGAATTTGGATTTGGTGGTTAGGATGGAAAGATGGATTAAATGATGGCTTGAATAGAAATGCCTGAGTTTTGTGTGTGTGTGTGGGATCTTGAATCCCTCCCCTGGATCAGCGAGATCTTCATTTTGGTTGTAGGCACTAGAGTCTGGTGGATGACCATTGGTTGGTGGCTTGGGTGGTTGGCTACCGGTGCAAAGAGGAGTCTCACTTCCCTTTAGTTCAAGGCTGACCTAGCCCACATGGGTTTGACTAGGTGAGTAGGCTAGACCATCTTCATGGTGCTTGATGGCTGCCAAGGGGAAAAAGGAGAGTGGACTTTACAAATTTAGGAAAAATCCCATGTGAGAGGAGAATCCAAAAGGGATTTGGGTTGACTACAATTTGGGTTGGGCTGACCCTAGGTAGGTTTGGGTCGGGTTGGATCAGGTTCCAATGGGTCTTGGCTTGGTTCAATTAGGTTTGGCTCAATTTGACCCTTATAGGTCAAATTGGGCTAGGTTGACCAATCGATGAAATTAGGTCAAACCAAAGTATGGGTCAAGTTTAAATGATGATTTGAAGTGTTTTGGTTCAATTGGTTTGAATCAAATTTGGCTTAAGTTTGATTTTGGCTCATTTGGATTCATGTAGGTCAAATGGGTCAAGTTGATAAATTTGAGCAAGTTGGCCAAATTGGCTTGGGTTATGTGTTTATTTGTGTTTGATTGATCAATTGGAGATGATTGCAATCTTTGGTTTCTATCAATTTGGATTTGGTTTCGATTTAGGCCAAATTGATCCTTTAGGTCAATTTGGGCTAAATGGGTCAATTTAGTCGAATTGGTCAAATTGGGTTTAATTATAGCTTTGGTCAAGTTTAGTAATCAATTTGGATTGAACTTGAGCCATTGGTTGTAATTAATTTGGGTTAGATCATGATTTGACCTAATTTAGTCTTTTAGGTCAAATTGGGTCAAAGGGCCAATCGGGTTAAGTTTGGCTCATTGGATGGTCAAGTCATGTTCAATCATTGAACATAGGTTGGTGTGATTCATTGATTTTAACTATTTTGGTGTAGGATGAATTTTGGTTAGTTTGGGTTCATATGGGTTAAGAGGGTTGACTTAGTCAAATGACCAAGTTGATTTGGTTTGACCCAATGGCACTTGATCATCCTAGGGTGATCAATAATTATCATAAGAGATTTTGGTTAAGTTAATTCAATCTAAGTTTAGGTTAGATTGAAACTTGGTTCAAATAGGTTAAATTGATCACTTTGGGTCAAGTGGACTAATTGAGCTTAGTTGAGTTGATTTTGGGTTAAGTTGAGTTTATATATGAGTTTAAGACTGATTTATAAATTCAACTGCAATGGGTTTGGGTTCAAATGGGTTTTGGTTCATTTGAATATTTCAAATCAAAGGGGTTATGTTAGGTTTGATTGGTTGATTTTGGTTTGGCTTAATGATTGTAGGTTTCATTTATATTTGATTTATGTCCATAGAATAAATCATGTGGCATAGGTTTAATTTTGATTTGAATTTGATTATGGTTTGGAATTGATTTGATTATAGATATCATTAATTTGATTTATGTTTGAGAAGATAATTAAAGATATACTAATTCATTAGAGAATCAATTGAATTGGCTTGATTTAGATAGAAACTTGGCTAAGTACATGGAATAAATCATGTGGCTTAAGTAGAGATTGATTTTGGTTTATGGGTTGTGATCAATTGGATGTATATTTGATTATATTTGGGATTGGTATTGATATTTGGATTTTGATTGAAAGGTTGAATTGATCTTTGAGAAAATTAATTGAAATTGGATTGATTTGGAAGGAGATTTGGCTAAGTCCATAAGATAAAAATCATAGGGCCTAAGAAGGAGTTTGAGTTTTGATTTGATTATAGATTTCAATCATTTGACTTAGATTTGGATTTAGGTTTGATATGAATTGAATTTGGATATGGATTAAGAAGGTGGACATAGATTTTGTTTGATTTATGGGGTAAGTAGATCATCTTAATCCATAAGGCATAACCTAATCTTATTATTGACCCTTTAAGTCTCTAGGCTTAGGTCAAATGTTCACCTAATCCTAGAAGTGCCTTATGACTAAGAAAATCTTAATATCTAGAAGATCCTAAGTTTAAGAAGAGGAGATTTCATCCTCACTCCAAAAGTGAGGTCAACAAAAGGACCCTCAACAGGTTTGGTGTAATTGGCAAGGCACACACGTATTGGCCCTGACCTAGAAGATCAACCACATCCAAAAGATTGCAAGAGAAAACTATCTAAACCTAACCCCGAGAGGTAGATAAAATTATGATCTTAGTGCAGTGCAACTCACCTCATGGTAAGAGCATAAGGGAGCCAAGAGGATTTGATGGGAACTTCATGCCAAGGATATGAAGAGAGGCCTGCTAGGGGATCACACATGTATTGAATATAACATGTAAGGGGTTTATGCCAAGGGCATAAAAAAAGAAAATCCATTGGGGATTTGTTATTAAAACCTTCCACTAAGGAAGCAGGTTTGAGCTATCCGCTAGGGAAATGGATTTGATTTAGTTTGTTTGGTAGGCATCCACTGGGGATGAAAATTTAATTTATGAAGATCCACTGGGGATACAAGTTTGAATTTGATTTGATTTTGTCTATATTTAACTCGGGGGCATATCCGCTGAGGATATGAGCTTGAATCAACTAGGGATCAAGATTAGATTTCATGAATGTAATTTGTATGAATGTGGTGCATATTGTTGGGGATATGGATCTGAATCCACTAGGGGTCAAGACTAGATTTAATTTGTTTTGACTGTACTAGGGAGGTTGGTTTTGAATTTGATTTATTTGTTTGATTTGTTTGTATGATTTGGGCTCCATTGGAGAGAAGGGTGTGATTTAACTCCACTAGGGAGAATCAAATTAGGTTTAATTTGATTTGTGGTTGAGGGCATATCCGTTGAGGATATCGGCTTAGTTAGATTTGATGGATTTAATTTATGGATCTGTTGGTGTGCAATGGATCCACTGAGAAGGGACTATATCAGCCTTGACTTATCTCAAATTTATAAATCCAAAAGAGTAGTTTACCGGTTGCGGGGTAGAGCTAGCCAACCTAAGGGTTCCCTTTTAGCGTACAACGGCTGTGCTAGGAAGAAGGCATAGCAGATTTATATCTTCCAAAGTGGGGAACAATCGCTAGGGTGATCTACTGGATGCGCAATAAATCAAACCTGACCTAGGGTGACTACTGAGTGAGTGTCACTGGAGACTTATGTCAGCTCAAGAGTAGTTAGAGTTAATTTTATCTTAATTTCATTTGATTTAATATTGTTTATTTGAATAGGTTTAATTTGATTTATTTCATGGACCCTGCCAGTGTGCAATGGATCCACTGAGAAGAGGACTATATTAGCCTTGACCTATCTCAAATTTACAAATTCAAAGGGGTAATCTATCGGTTGCGGGGTAGAGCTAACCAACCTACAATGCCTTTTACCTGCAGGCGTTGGGAAGAAAGCGTGGCACATCTCCCAAAGTGGTGAACAACCAGTGGGGTGATTTGTTAGTAACACAACAAATTGAACCTGATCTAGGGAGACTATTGAGTGAGTGCTGCTTGGGACTTTTGTCAACTCAAGAGTAGTTAAGTGATTCCTATAGGGAGTCTTCTTGACTATACCCTAAATATAGGATGCCTGCTGGGGAAAGGTACCACTGGGGTGCCCTCCCAATCCATAAAAAAATATATGTATTTTGTTTATATGTTTGTGTGGACCCTGTTAGTGTGCAAGGGACCACAGTGAGAAGGGGCTATATCGGCCTTATCCTACCTCAGATTTATTAGACCAATGGAGAATCTGCACATCCGCAGTACATATTTTGCAACCACAGGGGTGATTACTAGGAAAGAGGAACTGTTCAATCCGGTAGTAACATGAGTAGTGTCTAGATGGGATCACAAAGGACATGATCCAAATAGAGTGCCCATAGAATAGGTGCTGCTAGGGGCATTATCCTGAGCCCTGAAAAAAAGCCTATAGGTATACGGTGGCCAACTCATGAAGAAAATGTAGCAGACTTACATCTATCATGAGTGGTGTATCCATCGGGTGGGTCATTGTTAGCATATCAAACACCAACCAACCTAAGGTGCCGTTGGTGTGCGATGATCAATATAAGAAGAAGGCGTAGTAGACTTACATGTTCATAGATGAAAATGATCATCAAGATAGTCTATCATCGGCGGGATAGATGCTATCCGACCTAGGGTTACTACTAAGCGGGGAGTCCCAAGTAATGACTGAACCTAGGCTTAAAGTAGTCAGGAGGAAAGGAGCCGCTAGGAGACTTAACCTAAACTTAAATATAATCCATCCAATTAGCGTATGATGGCTAGTTCAAAAAGAAAGCATAGAAGACTTACGTCCTCTTAAATGAACTCAACATGATGGTAGCTCACCGGCCACATAGTAATGCCTACAATGCTAACAAGGCACTCATGGTGTGAAACGATCGAATCATGAAAGAGAGTGTGTGGACTTATATCTTATTGAACAAAGAACCACTAGGGTGATGCACTAGCTGGGTAATACATTAGCGACCTAGATTAGCTAATGAGTGAGGGCCCCTGGTGACGTTATCTCAACTCAAAGTAGCCCGAGATAAAAGGATATGTGTTTGTTTGATGTGTTTTGTGTGTAATTTGGGTTTTTGGTTTGTTGATGAAGGATAAGACACTACTTGGGTTTCTTAAACCTACCCTAAACACGTCATGATAGATTCATAGATAAAATCACTTTCAACATGAAGAGATTAAATTTAAAATTAAATTTTCATTAATAATTATTTTCAAACATAATTTTATGGATAACATTTCTTTAGGTAGAGCCCGTTGATCGGAAGCATCAGGTGGTCTCCCATATGGTTTATAAGTTGATATGATCCTCCTTGGTAGGCCTTCTCCATAGCACAAGGGCATTCCCAAGTGGGTTCAAACATGCCTCCCATCTTGCGATGACCAACAATTGATCTCCTTAGAACTAAAACAAGATCTCCTACTTGAAAAGCTCTAGGACAGACCAACTTGTTGTGAGCTTAAATCATTTTGCCTTTGTACAACTCGAGATTTTGGAATGCTCATAGGCGTCTCTCCTCCAAACCTTCAAGCTCTTCTAACCAACAATTCTACTCTATTGTGATCTTGCTACCCATAGCTATCCTTAGTGATGGGAGTTGGACTTTTAGAGGTAGAATGGTTTCAAACCCATACACTAAGGAGAAATGGGTAAACTGAGTTGGAGTTTTATAGGTAATGCGGTAGGCCCACAAAGCTTCAACTAACTACTCATGCCACTATCGTTTATTATCATTGAGTGTCCTCTTTCATATTTGGATGAGAGTTTCATTGATGGCTTCCACTAAGCCATTTGCTCTCGAATAGTAGATGGTAGAGTATCTCCAATCTATGCTGTGTCTCTGAGAAAAGTTATTGATTTTGGTTCTCTTGAATGCAGTAACATTAGATATAATTCAATGAGGAACCCCGAACCTATATATGATATGGTTCTTGAAGAACTAGAGCACATGCTGAGCTGTGAGCTCTCTGAGTGGAATAGCCTCCGCCCATTTGAAAAAGTAGTCAATGGAAATTAGGATGAGCCAATGACCTTTAGAAGAAGGAGGATTGATTGGACCCACTATGTCTGTTCCCCAACACTCGAATAGCCATGAGGCCAATGTTGGGTGGTTGATATAGGACCACTCCATGTGCTTAATATTGATGGCATCACCTAGCCACAACCATTCAATCTGTGATCATCGGTGGCCAGTAGTATCCTAGTATCTTGATCTTGGCTTTCATCTTTGGATTGGTTTGGTGACCTCCGCATAATCCTGAGTTCACCTCGGTCATGATCTTACGAGCTTTGTACTTGTATAAACATAACCACATATGATGAAAGACCAACGGTATAAGACACCATCCACAAAGGCATAGGAAAGTGCCCTTTGCTTCATCTAATGAGCTTGTGAATTCTCTTGAGGTATTTCCTTTATTTAGGTAATCCATGAATAGTTACCTCCAATCTAGCTCCTCATCCTTTTTGGCAACAACAACCTCCCCTTTAAGAGAGTACTTTTTGATGAGTTTGATATCAATAAGGGATAAGACTTGTCTATTTTTGATCTTTATTGATACAAACTCATCTTCTAAACATGCCAACTCCTTGGCAAGCTTGGCTAAAGCATTTGCTATGGCATTTTATTTTTGAGGGATCTTATAGATGGTAACCTCTAGGATTTGGGCCAATAACTCCATGGTGTACTTGTGATAGTGATGGAGCTTGGGCTTTAGAACCTTGTAGGACCCAGCAGTTTGGTTCATGACTAGTTAAGAATCCCCAAAGATGTTGATATTCTGGATGCTTAGTGTAATTACTAACTCCAAACTGATAATTAGAGCCTCATATTCAGCTTCATTGCTGTTGTAAGGATTGGATAGATAGTATTAAAATCTTATCACATCGTGATATGGCGTTAGGAGAACTATTCTTACCTTTGCCTTTCATGGAAGAGTAGATCATGGTTCTTATCTTCTTTGAGAGAAAGCTGCACCATCAAAGTATATCTCCCAGTGGTGAATGCTGGTATCCCCTAAGTTCATGATTTGTTCATCGGGGAGGTCATCACTAAGTAGAGAATTAGCAGGAAGTGGGTGTACTGCTAAAAAATTCACAAGTGCTTGTTCACCATACAGAGGGGGTATGAAAGTGATATCAAAATGTGATAGAATCATGGACCAACGTGCCAACATTGGATAGCCTCGATCGTGCCATGAGATATTGCAGTGTTGATCCTAGAGATCAAGTTCACTTTATGAGAAAGCATGTAGTGTCATAGCCTTTGGGATGCAAAGATTAAAGATAAGCAATGGTTTTCAATTGGTGGATAATTTTCCTCAGCAGGGATTAGATGATGGATGAGATAGTAGAGCGTGTTTTTCTTTTCCTTCATCATTGGTTTGAGCTAACAAAGCACCAAAAGAGTCATCTAATGCAGCAGTGTAGAGTATTAAAGGTTTACCCGGGATAGGGGCTGCTAGAGCTAACGACATCATCAGGTAATGCTTGATGTCTTCAAAGGTGTGTTGGCACTTATCATCCAAGTTAAAATTGGTGTCCTTTTTGATAAGTGATGAGAATGGCTAGCATATCCCTGATAGGTTTGATATAAAGTGTATTAGATACACCAACCGCCCTTGGAATGATTTGAGTTGAGTTAGATTTTTAGGGGGTGGCATTTCTAATATTGCTTTGATCATCTCTAAATCAATTTTGATTCACCAGTGTTGGACAACAAACCCAAGGAATTTCCCTGAAGCTACTTCGAATGCACACTTAAGGGGGTTCATTTTAAGGTTAAATTATCTTAACCATTTGAAAACTACTCTCAAGTCAAAGATGTAGTCTTCTTTTCTTTACTTTTGACTTTGAGATCATCGACATAGCACTCAACTTGATGATGAATGTGTTCATCGAAGATTCGAGTCATGACCTGCTGGTATGTAGCACCATCATTTTTAAGGTCGAAAGGCATGACATTATAGCAAAAGATTTGGTCGGGGTTCTAAAGTAGTGTTTCTTTCATCTTCAGGGGTCATCTTTATTTGATTATATCCAGATGAACTATCTATGAAAGAGAATATTGCATGAGATGAGGCAATGCCCACCATCAATTTTAGTATCGATAGTGGAAATTCATTTTTTGGACATGCCTTATTTAGATACCTAAAATTGACACATATGAATTTGTCCATTCTTTTTATTAACTGGGATGACACTGGGCAACAAGTGGGATATTTTTCCTCCCGGATGAAACCAACATCAATCAATTTCTTGACTTTAGAAATGACATTGGCAGTGCATCTTTGACTTCAAAATCATCTAGATCATCTGAAGTTTCTAAGCACACCTCCTTATATGAGTTGATGTGGTTTGAAAGAACCTATCAAATTCCAAATGATTAGTGTTGACTAAGCAATAATCATCATCATCTACTGGACCCACTGTGCCGAATCCTAGTCTTGATCTTGATTGAGAGTTCTTGCATTTCTTATTCCATATTCTTTCGAAGTAGTTTGACCTATGTTTGGACCAAGTTTGTGGGATTAACCCTTTGCTAAATTTAGAATACAAGGTGAGTACCAATTAAAAGATAATTCTATTAAATTTTTATATGAATCATCCTCAAGTTCTACATTAATTTCTTGGCTTGAGGATGATGCTCCTAGAAAGTACCTCAGAGTCTTCACATCTGTGGATGACTTAAGGGCTTCCTTAACTTCCAAACCCTCAACTTTTTGAGAGGAAAGTGGGGTTAGAGCTAAGGTTCCCAACTGATGCTTGACTATTTCACACAAGATTTTAGTATACTTATGCTTTACTTTGGAGCCTAGTCTTCATCATTGTTTAGCTCAAGTGTCACCTCCAAGGGGATCTACTATTGAGAAGAGCCAATTGGTGTGCTAATCAGATAAGACTCATCCTCTGAACTAGATTCTAAGTCTATATGAATAGCAGGTGTACTCCTGGTAGCTGGGACATATCTCCTATTGGGTGGCCAACAAAGAGGTCTTCCACCCCTGGGACTGCCTCTGGACTGGCCTCTTCCTCATCTTGGTGGAGGTTAGGTTATCCTACCCATGTGTTTGAATGGAGTAATAAATTGTGGGTGGAATATGATCTCAAGCTCTACATCCTACCCTTAGTCTGTTTCTTTCTCACTTTTATTTTCATTTTCAATTTCTTTTTCATTTTCTTCTCTTTCTTTTTATCCCACATGGCAATTTTCACTAAGTTCACGAGAATAGACTTTTTGATTTTGGGGAGGTAGTAAGTTGCATTCTCATATATCTGACTTTATGAACTTTAAACAGTTTGAGATCTTCTTTGAAACAATATTTGATCTCACCTCTCACAAACTTCATGCACTAATGTAGAAAGGATGGAACCGTGTTATTGTCTTGTATCCATGGTCTCCCAGGCAAAGCTTTGAAAGATGTATCAAAGTCTATAATATGAAACTTGGCTTTAGTCTTCCAATCATCTATATCCAATGAAAAAAATATGGAGCCTAAGGCCATCTCTCCTTGTGCATTGAATCCTCTCAACATCATCCTCTCCTTTTGGAGTTTAGAGATGTTGATCCTTAAGTAGGCAAGGGTCCTCAGACTCATAATGCTGACAGATGCACCCGGGTCAACCAGAACTCTGGATAACCTGTATCTGCCAACATCCACTGTAATGTAAAGAGGACAATTATGCTCGATCGTCCTAGAATTAAGTTTTTATCACTGAATGTAACTCCTTAGAATTCTTTTGAGTGGTGTGCCTCCTCTCCAGTAGTGGTCAGCTGAGCTAAGCATATCTCTAGATCAAGTAAGACCTTCATTCGAGATTCCCTCATCTCTTTGGATAAGACAAGGGCATCGTATATGCTTAACTTATCTAACAACTTTCTAAGATGAGCTAGGACATTACAATCAACTCTAGCTTGGTCTTCCACAAGCATATCCATAGGTGGAGCATCATGTGGAGGGCTACCTCCTAAATGACCTATTTACCCCATCACGGTACAACCCTAGAAGGTAGAACTTTTCCACTACGTAGGTTGACTTTAATGACCTCTTGGAATTATGAGCTTGTGGAAAGTTCTACCTTTTCATTGGGTATACCTACAACTTCTCCTACATGATCCTCGAAGTCAATCTCAAGAGGTGAACCCAATTGATTTAGGGAAGAAAATTTTGACTCTAAATCAGAAAGGAATGGATCAAAACTATTAGATCTATTATTATTAAGACTCAGAGAGCTTTCTATAGGAATATACTCAAGTAAATTATCATATGTGGCACAGATGTCAGTGGAATCAGCTTTTTCATTGATTTCTTTAATTTAGGTGGAGGTACATGATAGAAATCAAGTAAACTAAGCAGAATAAGGGATATGGTGCCATTATCCATAGATACAATGCTCTTATCAGTAGAAGAAAAGCTAGCAGAAGAAGAAGTAGTTGCAAGATGCGAGTCTTTGGACTCGGACGGTGGTTATGGGACTATGAAAGTGTGGGCTATTCGATGGGTCACACCTTCCAGTTATCCTTTGCAACTAGAAAACCTTCCTTGGTATAGAGGTTTGAGCTACTTCAAGCACTTGCAAAGAAAGTTTTTTGATCTTAGAAATGATCTTTTTAGAGGTACGGGGTAAGAAGAAATTTTAACATTCTTTGGTCTTAAAAGGATCGCAAGTATCCCCAAGGATTACTATAACAAAACTGGATGGTTGTTCTAAAGAGTATTCCTTAGGGATAACTATGGCTCCTAACTTGCTATGCTCAAGCCAGTCTTTAAAAGTGATACAATTCTCTAAGACATGACCTAACATGTGGTGATAGGAACAATAGCTAGGATCATCGCTCTTGCTCACTTCCTTCGGTCTGTTAGGCTCTGATAACTGAAAGTCAGGTTTCTTCAAGAGATTTTTAAAGATTTTCCTAACTACCTCCTCTTGAGTGAATATGGCTTATTTAATCTGTCAGTTAGAGTAGGTGGAATGTAACTACCTAGTGGTGGATATGAATACCATTGCTAGGTAGATTGCTATGAGGGCGGTAGTGGCCATTGTGGCGGTAGTGGTGGCCAATATAATGGTCGAGGTGGTGGAAAAGAGGAGGTGGTAAAGAAGGCTACTGAGCTCATGTCTCTCATATTAAACTCTAGTTGGCTATTTCTCCTTGTCCATTGATACAACTATCCCTGGCTTCTTCTCGAACACCTTCTGTGGCTTGGGCCTAGATGATTGTTTGGAAATGGGAAACTGTTTGGCTTCCTCTTCTAGGCTAGCCATCTCGTTGATTAGCTTCTCAAATATCTTGATAGTTATGGTGAAAAAAATTCTTATAAGGGAGTCACCTTTCAAATCTATTGGTAGAAAAGAAAGAGGACACCTTTATAAAAATTCATCTTGGTAAGACGCCATGCAGATCCCCAGATGTACTTATTCAGGTGATCAGATACGTCATCAAGGTATAATGTACTATCTCAAAAGATAGAAGTCACTACCCTTTAAAGGGAACCAATCACCTCAATAAAAACTCCTAAGGATGATGGGTTTGCATATGTACTAGAGATTCTTCCCCTACTTTACATGGAAAAGTAAAGCAGAGTTTATTTTAAACTGGGTTCATTAAGTTCCCTATAGAGGCAAGCCCCAATAGTTAATTACATCCTAAGGGACGGGATCCCTTAGGAAAACTCTCGATTAAGGTAAATGATTATTGTCTTTGAAGATTTCAATAGGAAGGACTTTCAATCGATTGGTTAGTTTTTGAAGATCAAACGGGATTGATCAAAAGAGGGAGTTATCATCAAAGCCAACATAGGAATAGATAAGAGATGCTCACGATACTAGGAAACCTAGCGAGCATCTCAAACTATCCTAAAATTTGGCTTTACATTTTAGAAATTGATTTAATTTGTTTGAGTTGCATTTTTCATTAGAAATTTAGGACTATGATTTCTTAACACAAGATTAAGGAAATGCCTAGAGGTGAGAAATTATGTTTATGGACCATAAAAGAGAAAAATAACCTCAGAACCTAAATCTAGCAAGGTTCATCGAAGGCTAGAAGTATAAACTAAATCTAAGGCAAAAAATGGGTATTTGGTTTGCCTCCACAAGAGAGGACAAACCACCGACTTGGACTTACTGGGGTGGCGCCAACTAACTCTTTCTATGATTTTAAATTCATGTAGGCAAGCCTTTATGCTTATGCAAGATAGTTAGGCTATTTTTATTTAGAAAGAGACTAAGTCCTTAAACTCACTCCCTAAAGAGACTAGATCATGTAAAGGGACATGCTTCAAATGGCCTAAACATAATGCATTTCATATTTCATTTTATTTTTTATTTTGGACAATCATTTTGACTCTAATAGGATTTTTATGACTAATGCATGAAAAATCAGATGGACAAAATCAGTGAGAAGTTTAGGAGGTGAGTTTCCACCATGACCCTCAAAGGTCAAGCCAAGTTCTCTGGCAAAGGTGGAAGCCCTCCAATAAAGAGTGAAATAAGATGCATTTGTTCATGATATTATAAAGAAATGCTCATCCAGCTAAAGGGGTTGCTAAATCTTTTATCTTCATTTTAATCTTAAGCTTTAGGTGAGGTTACGAGTATTTAATTTTAATTTGAGTTTTTAAGTTGGGTAAAAGATTTATTTTCCTTAAAGAGCCTAATCCTCATCCAGGCCTTACATAAAGAAAGGAAGAAACTAGGAAAAGTATGCCATTTAATGCGCAAGTTAAACAAACATCAACCAATTTATAAAACTAGTGCAAAAATAATAAATGGTCGTTTATGGTGGGCACCACCAAACCAAAATATCAAATTGGGTAGCCGAGCTCTACCCTTATACAACCCGAATTATAAATGAAATAAATTATAATTAAATAAAGGAATTCATTATCATGGGGGTCTTCAAGCTTTCTTTCTTCTTTCTTCTTTCTTCTTCTTTTCTTCTTTTCTTCTTTGGTTCTTCCTTTTGGATGGTTGGAAGGTGGATGCACCAAGGCTTCACATGGTGCATAAGAGGGTCTTATGACCAATGTTCATCCTAATCCCTATAACAAATCATTCCAAAATCCTATTTATTCAAATTTTTATATGAAAAGGAAAAGTAGAAATCTAACTAAACACCTGCAAAATAAAGGTTAGTCAAATCATACCACATAACTTCCAAGCATGTATATTAGACTTATCACCCACACATGGGTGACTAAGTCCACCTAGCCTATGGATTATGCTAAGGGGTATAAGCACCTGCAAGCAAGAAGCATTACTATTTTTATTTATGATAGCGCCCCTTTAACACAATCCCCTACAAAAAAGAATAGTTATACTAAGCATGTCCTACCATTCATTCTACCAGCATACACCCTACCATTCAGTCTAAAACATTCATCACAAAATAAAATAAGACATCAAATAACAAGATCTAACCTAAAGATAAGTGGTAATGTGTGTGCTTTAAAGGTTTGTTTGGCATGCTTAGCTTAGGACTTTAGGTTTAAATTTTCTAAGTGTGAAAGACATGTTCAACTTAGAAGGGGGGTTTCATTTAAGTTGTTTAGTGTTTTGGTTTAATCTTATTTCATGTTTTGTTTGGTTTAAGTGAAACCTACAATTAATTACTAAGTTATGAAGAAAGAGAAAGAGAAGAGAAGTTCTCTTTCCTTCCTTAATCCTTAAGTAATTTCTAAGGAAAGTTCACATTTTAATTTGATTTAGGTGAATGTTTTGATTAAATATTTTAATTAATCCTAAGTTTAGATCAACTCTAAACAAACCTATCCAAAAATAAAGGCATTTTAAGATTAGGAAAAATGAATCAAAATTCACATAACACATATTACTTCAATTCTTTCCTAACATATATAATATGCATATGGATGGACCCTAAGCATATCTATACATGAAAATGAGAATATTTAACATACTTTATGATGCATGCTAAGTAATCCATTTAAGATAATTTAAAAGTTAAACATGTATGATTTTTCTTAAGTAGAAACGGTTTTCCTAATCCAAAATTTCACATACATGCATGAAAGTAAGAAAGGCATAAGTGAGTATAGCGCCATTGTTAACCACAGGTGTAAGGTACAAGACCTACTTAGGGATACTTAAAGCCTCGTAATCTCGGGGTTGCCCAGACTAATATACCACTTTCTTAAGACAAACATACATATAAAAGAAATGAAATGGAAAAGGAATATGCAAAAGTTGTTTAAGAGTTTCATTTTTTTTGTTTATGCAATTTACTCATGCAAGTATATGCAATCCTTCTTAAGTGAGAGCATAGAGATGACTAGGTTTTGTAATTAAGTAAGTGTTGGGTTCTTTTCAAATGAACCCTACATCTTACCAACCCATATTCAAAACTATGCCAACATAAGAAAGGAAGGAAAGGCTACACTAAACATGACTTTATAGTTCATCACATGCAAGCTAAAAATTAAGATATGAATAGCACACTTTCAGATTTTTTGTTTAATTTATAGGTTTTGAAAATACTTTAGATTTAGTAGTGATAATAGCCATTCATATTTTACTTTAGCCAATACAAGCACATTTGACATAATGTAAACAATTTCATTTTACAACTTTGAAAAACATGAAATCATGGATGCATAAATCACATGGCATATAATTTAACATGTTGGGAAAGATCTAAAGCAATGTAATCATGTAAAACAAACTCACTTTACTTAATTCCTAAAGAAATTCTTAAAGAATAAGAAAATGTAGAATAAATCAAAGTGAATATGAAAATGATTTTGGTTTGTTTGAAGTCTGATTTAATTTTGAAAAGGTGAGATGAGTTTTCTATTCCTAAGTAATTATAAGCCAATGAGATGACATAAAACCCGTGAGGTATGTAAATTTGCAATGCACCTAGTAATGAAAAGGCCTAATGCAATTTCTCACAATTAAAAGTTAATTAAGCTAAGGTTTATTTAAGTACTTTTAAAACACCCTTCACACTTATGAAAGGGTTTTAATTTCTTTAATTAGGCTATTAAATACCCAAGCATCTACCCAAGGTAGATTAATTAAGTTTTGGAGATTTTAAAATTGTTTAAAGGGGTAATTAATGAATTAACCCTTAATTAAGAATGGATTAAGGAAAGAAAAGGGGGTTTGGGAAATAGCTTAGGGAAATACCCCAAAATTATTTCATAAAACTTCTATTCATTGGATCTAACCTTAATCCAACTTAATCATAAACTAATTATATTAATTACCCTTAATTACATGAAGGGGTAATTAGGGAATGAGCTATCAATTTCCTAATTAAGGCCCTCAATAAATCTCAAGAAAATTAGGGAGGCAGGTCATCCCCAAAATGAACCCTAAGTTTGAGATTAATTGGTGACTTAATTAGAATAATTAGCTAAGATTCCCTAAAGAAACCCAAATTTAGAGAAAAAAAATCAAAATACATTGAAAATATTTTAAATATTCTAGATGAATTATCTATCCAGCATTTTCCTTTTATTTTTGATTTTTTTGAAGGAGTTATGATTTTGAAGTTATCTAAGTAATTAAATTAATTAAGCATTTTAATCCCAATTAACCCCGGCTCACGCATGATGCGTGGTGGTGGTCAGTGCTTTACATGCATCATGTGAGCCTTACTTAAGTGTCAATGGAGAGGTGTGGCGCATGCGCTTTATCCGAGCCGATCAAAGATCGAGGATATACACCTTTTTAAAATGAATAAGGATTTAAAATGTGAATAATCTCGGCCATCCATCTAAAAATGGATGGATACCAAAGATTCTTCCTGAGGAGGAAGAATGACATCCATCCATTCCAAGCTTTGATCCGAAGCTCGCAGCTAAAACTCAACCCACACCATCATGCAATAACCACAAATCCAATGGCTAAGATCATGAAAAATTCACTTCACAAAGGACCAACACCTATGAGAATTGGTGTCAAAAATCACTAACCTAGAGGTGATCACTGTGCTCGATGGAGAGCTTCGGTTGAAGCATTAAAGTTGAGCACTTGAGGTTGAGTGGAGCTCTATGGACCAACTCTCTTCACTCCTTGTTTGATTGAATTGAACTCTCCTCCTGAGCTAGGCTTGGGAACTCAACATAGCTCAGATCAAGAGGAATTGGAAAGAGATTAAGTCAAAAAATTACTATTGGATTGAGCTCCCTATTTTGCACGTAAAACAAGAAAGAAGATTCAAACCTCTGGGACCTTAAGGCTCTGATGTTTGTTAAAACTTCCTAGGTTCCAATCGAGTGTGAATTCATTCAAATTCTAGTGGATTAGGGGGAGTATATCTCCCCCTATGGCAATCGGATGACCGACCTCTTAGTTGCCATTTTGATCCAATTGACACCATGGGATGGGGTTGTTGGAGTTTTAAATGCACATGGTCCCTGTGAGGAGTGGAAGGCTAACCATGTGCATCCAATGAGCTTGGGGGGAGTTTGAAATTCAATTTCATGGATATGCCAAGTTTGGTCCATGGGCCAAATGGGTTGACCCAAACCCATTATGCACCACTCATCACTAAGTCCCTTGAGCTTTTAGGAGATCTCAAGTGATTGTGATGAGTGTATGACCAAAATACCCATGGGCTAGGCCAAAATTTGTTCTATGGCCTAGGGTAAATGGTCATTTTGCTATTTTTCAATTTGGGTATGTTTGGTATGTGAGAAAATAGGTTGGGCCAATAGATTTGAATCCATTTGATAGGTTTGGCTAAGTTGACCCATTTAGGTCAAAATGGGTAACTTGGTCAAGTTCATATGACCATGGGTCAGTCAATTGGTCAAATTGGTCAAACCAAGGGTCAAGTTCATATGACCATTTGAAATGTTTTGGTGCCTTTGGTTTGGTTCAATTTGGTATAGATTTGGTTTTGGCTCATATGACTCATTTAGGTCAAATGGGTCAAGTTGACCTATTTGACCCATTTGACCTATTTGGGTTAGGTCAAGGGTAGGTTTAGGTTTGGTTAGTCATATGGAGGGGATTGGTATCTTTGTTTCCAATCAATTTGGGTTAAGTTCAATTTTGGCTCAACATGACCCTTTAGTCATGTTGGGTCTAAGGTCAATAGTTTAGTTGGCCAATTGAGGCTTTGGTCAAGTTCCACAAGTGATTTGGAATGAACTTGACCCATTGGTTTCAATCAATTTGGCTTAGATCAAGTTTTGACATATTTTGACTTTAGGTCAAAATGGGTCAACTTCAAGTGGGCCAATTGGGCTAGGTTGCTCAAAGTTGACTTGGTCAAGTTCAAACATAGGTCATGAGTGAACTTAGATCAATGGTTTCAATCAATTTGGCCGGATTTTGGCTATGTAAGGTTTCATTTTTGTTGTGTTTGACTTGGTTTGACCCAATTTGATTGATTGATCATCCCATGATGATTGTTGATCATGATGATGAAATATGAGTTTGGTTCAATCCAATTTGGTTAGGATCAAAGTTGGCTCATAAGGGTACTTTAGGTCACTTTGGGTCAAGTGAGCCTAAGTGGGTCAAATGGCTTGGTCAAAGCTTGATTTGAAGTTGATTGATCTTGTATATGGACTTATGATTGAAATATAAATCCATTTATTGGTTTGAAGTCAAATGGATTTTGATCCATTTGAAAATTTCATTTTGAGTTGATTTGATTGATTTATTTATTTTCATTATATGAGAACATAAAATGAGAATATATATTGAGATCCATGGATTTGAATAGTTTGATCAAAGTTTGAGTTGATTTGAAAGTTTTGGAAAATTAAAAGGGACAAGAAAATTTGATTTGATTTTAAATTTTGGAATTTGATTGATTGTTTGAATTTATATTTCATTTATATATGTGAATATAAATGAGAATATAAATTGATCATGAGAAAATTTCAAAATTTGAATAGTTTAATCATGATTTTGGTTAAATCTTAAAGGGAATTAAGGATTAGGAAAATTTAATTAGGAATTTTTTGATGGATTTTGATTGATTTATCATGATTTGATTTATATTGATTTATTATGAGAAAAATAATTAGAAAAGATTTGAGTTTTAATTTTAAAAGAAGGTGAGGAAAATTAATAGACAAATTTTAAAATAATGATTTTAAGGAAATTTTTAATTTTTGGGATTGATAATTATGATTTAAGATGAAATTTAAATCTAAGAGAATATATATAAGATGGATAAAGAGTATTCTAAAAATGAGGTCAAAGGTTTGAAGGTTTGATAAGGTACATTTGGTGTTGAAAAATGATAAAAATGAAAATCAAGGAAATAATTATTGAAGGATTTGAATGATTAATGAATTTTTTATTATAAGAATATAAGAGAGAATAAAAATAGGATAGAGGTGAATTAATGAAAGTTTCAAATCATCAACAAATGATAGTTTTGATTTGAGTTTTGAGGAATTGATTTATTTTAATTTTATTATTTGATTTAATTTGATTTATTTTGATTTATTTTGAATCAAGGAGAAGAAAATGAATTTCCAGTGGGAAAAGTTCAAATCAAAAGGGAGGGGTTGAGAAATCCAAAGGGATAAGAATCTAAAGGGGTAGAGATTTTCATCTCACCCAAGAAGCAAAAGGAAGTGGTTTAGATTAATTATTTATTTCTTTTTGTTTCACTAGATTTATTTGTTTCAAAATTTTCAAAGTGATGGAGTTGTGAACCTTGTTGGTTTGATGGATCAAAGACCAAGCCATGGAGTCAACAATCATTTACAATATAAGGGAGAATCACCAACCACAAGGTAGACTATCAACCAAAGGGATGCCTTTCAAAAAGAAAGAAGAAAGATAAAGAACATCCTAAAGTAGGAAAAAGTGGGTGATCTATTGGTAAGGCAACATTGAACTAACCTAGGGATTTTGAGGAATGTCATGGGGATTAAATCACTCAAGAGATCTCAATAGAGATTTCATTTTTTTTTATTTGTTTTTTGATTAGGACCTATTGGTTTGCAATGAATACAATAGGGACCATGGACTAACCTCATTTACCAATCCAAAGGGTAGTCTACCAACCACAAGTAGGACTATCCAACCAAAGGGATGCCTTTTTGCAATGGTCAAGTCTTAAGAAGAAAGCATAACTTACATCCTCCAAATAAGGACCACTTGGTGATCGGTTGCAGGCAACAAATCAACCTAGGGTCACTATTGAGAATGCCCGGGGACAAATCAACTCAAGATAGTCAAGATTAGTTTCATTTTTTTAGATTTTATTTATTTTGATGGATTTATTTGCATGAACTGACCAATAGGGGCCATGGAAGCCTAACCTAACTCAAATTTACCAATTCAAAGGGAGTCTACCAACCACAAGGTAGGACTATCCAACCAAGGAAATGATTTTTTATAATGGTCAAGTCTTAAGAAGAAAGCATGGGGACTCACATCTTCTAGACAAGAACCACTTGGGTGATCGCTTGCTTTGGCAACAAATCAAACCGACCTAGGTCGACTATTGAGTGAATGCTCTGGGACTTAAATCAGCTCAAGATAGTCAAGATTAGTTTTGATTTTTAGATTTTGTTTATTTTGATGAATTTTGTTGGTTTGTGATGATCAAACTGAGAGGGAGTTTATGGAAGCCTAAACCTATCTTAAATTTACTAAACCAAAGGTAGTAGCTTCCCGACCAATGGGAGAATAATCTGACCAAAGGAGTACCTAAATCAATTGAAGGGAAGAAAGCTCAGGGACTCACATCTTCGACTAGAAAAGATCAGGGATCGCTTTGGGAAACAAATCAACCCAACCTGGCTACCATGGTTTTACAATCATGCTAGAAAGAAGGAATCATAGTCTTATATCTTTCAAAGCGAGATAACTGTCGGGGTAGCCTGCTTGTGGAAAAATAGATTGAACCCGACCTAAGGGCGACTACGGAGTGAGTACCAACCCAAAGATTTATCTCAACTCAGGTAGTCAGGCAATTCCTATAGGAGTTCTCACACGCCCTAAAGATAGATGCCTACTTGGGAGAAGGGGCCCTTTGGGGCTTGAATTCTAATCCACAAGCAATTATTTTGTTTGTTTGTTTTAGTTTATTTTTACCATCATGTTAGTTTGAGGGATCAAACTGAGAAGGAGCTTATATTAGCCTAGAATCTATTTTATCAACCAAGGGAGAATTGCATCCTGAACAAATTTTCCAACCATGGGGTGGTTACTTGGAAAGGGGACTCAATCCAAAAAAGTAACTGGTAGTGTCTAAATGGGGTCAAAAGGACTTGATCCAAATAGAGTGCCTGTGGGATGGGGCCAAAGGGCTTAATCCAACACCTAGAGAAATGACATGGCTAGTCATAAATTCAATAGGTTATGTCCAACTCAAGGAGAAAGCATGGGACTCATATCTTCAAGAGTGGTGTACTCACGGGTGAGTTATCAAGATAGAGAACATCAACCAACCTAAGCCCATTGGTTTGCAATAATTAGCCTAGAAGAAAGCTCGGGACTCACATCCTCCTATGCGAATCATCTGGATAGTCTATCTTCCGAGTGCTATCCGACCTAGACTAATGAGTGAATGCCACTGGGCGACTTATATCAACTCAAAAGTAGTCAAGAGGAAAGGAGCCTCTGGGGACTTATCCTAAACCTCAAATATACTCAACCTAGTTAGAACATGATGGCTAGTTCAAGAAGAAAGCATGGGGACTCACATCATCTTAAGCAAAGTCAACATGAGATAACTTACTAGCTGGGCAGTAAAGCCTACTATACTAACAAGGCACTCATTGGTTTGTAATGATCAAATTAGGAAGAAAGCGTGGAGACTCACATCTTCCAATAAATGACCACTAGGGTGACATACTAGCAAGGTAGTATGTAGTCCTGACCTAGAGTAGCTAATGAGTGAGTGCTAGGGCTTGCTCACATCAAAATAGGCAAAAATTTGTGTTTATTTGTGCATGTGTTAAAAGGAATAATGCCTCTGGGGGACTCTTACACCTACCTTAAAACATGCTGGGGAATTATGAAATGACGCCACGGATGGCAACAAGAATTCCCACTAAGAAAGGATGCCATTTGGGGACTCTTACACCTAACTTAGTTGTGCTAATCAAAATAGGATGTCGCTTAGGTTCTCACACCTATTCTAATAGCACTGAGAGGTTGTGTTTGTGATGTGAAAGGGGGATAGGATGCTGCTGGGGGACTCTTATACCTACCCTAAATACGTCATGGCAAATTCGCAAGACAAATAAAATAACACTTAGAAAGAAGAGAAGATTTGATGAATGGAATCAAATTTTGTTCTTTTTATTAATGATTATTTTCAAATAAGTTTTATTTCATGGGTAATATTTTTTTAGGTAGAGCCCATTAATTGGAAGCATCGGTTCCCCTTTAATCAATAAGTCGATAAGATCCTCCTTGGTAGGCCTTCTATGACATGTGGGCCTTCCCAAGTGGGTTCAAACTTGCCTCCCATCTTTCAACAACAATTGGTCTCTTAGACTAACACAAGTTCTCCTACTTGGAAAGACCTATGACTAGCTTGTTGTGAGCTTGAATCATTTTGGCCTTTATACAACGAGGTTTTGCACGCCTAGTGACTTTCCTCCAAACCTTCGAAGCTCTTCTAACCATAACTTTGCACTAGTGATCTTATTACCCAATGCTATCCTTAGTGAGTTGAACTCTAAAGGAAGAATGGCTTCACCCATATACAAAGAAAATGGGGTAGACTGAGGAGTTCTGGTATGTGGTGCGGTAGCCCACAAGGCTTCAACCAACCGCCATTCACTATTGTATCATCAAGAGTCTTCTTCAATATCTTGATGAGAGTTTTGTTGAATGCTTCCATTAGCTCCTGGTAGATGGTGAGTATCTCCAATCTATACCCATGTCTTCTAAAAGCTGATCTTCATGCTTTTGAATAGTACCATTATCAATAATTCATTGAGGCACCCCAACCTATATAGATATGGTTCTAAAAATTGAAGCACATGGTGATATGACCTCTAGTGGGATGGCTTCACCCACTTGGAAAAGTTTGGTAGCAAGATGAATCAATGCCCTTGGAAGAAGGAGGATCGATCACCATAATGGGTACCCCAACACTCAAATGGCCATGAAGCCAATGTAGGGTGTAGAATGTTGGGTGGTTGGTGGAGGACCACACCCACCTAACATGATGGCATCTCTAGCTACATATGCAATCTGTGATCATAGAAGGCCAAGAGTATCCAAGTCTTGATCTTCATCTTCATCTTTGACTGCTCCACATAGACCAATGTACCTCGATTATAATGCCACAAACTTCATGTTTGTCTAAATAATGTAACCACATCAAAGGACAGGACATGTATGCCATCAATAGAGCATAGAGAGAGCTCTTGTTCACCGATGGGCTTGAGATTTCTCTTGAGGTAGTTTATGAGTTCAAGTAATCTATGAATGGTTGCCTCCAATCAACTCATCCTTTGGCAATGACATGCTCCCCTTCAAGAGAGTCTCGATGAGTTCAATTAATAAGGAAGACTTGTCTATTTTGGACCCTATTAGAATGGACTCATCTTCATACATGCCAATTCTTGGCAAGTTTGGCCAAAGCATCCGCTATCTCGCTCGAGGAACCTTGTAGATGGTAACTTCAGGAATCTGGGCCAACAGCTTCATGGTGTACTCATGGTAGTGATGAAGCTTGGGTTTGAGAACCTTGTAGGACCCGGTGATCTGGTTGATAACCAACTAAGAATCCCAAAGATATTGATGCTTTTGACACTGATAGTGATGACTAACTCTAGACCGACAATCAAAGCCTCATACTCAGCTTCATTATTGGTGTAGGGGTTGGAAAGATAGTATGAGAATCTCATCACATCACGGTTTGGAGTTAGAGAACTATTCCTACCCCTGCCTTTCCTGGGAGAATAGATCATGGTGCTTCACCTTTAAGAAAAGAAGCAGCACCATCAAAATACATCTCCCATCAGCGGTTACTGGCCTACCCTAAGTTAATGATTTGTTCATCTGGGAGATCATCACTAAGCGGAGAATCAGCACGAAGTGGGTGTGCTGCTAAGAAATCCGCTAGTGCCTGTCCTTTAACCGCACAGAAGGGTACAAAAGTGATATCGAACTATGAGAGTATCATGGACCAATGAGCCAAACATTTGAAAAGCATTGGCCATGTCATGAGATACTGCAATGGATTCATCCTAGAGATCAAGTTCACCTTATGAGAGAGCATGTAATGCCATAGCTTTTGGGAGGAAAAGATCAAAGCTAGGCAATGCTTCTCAATAGGTGGGTAGTTTGCTTCAGCAGGGATCAGATGACGGCTGAGGTAGTAGAGGGCACTCTTCTTTCCTTTATCATTGGCTTGGGCCAACAGAGCATCAAGCGAGTCATCCAATGCAGCAGTATAAAGGATAAGTGGCCTACCCAGATAGGTGCGAACCGGCTTCACCAAGTACTATGTCTTCAAATGATGGCACTTGTCATCCCACTTGAACTTAGCATCCTTTTGACAAGTTGAGGGTTTGCATCTCCATAAGTTTGAGATAAAGCATCTTAGACAACCATCCTTGAAAGGATTTGAGTTGAGTTAAACTCTTAGAGGTGGCATTTCTAAGATAGCTTTAATCTTTTCAGATCTATTTCTATTCCATGTTGAACAACAAACCCAAGAATTTCTCAAGCTACTCAATGCACACTCGTGATTCATTTCCAGGTTATATTATCTTAACCATTTGAAAACTACTCTCAAGTCAAAGAGGTGGTCTTCCTTTTCTTTGCTTTTGACTACTAGATCATCAACATAGCACTCAACCTAATGATGGATGAGTTCATTGAAGATCCGAGTCATGGCCTGTTGGTATGTAGATTTTAAGGCCGAAAGGCATGACCCTATAATAAGATTTTGATCGGGTTCAAAAGTGTTTCTTTCATCTTCGAGACATCTTGATTTGGTTAAATGATGACCCATCCATGAAAGAGAAGACTACATGAGATGAGGCAATGTCCACCATTAATTCGTATAGAAGAGGAAACTCATCCTTGGGACATGCCTTATTTAAGTCCCTAAAATCAATGCAAATGTGAATTTGGCCATTCTTCTTCTTAATTGGATGACACTAGCTAACTAGTAGATATTTTTCTTCTCGATGAAACCAAAGATCGATCCTTGACTTCTAAATGATATTTTGTTCAATTTCTAATCGCATGCATTTAGGAGCTTGCTTAATAGGGGTAACGTTAAGGTCTATTCCTAGCTTGTGGACTGTAATGTTAAGAGATAATCTGAGCATTTCTTCATAACTCCATGTGAAGTAGTCTTTAAACTCAATCAATAGCCTAACTAAGTCATTGGTTTCTTCTTCATTCAACAATGAATGTATGTCGAGGATTTTCTTATGTCCCGAGGTTGATTTTTTGAGCTTGTCTATTGAATGGATTTCTTCAAATTCTGTGAGGTGCATCCTTGACTTGAAGATCATTCGAGGTTTCTAAACACACATTCTCATAAGAGTTGGGGATGTGAGAAGAACCTATCGACTCCAAATGGTTGGTAACAACCAACAATAATCTCATCATCGAGACCCACTGCATCAAATCCTAGCCCCGCTTTTGATTAGCTTCCCCGCCTGTATTGTTCCATAATTTTTTCAAAGTACTCATGTGCTTGGACCATGTGAGGAACTAAACCTTTCAATAAGATTTTGAACACAAGGAGAGTTCAATGGTAGTTCCATTAATTCTTTAAAAGTATCTTCCTCAAGTCCTACATCAAGCTCTGGACTTGAGGATGATGAACCCAAAAAGAACCTCTTATGCTTCATGTCACTGGAAGACTTAGGGACTTCCTTAACTATCAAACCTTCAACTTTTTGAGATGTAAGTGAGGTAAGAGCTAAGGTTCCCAACTGGTGCTAATAGTTTCACATAAACCGATAATGCTTTGCTTGGAGGCCCGGTCTTCATCATCGGATCAAAGTCACCCAATGGAACCCGCCGAGAGGGTTGTCGGTATACTAATCACATTAGACTCATCCTCCTGCTAGATTCCAAGTCTATGTGAATAGTAGGTACTCATGAACCGGAACACAACCTCTATTATCAAGGCCAACTAGGGGTCTCCACCTGGAACCGCCTCTATTTCTACCTTACCTCCGCCTGGGAGGTTGATCCATTCTACCCATGTCCATATGATGGAATGAACTGGGTGGAATGTGATATGCTTTTATTTCTTCTCATTCCTTTCTTATGAACTTGGATTTCCATTTTTCTTTTCATTTTCTTTTATCTTTTCCTTTTCTTGATTTTCTTTTTCTTTTGTTTTTGCATTTGAATTTTGCCCTAGTTCAAGAGAAAGGGTGTATTGAGAAAAATAATAGGTCGCATGCTCATAAATCTCAACCTCTCTAACTGAAAATGGCTTTTCATCATCGTTGACATGATATTCCCATCTTTTGAACTTGATGCATGAAGGGAGGAAAATGATCTTATTCTGATGTATCCAAGGCCTTCCAGCAAAAAGCAATGAATGAAGTATTCAAATCAATGATGTAGAACTTGGCTTCAATCTTCCAATCACCATCTCCAATGGTAACACTATAGAACCTAAAGCACACCTTGATCATTGAATCCTCTCAACATCATCCTATCTCCTCAGAGAGTAGAGATGTCGATCCTCAAATAGTCAATGGTCTTTAGACTCATAAAGTTCACTGATGCACCTGCGTCCACAAGAATCCTGGTGAGTCTGAACCTATCCATATCGACTATGATGTAGAGGGAATGGTTGTGCTCCAAGTCCCCTAGCAGAAGGTCTTCATCTGTGAAGGTAATCCCTTGGGCTTCTTTTGCATGTGCTTCCTCACCTATAGCTGAGTTGAGCTAAGCATATCTTGATCAAGGAGAGCCTTGATTAGTGATTCCCTCATCTCTTTGATAAGACAAGGGCATCATATATGCTTAGCTTAGATGACAACTTTCTTAGATGAGAAAGGACATTGTAGTCCACCTTCGCTGTCTTCCAAGCATATCCAAGGGTGGAGCATCCTGGAAGGGCTTCTCAATCTTCGCATCAATGACTTGTTTCCCCTATCTTGAGGTGCGCCCTAGGAGGTAGAACCTTGCCACTATGGAGGTTGACTTGATCTGGAGGCAAGGTGGTGGAAGTTCTACGCACTTCAGCTCACCTATAGCTTCTCCTATGGGACCCTCATAATCAATGATTCCAAGTCTATCTCAAGAGGTGAACCCATATTCGTGAGTTGGAAAGTCCAACTGAATCAAAAAGGAAGATCATAATTGTTATAGTTATTAGACTTGAAGAGTTATCATTAGGAATAGAAGAAGACAACTCATCGTGAGGAGACAATGTAATTCAAATTAGCTTTATTCTTCAATTTCTGAATTTTGGAGGTACAAAGTAGAAGTCAAGTAGAGTGAGTGAGGTAAGGGATTTGATGCCCTTATCCATTGATACAAGAGTTATACTAGTAGAAGAAATAGAAGAACTAACTGAAATGGAAGAAGCTGCTGATGTGGAAACTGTAACTAGAGGATGGAGGTCGGACACGGTATGCTATGGGCTATCCCGCCGACACATGCCGCCGCCACTTTCCTAGAGTTGACACTGGCAACTTGCAAACCTTCCTTGGTGGTGGAGGTGACTCAGGCACCTACAAGGAAAGCTTCTTGATCTTCTAGATTATCTTAGAGGTTTTGATAAAGAGATATCCCAACCTTCTTTTATTTGGTAGATCACATGTATCCCAAGGATTACCCCTAATGGAACTGAAGGTTGTTCCAAGGTATTCCTTTGGGATAATGATACAGATCTTAAAACTATGTTTAAGCCCTCCTTGAATGTGAAGCAATCCTCCAAAACATGGCCTAGATACATGGTGGGCAAAAGTTTGGATCATGACTTTTGCCAACTTCCTCCGCTCTCCTAGGCTCGGGTAGCTAAAAATCAAGTTTCTTTAAGAGATTCTTAAAGATTTTCCTGATTACCTCTCTCTTAAAAGAATAAGGTTTGTTTAACTTATCTAAAAGAGTAGGTGGACCATTACTACGGGCGGAGTGCATGCATGCCGGGTGGGAGGTGGTGTGCCGGGCCATGGAGGTCGAGGTGGAGGTCGATGGCTACCGGTGGCAAAGGAGGTGGAGGTCACGAGGTTGTGGTCTCTGACCGATCTCTAGTGGTCGCTTCCCTTGTCAACTCATCGCCTGGCTCTTTTCATAAACCTTTGGGATTTCTTCTTTGGCAACCGATCTTGAAAAGGCAATTTTGGCCTCCTTGTAGACTAGCCTTGTTGATTAGCTTCTCAAATGTATTTATGGTGAAGCCCTTAAGCATGAAGGTGACGGGCCATGGATATTCTTCAAGAGAATCTCAATGGCATGTCTATAAATATGGTTCACACTTCATACGTTATGCCATCAAGAATATAATCAACAAGTGACTCGAGTGTTGGGCTATAATGATCACCTAAGAACCCTTTTGAGCTCCAAAGAAATCTCTTGATAAAGAGTTGCTCCAACTCGCAAATTTCTTTACCGAACCAAGGCATACCAATCAAAAGCAATACCCGCTAGGCTACTGATAAAGAGTCTAAAGAGTAAGCATCACACCCACGCTGTAAACAACTAGCCCAAGTGAGCTATATGCCTTGTTCCACTACCATCAAAGCTTTTGAAGGAAGGCACAAACCCTTGGGATAGGATGGAATCAATTCTGGTAGGGTCTACCCTTGGAAACCGATGATCCTCCTCGCTTGAGCCAAAGCTTCCTTTACCCGCTCAACCATGGATTCTAGATCTTTTCATGTATGGAGGTACTTTCCACTACCTTCCTATACTGTGCTAGTGCTACCTTACCGAGGTAGAGTCTTAACTGGGTCTAAGACATGCACTAGCTCAGGCTGACTGACATTGACTATACTAGGATGAACTGGAGGGGCTTGTTTCAAGCAAACACGCTACCAACAAGTCCGCAATTGTTGTGCCATCCTATCAATCTATTCATCTTTACCCTTAACTAATCGGTGATGGGTTAATATGTGGTGTCTCGATCAACCTCATCACCTTCCATGGCTCTCCTAAGAAGAGAACCTCGGTACCCATGCATATGCCAATCCCCATCAAGTCATCTTCATTGGGATCAAAGTCGACTCTTTCTTCATCGACCATGCATACCCTAAGATCTCTTTTTCTCCAAAAAAATAGTGCAACTATCTCATCTAAGGATTGATCTAATGCAGGTACAAAAAGCTTGGGGTGTGATCACTATGAATGAGAGGCACTCACCTCATCTGACCGGGAGTCAATCTGGGGACTTGTACTCACTAGAAGAATGATAATCCTCGACATACTGTAATGTGGGTAACAATCCTAGATGATCCTCTACCACCACTCGAATCACATCTGAATATCCATGATAGTCATCACCATCTCCGCATCTAACTGAATGGGTAGAGTTGGTGAAGGAACGACCAAGACACTTCAGGGTCGCCACTCCTTCCGCATCGCCACTGGGGCAGAAGGTCGAGCAGGAGAGTTCGGGCCTACCATAATGGGTGGTGTTGGAGGAGTAGGATTCCTTAGTCATAGCCGGATCACTAATGGGGTACATTTTTCCTCGGATGTATCCTTCATGGCCTTGGATGGGATGGGTGATGCTAAAACCTGTACTGGAGATGGCGGATGAGTAGGGGTGGAGACACCACCGACTCTCATGTAGGAGCCGCCTCCCTGATGGCTAGGTCCTGAGGAGAATACTATCGATGGTCGGCAATAACAAAAGGAAAGACCAAAGCGTAAGAGACCGACCGACGCCAATCCTCCGCCGCCCCCGCTAATATATGATGTATGGGCCTCACGGCTCCCAGATCTACCTCCTGCGGGGATAATAGATCATAGATTGAACAGCACCGACTAGGCCCATATGCTCGCCTACCCGAGTGTAATAGTGAGGCGGCATCACCTCCTACTCTAGAAATCTGAACCGCACCATTAGAGGAGGTGATGAATGAATCCTCCTAGCATCATCTCTGTCTGATCCTGAGAGAGGATGAAATTGGTTTTCTGTAACAAGTGGTGATGTGATCATGGGAGACTCATCCCTGGCTGACCGGGTACCTCTAACTCTGCTATCAGTATGGAACCGCTTGACCATACATTCTTGTTATGCTGGGTCATGATGAGAGGAGTGTGAGCTAGACCCATACTCAAATGTGGGGGAGGCAAACCCTGAAACCAAGGGAGCTTTACCCTTGGAGGGTATAGATGATAGGGTGCTAGCATGCACCGGGGCAACATGTGAAACTTTAGGATGAATTGCTATTGGAATTGAAATTGCCAGTACTGAAACCACTGAAGTTTGTGGTAATGCCGCAGCTTTCCTCTTCAGTGAGGAGATATTTGAATCTGAGGGTAAGTCCACCCTGATGACCAGCTTCTGCCTGACCACCTTCTTCCTACTGATAGTGGTGAGGGGAATGCCCTCACAAGTGATCCATGCTCCCTCAAATCAATGGCAAAAGTGGATAAAATGGGTATGATCCAAATGAGGGAAGTCAGCCTGATCTAAGGCAAGGTCCATAAGGGGAAAGTAAAGATGAATTTTTGAGAGCCTACCATTGCACTAACTAAAACTGAAACTGAAACTATACTTGTAGTAAAAAGAATATGCAATGAGAAACGAACTTGCAACAGTTTTCTGTCTCCATAGATTTTGAATTTTTGAATTTTGAAAATTTGAACCCCTTCCAACAACTTGGAAGTGTTAAGTGGGATTCAAATGAATTTGAAGAGATTGATTAACATAAGAATTTTAATATGAATTCAAACTTCAACAAATTTAGGTATGTTGAAATATGGATTCAAAATTTTTGGTAGGATGCTTCCATAGGTTCAGTTGAATTTTGTTTTGAATTTGAATTTTGTTTTGAATTTGAATTTTATGTTATTTGAATGTTTTGGAAATTTTACTTAGAAAATTTAGGTATGCTAAGTAAAGTAAAAGTGAATTTGTTTCTTTGAATTTTTTTTTTGTTTTGATTTTTGGAAAATTTTGGGATTCTTACTTAGAAAATTTAGGTATGTAAAGTAAAGAACCCAAGTTTATTTTGTTTAATTTTTGAAAATAGGATTCTTAGCAAATTTAGGTATGCTAAGAAAATCCTAAGTGTTTCATTTGTTTGGAAATTTTTTATTTTTGAAAAAGGGTAGGATCCTTAGAAAATTTGGTATGCTAAGGGATCCTAAGTATTTTGTTTTGTTATTTTTTTTTTTTTTTTGAGGTGATTTAAAGTGGAGATTTAACTTTAGAAAATTTGGTATGCTAAAGATGAAATCCCACTAGGTTTTATGAAATGGAAATTTCACTTAGTGAATTTGAGTATGCTAAATGAAATTCCAAATAGTGTGTTCAAAAATTTTGATTTTTTTTGGTTCTGAAAATGGAAACTTCTCCTGAGCAAATTTAGTATGCTAAGGGAAGAAGTTCCAAGGGTGCTTTGAAAATTATATATTTTATATTTTGGAGCCTTCACTTAGCAAATTTGAGTTTGCTAAATGAAGTTTCAAATTGTTTTGAAAATTTTGGATTTTGGGTTTGGAAACTTTACTTAACAAATTTGGGTATATTAAATGAAGTTCCAAATATTGTTTGAAAATTTTGAATTTTGATTTGAAAACTTTACTTAATAAATTTGACTATGTTAAATGAAGTTCCAAAATGTGTGTTAAAAAGTTTTTAATTTTAGATTTCAAAACTAACAAATTTGGGTATGTTAAATGAAGTTCCAAATATTGTTTGAAAATTTGAAATATGATTGTTGATTTTGATTTTGGATTTTGGAAACCATACTTAACAAATTTGTGTATGTTAAATGAAGTTCAAAATGTGTTTTGAATTTTGAAAATTTTTAGATTTTGGAATTGGAAACTTTACTTAACAAATTTGGGTATGTTAAATGAAGTTCCAAATATTGTTTGAAAATCTTGAAATATGATTATTGATTTTAATTTTAGATTTGGAAACTTCACTTAACAAATTTGAGTATATTAAGTGAGGTTCAAAATGTATTTGAAAATTTTGAATTTTGAATTTGGAGACTTCACTTAAAAATTTGGGTATGTTAAATGAAGTTCCAAAATGTGTTTTGAATTTTAAAATTTGATTTTGATTTTGAAACTTACTTAACAAATTTGTGTATGTTAAATGAAGTTCCAAAATATGTTTTGAATTTTTGATTTTGGATTTTGGAAGCCTTACTTAACAAATTTGTGTATGTTAAATGAAGTTCCAAAATGTGTTTTGAATTTTGAAATTTTTAGATTTTGGATTTGGAAAGTTTTAACAAATTTGGGTATATTAAATGAAGTTCCAAATATTATTTGAAAATTTTGAAAATATGATTGTTGATTTTATTTTGATTTGGAAACTTCACTTAACAAATTTAGGTAAATGAAGTTCCAAAATGTGTTTGAAATTTTTTTGAATTTTGATTATAAGTTTTATTTTAAAAAAGGGGATATCCATTCAGAAATTTAAGTATGTAGAATGAAGATCAATCTTATTTTGAAATATGAATTTTGTGTGTAATTGTTGCTTTTTAAAGAGAAATTATAACTTAAAACATATGTGAGATATGCTTAAGTGAGATAATGATATTATTATTAATGAAATCTTCATTTAATAAATTAAATGAAGATGTTCATATGTGCTTTTGAAAAGTTTGATTTTATTTGAAAATGAAACTTCCACTCAATATGTGTGAGTATATTGAATGGAAAGGTTTCACATGTGCTTTTGAAAATTTTATTTTTGATTTTGATTTTTTTGGGAAGATGATTGTTCATTTTATTTTGAAAATGAAATCTTCATCAAAGTGAATTGATGGAAAGATGTTCATTTGTGCTTTTGAAAAAAATTTTGATTTGATATTTTTTATTTTAAAAAGATGATTGTTCATTTTATTTTTGAAAAATCAAATCTTCGTCAAAGTGAATTGATGGAAAGATGTTCATTTGTGCTTTTGGAAAATTTTTTTATTTTGTTTGAAAATGAAACTTCCATTCAATAAGTGTAGGTATATTGAATGGAAAGGTTCATGTGTGCTTTTTAAAAATTTTAATTTTTGGAAAGATGATTGTTCATTTTATTTTGAAAATGAAATCTTCATCAAAGTAATTTGAAAGAATATGTTCATTTGTGCTTTTAAAAATATATTGTTTTTTTTTAATTTTGGAAAGAATGTTCATTTTATTTTGAGAATGAAATCTCCATCAAAGTGAATTGATGGATGTTCATTTGTGCTTTGGAAAGATTTTTTTTAGTTTTATTTTTAAAAATCCCTACATGTAACAATCATGGGGATTGCTAAATGAGGGTGACAAAATTTTGTGGAAAATATTTTATTAAGTGCCTTTTGAAAAGGTGCTTGAAAAGCAAAGTTCTTTATGAAAGTTTGATTTATTTTATTTTTAGGTTGAACCTTTCATTATCATGAAAATGATAAGGATGAAGTCTTTAGAAAGTTTTCTTTTTTATTTAGATATTTTCATTTTACACATTGGGGAACCCAATGGGGGTTTTAAGACAAACAAGGAAAGTGGTCCTAAAACTAAAGATGTTGGCTAACTAACTCAAGAATGAAATGAGCTAAGTGCCAATGAAAGAAGGATAGTCTTGGATTCATACCAAAGTACAAACCCACCATAGCTACTCAAAGACAATAATCATTTACCAAAGATGGAGAGAAGAACGAGTCACTAAAATTGTGGTGAAAAATTTTTATAAGGAGCCTTTCAAATCTGCAGAAAAGAAAGATGACACCCTTACAAAAATTCATCTTGGTAAGATGCCATGGAGATCACAGATGTACTTATTGATGATCATCATCAAGGTATAGTGTACTATCTCAAAAGACAAAAGTCCCTACCCTTTAATAAAACTAATTACCTCAATAAGGACCCTTAAGGATGATGAATTTGCATATGTACTAGATTCTTCCCTACTTTTAAAAGTAAAGTAGGGTTTATTTTAAATCGGGTTTGTTGTTCTACAGGCAAGCCCCATAATTAATTACAACTTAAGGGATGGGATCCCTTAGGAAAACTCTCGATTAAGATAAATGATCATTATCTTTGAAGATTTCAATAGGAAGGACTATCAATTCATTGGTTTATTTTTGAAAATCAAATGGGATTGATCAAAAGAGGGAGTTATTATCGAAGCCAAAATGGGAATAAGTAGGAGATGCTCACGATGCTAGGAAACCTAGCGAGCATCTCAAACTATCCTAAAATTGGGCTTTATATTTTAGAAATTGATTTAGTTTATTTGAGTTATATTTTTATTAGAATTTTAGGACTTATGATTCCTTAACACAAGATTAAAGAAATGCCTAAGAGGTGAGGAATTATGCTTATGGCTCATAAAAGGGAAAAGCAACCTCATAACCTAAATCTAGGAGCTTCAGTAATGGCCAAAAGCACAACCTAAATCTAAGGAAAAAATCAATAATTGGTTTGCCTCCACAAGAGAGGACAAACCATCTGATAGCTTGGACTTACAACCACCTGGGGGTGGCCGCCAACTAACTCCTCCCATGATTTTAAATCCATGTAGGCAAGTCTTTATGCTTAATGCAAGATAGTTAGGCTATTTTTATTTAAAAAGAGACTAAGTCCTTAAACTCACTCCCTAAAGAGACTAGATCATGTAAAGGGACATGCTTCAAATGACCTAAATCTAATGCAATTCCAAATTTCATTTTATTTCATTTTTGGATAATTATTTTGACTCGCTAATAGGATTTTTTATGCCTAATGCATGAGAAAAGAAAATTATTGGCCAAAATCGAGAGAAGTTTAGGAGGTGAGTTTCCACCATGGCCCCTGTCAAACTAGGTTCGCAAAGGTGAAGCCCTCCAATCAAGAGTGAAATAAGATGCATTTGTGCATGATATTATAAAGAAATGCTCATCCAACTAAGTGGTTGCTAATTCTTTTATCTTGATTTTAATCCTTACCTTTAGGTGAAGTTAAGAGTTGTTTAATTTTAATTTAAATTTTTAATTGGGTAAAAGATTTATTTTTCCCTAAAGAGCCTAATCTTCATCCACGCCTTACATAAAGAAAGGAAGAAATTAGGAAAAATATTCCACTTAATGCACAAGTTAAACAAACATCAACCAATTTATAAAACTAGCACAAAAAGAATAAATGGCTATTTGTGGTCGCACCATCGCACACAAACCCTATCAAATTGGGTAGCCGATCTCTACCCTTATACAACCCGATTACAAATGAATTAAATTACAATTAAACAAAGGAATTCATTATTATGGGGGTCTTCAAGCTTTCTTTCTTCTTTCTTCTTTCTTCTTCTTTTCTTCTTTTCTTCTTTGGTTCTTCCTTTTGAATGGTTGGAAGGTGGATGCTCCAAGGCTTCACATGGTGCATAAGAGGAGCTCTTATGACCAATGTTCATTCTAATCCCCATAACAAATCATTATAAATTCCTATTTATATAATTTTTTATATGAAAAGGAAAAGTAGAAATCTAAATAACACCTGCAAAATAAAGGTTAGTCAAATCACACCACACAAATCCAAAGCATGTATATTGGACTTGTCACACACATGGGTGATTAAGTCCACCCTATGGATTATGCTAAGGGGTATAAGAACCTACAAGCAAGAAGCATTTATATTTTTATTTATGATAGCACCCCTTTAACACAATCCCCTGCATAAGAGAATAGTAAGACTAAGCATGTCCTACCATTCATTCTATGAGCATACACCCTACCATTCAGTCTAAAACATTCATCACAAAACAAAACAAGACATCAAGCCATGCACCAACCTAACTTAAAGCTAGAAGTGGTGACTTAGGCTAATGTGTGGGCTTTAAAGGTTTATGTGGCATGCTTAGCTTATGACTTTAGGTTTAAGTTTTCTAAGTGTGAAAGACATTTTCAACATAGAAGGGGGGTTTCATTTAAGTTGTTTAGTGTTTTGGGTTAATTGTTTCATGTTTTGTTTTGCTTTGCGTGAAACCTACAATTAATTACTAAGTTATGAAGAAAGGAGAAGAGAAGAGAACTTCTCTTTTCTTCCTTAATCCTTAAGTAATTTCTAAGGTAACTTCACATTTTAATTCGATTTAGGTAAATGTTTTGATTAAATCTTTTAATTAATCCTAAATTTGGATCAACTCTAAACAAACTTATCCAAAAAAAAGGCATTTTAAGATTAAGAAAAATGAATCAAAATTCACATAACACACATTACTTCAATTCTTTCCCAACATATATAACATGCATATGGATGGACCCTAAGCATATCTATACATGCAAATAAGAATAGTTAACACACTTTATGATGCATTCTAGGTAACCCATTCAAGAAAATTTATAAGTTAAACATGTATGATTTTTCTTAAGCAGAAAAGGTTTTCCTAATCCAAAATTCCACATACATGTATGAAAGTAAGAAAGGCATAAGTGAGTACAACGCCATTGTTAACTGTGAGGTATAAGGTACAAGACCTACTTAGGCTACTTAAACCTCAACCTTGAGGTTGTCCAGACTAATATACCACTTTCCTTAAGTACAAACATACATATAAAAGAAATGAAATGGAAAAGGAATATGCAAAAGTTGTTTAAGAGTTTCATTTTTTTTTTGGTTTATGCAATTTATTCATGCAAGTATAACCAATCATCCTTAAGTGAGAGCATATAGATGAATAGGGTTTGTAATTAAGTAAGTGTTGGGTTCTTTTCAAATGAACCCTACATCTTACCAACCCATATTCAAAACTATGCTAACATAAGAAAGGAAGGAAAGGCTACACTAAACATGACTTTATAATTCATCACATGCAAGCTAATATTTAAGATATGAATAGCACACTTTCAGATTTGATGTTTCATTTATAAGTTTTGAAAATACTTTAAATTTAGTAGTGATAATTTCCATTCATATTTTACTTTAGCCAACACATGCACATTTGACATAAAGTAAACAATTTCATTTTAAGAATTTGAAAAACATGAAATCATGGATGCATAAATCACATGGAATATACAATTTAACATGTTGGGAAAGATCTAAAGTAATGTAATCATGTAAACAAACTCATTTTACTTAATTCCTAAAGACATTCTCAAAGAATAAGAAAACTTAGAATAAATCAAAGTGAATTTCAAAATTTTTTGGTTTGTTTGAAGTTTGATTTAATTTTGAAAAGGTGAGATGAGTTTGCTATTCTAACCCATTCCCACATGTGTTTTATATTCTTGTTTAATTTTAGATAATTAAATCTATTTTAAACATTGATTAGGTTAAGGTATGTATTAAGTGACTTAATTAATCCTTACCTACACCACCTTAGAAAATTAACTAAGTAATTATGAGCCAATGAGATGACATAAAACCTACAAGGTATGTAAATTTGCAATGCACCTAGTAATGAAAAGGCCTAATGCAATTTGGCTCACAATTAAAAGTTAGTTAAGCTAAGTGGTTTAGCTTAAGTACTTTTAAAACACCCTTTCACACTTAAGAAAGGGGTTTTAATTTTCTTAATTAGACTTAGGCTATTAAACACCTAAGTATCTACCCAAGATAGATTAATTAAGTTTTGGAGATGTTTAGAATTTTTGAAAATTGTTTAAAAAGGGTAATTAACGAATTAACCCTTAATTAAGAAGGTATTAAGGAAAGGAAAGGGGGTTTAGAGAATAGCTTAGGGGAAATGCCCCAAAATTATTCCATAAAACCCCTATTCACTGGATCTAACCTTAATCCAACTTAATTATAGGTAAAATCCACTAATTATACCTTAATTACCCTTAATTAGATGAAGGGGGTAATTAGGGAATGAGCTAGCAATTTCCCTAATTAAGGCCTCAATAAATCTCAAGAAAATTAGGGGAGGTAGAGGTCATCCCCTAAAATGAACCCTAGAAGTTTGAGATTAATTGATGATTTAATTAAGGAATAATTAGCTAATTAACATTCCCAAAGAAACCCAAATTCATAGAAAAAGGGAAATAAAAATACGTTGAAATCATTTTTAGAATATTCTAGATGGAATTATCTATCCATAGTATTTTTTTTTCTTTTATTTTTCTATTTTTCTTGAAGGAGTTATGATTTTTTGAAGTTATCTAAGTAAATTATGAATTAATTAAGCATTTTCTTAATTACTAACCTCTAGCTCATGACGAATGCGCGGGAGGCGGGCACTTTACATGCACATGTGAGCCTTACTTAAGTTATCAAATCGGGAGGATGAGCTCACACGCTTTTATCCTTAGCCATCCGATCAAAGATCAGACAGTTGAGGATACACCCATGGTTTATAAAATGGATAAGAGATTTAAAAATGTGGGAATAATCTTGGTTGTCCATCCAAACAGCGTGAATGGATGGCCATAGATTCATCCCTACCAAGGCATAGGAAGAATGAGATCCATCCACCTTCTAAGCTTTGATCCGAGCTCGATAGAGCTTGGATTAGTCTAAAACATAGCCCACACCTTCATAATGCAATAACCAACAAATCCAACGGCTAAGATCCTATGAGATTGAAGTTCACTTCACAAAGGACCAACACCTATGAGAATTAAGCTCAGAAAATCACTAACCTCACCGGAGGTGATCACCCACTCTCATTCTCTTGAGGAGCTTAGTTGAGACCTAAGCTGTTGAAGTTTTGAGCACTTGAGGTTGAGTGAGAGCTCTATGGACCAACTCCTCACTCCTTGCCTTGATGGAATTGAACTCTCCTACCTCTAGAACTTTAGAGAAGGCTTGGGCAGACTTGACTTAGCTCCTAGATCAAGTGTGCAAGAGGAATTGAAAGGAGATTGAGTATGGAAAAAATTCACTATTGGATGGAGCTCCCCTATTTTGCACTGTGCAAAACTGAAGAAAGCAAGATTCAAAACCTCTCTAGGGACCTTGGGAAGGCTCTCTGATGTTTGCTAAAACTTCCTAAGTTCCAATTGAGTGTGAATTCATTCAAATTTTGGTGGAGTAGGGGGAGTATATCTTCCTTATGGCGATTGTCGACCTCTTAGTTGTCATTTTGATCCAATTAACACCATGGGATGCGTTGTTTGGGTTATTAGTGCAATGCACGTGGTCAGTTTGGCCAGAGGAATGGAAAGCTAACTCCCATGTGCATCCAATTGAGCTTAAGGGGGAGTTTGAAATTCCAATTTCATGGCTATGTGTCGGGTTTGGTCCACGGGCCAAATGGGTTGACCCAAACCCATTGGGTTGGATTCACCACTCATCACTACGTCCCCTTGAGCTTTTAGGAGAGCCTCAAGTGATTGTGATGAGTGTATGACCAAAATACCCATGGGCTAGGCCAAAATTTGTTCTATGGCCTAGGGGTAAAATGGTCATTTTGCTATTATTTTCAATTTGGGTATGTTCGGTATGTTCAAAAAATAGGTTGGACCAAGTTTAAATTTGAATCCAAAAATTAAAATGGGTCAACTTGGGTCAAGACCAATGGTCAAACCAAGGGTTGGGTCAAGTTCATATGACCATATGAAATATTTTGGTGCCTTTGGTTTGGTTCAATTTGATTAGGCTCATATGACTCATTTAGGTCAAATGGGTCAAGTTGACCTATTTGACCATTTGACCTATTTGGTCAAGGGTAGTTTAGGTTTATATGGAGTGGATTGGTATCTTTGTTTCCAATTAATTTGGGTTAAGTTCATTTTGGCTCAACATGACCCGCAGTCATGTTGGGTCTAAGGTCAATTGGGCTAGGTTTGGTCTAGGCCAATTGAGGCTTTCAAGTTTCACAAGTGATTTGGAATGAACTTGACCCAATGGTTTGAGTCAATTTGCTTAGATCAAGTTTTGACACATTTTGACCCTTTAGGTCAAAATGGGTCAACTTGGGTCAAGCCTAGGTTAGGCTCAAAGGTTGACTTGGTCAAGTTCAAACATAGGCCATGAGTGAACTTAGATCAAAGGTTTCAAATCAATTTGGCCTGGTGGATTTTGGCTATGTAAGGTTTTATTTTTGATAAAGTGTTGACTTGGTCAACCCTTAAGTTTGACTTAGTTTGACCCAATTTGATTGATTGATCATCCCATGATGATTGTTGATCATGATGAGAAGGAAATATGAGTTTGGTTCAATCCAATTTGATTAGGATCAAAAGTTGGCTCATAAGGGTACTTTAGGTCACTTTGGATCAAGTGAACCTAAGTTGGTCAAATAGCTTGGTCAAAGCTTGATTTGAAGTTGATTGATCTTGTATATGGACTTATGATTGAAATATAAATCCATTTACAAGTGGTTTGAAGTCAAATGGATTTTGATCCATTTGAAAATTTCATATTCAAAGGAAGAATACATGGATTCTTGGTTTGATTCTTGACTTGGGTTTTGATCGAGTTTGGATTTATATATGAGCTCATGATTGTAGGATTGATTGAAACATGAAGAAAATCAAGGGTTTGGCTTGATTTGAAAGTGTTTTGGCTAAGCTTAAGATTTTGGCTTGAAAGGTTTAGATTTGAATTTGAATGGATTTGAGTTTGATTTTTGGATTTGATTTTGATTGTTTGAATTTATATTTCATTTACATATGTGAATATAAATAAGAATATAAATTGATCATGAGAAAATTTCAAGAATTTGAAAGGGTTTAATGATGATTTAGGTTAAATCCATTAAAGAGATTTTAAAGGATTTAAGGAAATTTTTTAATTTGAAATTTAATTTTTGCCTTGGATATGATTGATTTATATTTATATTTCATTTATATATGAGAACATAGATGAGAATACAAATATTTTTTGAGAAAATCCCATGAGTTTGAAGTGATTTGATCAAAGTTTAGGTTAAATCCATAAAAGGGAATTTAAAGGATTTAAGGGAATTTTAAGGATTTTAAATTTGTAATTTAATTTTTCAGTTGGATTTGATTGATTTATATTTATATTTCATTTATATATGAGAACATAAATGAGAATACAAATATGTTTTGGAAAGATCCCATGGATTTGAATATGTTTGATCAAAGTTTAGAGTTGATTTTGGCTAAGTCCTTTAATGGAAAATTAAAGGGACTTAATAAAATTTCATGAATTGATTTTAAATCTTGAAATTTGATTTGATGGGTTTGAATTTATATTTCATTTATATATGTGAATATAAATGAAAATATAAATGAATCATGGAAAGATCTCAAAGGTTTGAATAGGTTTGAATCATGATTTTGGTTAAGTCTTTAAGGGAAAATTATGGACTTAGGCAAAATTTGGACTTAGGAATTTTTGATAGATTTTTGATCATGGGTTTCAATGAAGAGTTTCAATCATGGATTTCATTTAGGTTGAGTTGAGTTGATTTGGAGTTTTGACATAAAAGAAGGAAAGGTGAGGAATGGTGCAAGCTAAGGGTAGGCAAATTTCCTATCACCCCTAAGGTATGACCTAATCCTATGGCTAAACCTTTCTAAGTCTTCTAAGGCTACGGGAGTGTCCACCTAATCACTAGATGTGTCTTAAGACTAAGGAACTCTTAAAGTCTAAGAGGAATCCTATGTCTAAGATGGAGATGTTGAGAGCTCATTCTAAAAATGAGGTCAACAATAGCAAAACCCGTAAGCCTGAAGGTGACCCAGCCATGGATATTCTTAAGAAGAATTTTAATGTCACGTTGTTCAAACAACTGCGATTTGCATTTCATACTTAGGTTGCGCTACCTGAGAATATAATCAATAAGGGACTCATTGGGTTTCTATTTGTCTATAATAATGTCAGCTACAGTTACCCTCTATTGAGCTCTAGCAAACCTTATGATGAAGAGGTGCTCCAACTAAGCAAAGTCTTTCGAACCATTGGGCGTCAATCAAATGCAACCCCTACTATGCTGTTGAAGAAAAGTCAGAGCAGGATTATATTGCTGCCATTGATATTATAACAACTAGCTCTAAAATGTGCAATGTGCTGCCATGGGTTCCCACTACCATCAAAGATCTTGAAGGATGGTGGCACAAAGCCCTTGGGGTATTGAACTACATCAAATTCCTCTATGGTACACCCATTGGAATGGATGAGCCCCCGCTTGCACCAATGCTTCCTTCACCTACTGTTCTACCATATGCTTTATATCCTTCTCATGCATGGAGGTGTTATCTGTGACCTTCCTATACAAACTACTAGCATCATCAGCGGGAGTGCACCTAGGATGGTCTAAGGTATGTACCATGGACGGTCGGCTACCATAGGAAAAGGTTGTGAGACTAGAGCTAGGCTTTGCAATGCTAAGACCACTGCCATCAACTCCTCTACCCTCTTCTCATTCTATGTATTTGATCATCATTCTTCTTGAGCTGGTGGAGGAGGTGTTGGGTCGAGTGAGAAGTATCACCTTCCTTGACCACAACACCTTCCTAGCTGTGCTGATCCCACTAAAGGGATACTCGCGTGTCGACCATGTGGGCTTCGGTGGTGTCGTCCAGCATGCCATCTTCATCAAGATCAAAGCTGACTATACCCTCCTCTTGATCTAAATGATCATAACCAATTATTTATTTGACTACAGCACGATAGTCCTCTATGATATCATCTAAAGAATGGTCATCTACCTTGCTTGGCTCTACTGGAATGTAGACTAGCTACCGACTAACCATTGGACTATGCTCAACAAGCTGTATGCACTGAATGTTTTGTACTAGCAGGGTGCACTCCCTAGCTGGCTCAACTACCATGGGGACTATGTCAGTGCCCCATATCCTCTCCTCCTCCTGATCACTTGAGGTGGTGTGACCACAATGCTTTTGGGTTGCCACTCCCTCTTTACCATAGTTGAAGTGGAAGGTCAAAAGGGAGAGTTTGACCTCACCTTAATGGGTGGAATAGATGGAGGGGGATCCTTAGGCCGTAGCCAGATAACCAAGGGAGATGCTCATTCCCTAGTTGAGGGTTTTTGAAGCTTAGCGGGGGTGGTAGATGCTGAAAGCTGGACTAGTGATGGTGGACAGTGAGTGGAGCAGTGTGATGGTAGGGACACCGATTGCCTCTTGACCGGAGATCTCCTCCTATGTCTGGATGATGCCGATGAGAACAATGTTGTTTGAATGATCAGCCCTGACAAGGCGCTGATCAAGAAAGTATATCAAAGTGGAGGCCGCTGATTGTCTGGCATACCTCCTCCTCTCACTTGGCTGGGCGACTCTAGCCTCCATGGCTCTCTCTATGAATCACCCCGATGCTCCTAGGGATCAAACCCCTCAAATCATGTAGGAAGCGAGACTCCGAGCGTCCGTGAGTTATGCCAACTTTGTGTAGAATGAACCATAGATCGGCATAGGGCTTCCTCCTATCCTAAATAGTGTCTCAATCTCTGCAGGTGGTGGTAGTGATGTAGCAATCCTATAGTAGTCCTCCTTTCCATCTGAAGTTGAGAGGGGTGGAACCTACTTCCACTTAAGTGGAGAGGTGGCAGGGGAACCTACCTCAACCACCACATGAGAGGCATCATTGACCTGCCTCCCACACTCAGTTAACCTTGAGGTTCTTGCTGCACAGTCCTGGTAGGGCGGATGAGCTTAACCTCGAAGGTGGAAGGACTATCTCAGATGCTAAGATAGCCTTCCCCTTAAGAGTAAGGGAAACAATGGAGGTGGTGCTAGTCCTCCCTAGAACTACGATAGGGATGGAAACTGAACTAGCACTCGATGTCAAAATTGGCACCAACACTAACAGTGGGAACCACAACTTTCTGTCAGAGGGAGACTTTAACCCGACTAGATATCAAACTATAGAAGTGGCTTATGTCCTGCCACCTCCTCTCTACTGATAGTGGTGAGGGTTGGCCCCTCACATGTGACTCTGACAGCCTCAAATCCACGCCTAAACTAAATCACATGTGTAGTAGTAGTGGTGAGCACATGTGTAGTAGTAGTGGTGAGTATGGCCTAATCCAAGGCCAGATCCACACCAGACAGAAATGAGAAGATCATCTTGCTGGTAGACATGATGGAAGATTGATCGCATAAGGGACAAAGAAATTGAGTTAGTATCTCTGCATTTGTTGAAACAAAATTGGATTAGACCCTTTCCTTGAACTATTGATTTGTCTTGTGATTTGATTTTTGGAATTTAAACCAACACTTAACAAATTTAGGTATGCTAGGTGGGGTTCATTATTTTGGAGAGATTTAAGAATTTGAGGAGAGACTTTATCATAAGATTTTTAATTTGATTTAGAACCCTCATTCAATAAATTTAGGTATGTTCAGTGAGGTTCAAAATGTTTGGAGAGACCTTTAGAGATGTATCATATATTTTTGTTTGAAAGTTGATTTTGGAAATCCCTACTTAGCAAATTTAGGCATGCTAAGTAGAGCTCAATTATATGTTTGAAAGTCTTAATGGTTTGATTTGTTGTTGGTTTGATATGTTGATTTGATTTGAAGAGAAGAACTCTCACTTAAAAAAATTTAAGTATGTTAAATGGAGTTTAAAATGTGTTTGATATTTGTTGATTTGATTTTTAAAAAAGGAAAACTCTTATTTTACAAATTTGGGTATGTCAAATAGGGTTCAAATATATGCTTGATATTTGTTGTTTTGATCTAATATTGTTTTGGAAATGAGACGCACACTTATCAAATTTAGGTATGTTAAATGTAGCTCACTTTTTATGTTTGTTTGTTTGTATATTGTTTTGTTTTGATTTTGGGGATTTAATTCTCATTTAACAAATATGGGTATATTAAATGGAATCCAAAAATGTGTGTTGGATATTTTGATTTTGAAAAATGGAACTCTCATTTAACAAATATGGGTATGTTAAATGGAGTTCAATTGTATTTTTTTTATTTTAATTTTGTTCTGATTTTGAAAATAGGAACCTTCACTTAACAAATTTGGGTATGTTAAGTGAAGTTCCATTTATATGTTGGTTGTTTTGATTTTGGTTTGAAAGATGGAACTCATTTAACAAAAAGTATGTTAAATGGAGTTCAATTATATGTTATTTTATCTTGATTTCGGTTTAGTCTTAAAAATGGAACTCTCATTTAACAAATATGGGTATGTTAAATAGAGTTAGTTTTATTTGAAAAATATTTTGGGTATGTTTGGTTTTAATTTTGAAAAAGGGACCCTCATTTAACAAATTTAAGTATGTTAAATGGGGTTAGTTTAATTTTTAAAAATGGGTTTGAATATGTTTATGTAAAATAGGTTTGTTATTTGATTTGATTTTGATTAGGAACACTCAATTTTTTTAGATATGCTAAGTGAGGTTCAACTAATTTTGTTTGAAAGAGGTATTTGAAAGATGTTGATTTTATTTTACTTGACTTTAATTTTAGAAGAGAATATTTGTTTGGACAATTATGTTATGTTGAGTTCTTATGATTTTATTTTGAAATGACTTTGAAAACTTTTGCAAAGAATTCTATTTGTTTTCCTTTAGATTCTCTTAAAATTTTGTCAAATATGGAATGAACCTTACCTCACCAAGCTAGCGGCAAGAGGTTCCAAACCTTATTTGACTTATAGCTGGTCATCTCCTTTGTTTAGTTAACTTATTATTATTTATTGGGGGACCCCATAGGAGTCTAATGACCTACACAAGAGTGAGGTCCTAAAACTTAAAAGATGCTAGCTATCTATGCTTAAAGATGAAATGAACAAAGGTCCAACTGAAAGAAAGATAGTCTCGAGCTTATACAAAAATATAAGTCCAATATCAATGCTTGGAGATAATAATTATCTACTAAAGATGGAGAGTGGAACTATCCCCAGCGGAGTCACCAAAAAAATCTATGGTGTTTATTTTTGAATGTATAGGGAGATCATAGATCATAGGGGATACTTATTGAAATGATGCATGACATTAAGGTATGATGTACTATCTTAAACAATAGAGACATCTCTTTAATGAACCTAATCATTTAATAAGGACTCTAAGATATAAGATGGGTCTCGAATATACAGATTTTTCCCCGCTTTATATGGATGAATAAAGTAGGTTTATATTAAATCGGGTTTTAAAGTTCCTATGGAGGTAAGCCTCCATAGTTAATTACATCTCGAGAATGAAACTCTAAGAATACTCGACAAAGTATTATCATCTCCAAAGATTTCAAGGTTAGACTATCAAAGGATTAGTTATATTTAGAAAATCAATTAGAAAGTTCAAGGAGAAGACCTATTTTTGGAATCCAAAGAAGATAAGTAGAGAGCACTCATGATACTATAAAGCCTAGTAAGTGCTCCAATCTATCTTATAGTAAGGCTTTATATATTTGAAATTGTAGAGATTTTTTTTGTTTGAGTTGAAATTTATTAGATTATAATTCACGAACACAAGGTTGTGAAAATGCATAAGAGGTGATGAGTTATGCTTATAGCCCAAAGGAAACAGCTATCTCAGATCTTAAATCTAGGGAGCTTTTGTAAGAGCTAAAGCATGAGCTAAATCTAATCAAAATATGGACATAAGGGATTATCTCCATAAGGTAGGATAAACATGTCAAACTTTTGGAATTTTAACCACTTGGAGGGGCCGCCAGTTAACTCCTCCTATGATTTTAAAACCATGTAGTCTAGTCTTATGAATTGCAAGATAGCTTGGGTAGTTATTTAATTGGAAAGAAACTAAAATCCTAAAACCCATTCCCTAAGAGACTAGAGCATGAGTGGTATGAGCAACGACTTAGTCTAAAAATACAAATCTTTTTAAATTTTAATTCATTTTAGATAGATCATTTTGATAAAGGAAATAAGAATTATTATGCCTAAATGCATGATGAAAATAGGTTATGGGCCAAATCAGAAGGTGTTCTCCACCACAAGGGGATGCCCTCAAAAGCATACACTTATCCTACAAGGATGGAGATCCTTCATGTTCAAGAGAGAAAGAGTATGCATGCATGATGTGAAACATTAAACCATACAGCTAAGGGGTTTCTAAATCTTATAGTTATCTTGATTATAACCTAGTCTTTAATGATGAGGTTATGAGTTATTTAAAGCTTAGTTATGAGTGATTAGTTGGGTAGAAAATTTATTTTATCTCAAGAGCCTAATGCATCTAGGACACACATTAAAACATCAATTATAAGAAATTATGAAAAAGCATGCCATCCTAATGCACAATCTAAACAAATCAACAATCAAATTTATAGCTATCATGAAAGAATAAGAGGTTGGTGCAATCAAGCTCCATCGTACAACCCAAAAAGAGAAAAGATGGGTAGCCGAGTTCTACCTTATACAGCCTGTTATATGAAAGAATAATTACAATTATAAATGAATATATGCTATGGGGGCCTTCATTCTTAACTAAAGAGGCATAAGAAAGGGTAATTAACTGATTTAATTAATGATCTAACTTAACTAATTCATAAAATCCATCTAATTATCTTTCCTTATACCAATTAAGATCACCAATATGGGAATGGGATTAAAACAACAAATAATTTCTCCTCTCTAAGCTTAATCAAAACCTCAAATCAAAAGATTAATACAAAGCTTTGATTTTGTTTAAATGATTTTATTTAATATGATTGTCCTTAGGAATTAGTGTAATTGAATGAATCATATGAATGTGTTTATATATTCCTTTTCAATCACTTTAAATGTTGTATGCCATGTGTTCTCATGCATTCATCTTTATCAAATTTAAATCAATCAAATAGAAATTATTTATATAAGCTTGCATATGTTGGCTTAATTTATCATATGTATGGCTATTATCATTATTAAATTCAAATATATTTTCCAAAGTTTATAAATGGATAGAAATATTTGGAGTGATGATAGTTATAAACATATAGGATTTGTATATGTTAATAGCTTCATTATATGAATTAAAAGCTCTCTTTTCTTATATTCATATATAGTTTTACATAAGTTTGAATGATAATGAGTACATAGTCTAGACATCCTAGGAATACAAGGCTTTAATTAGCCCAAAGGAGGTCATTTGTTTACCTCACTTCTCTGGTTTAATAATGGCACGTACTTATTTAATTTCATTCCTATATATTTTGGTATTAGAATTTAGATTGAGCTTTAATTCATATGCATAAATAATTCAATTAAATAAAATACAATCTTTTGCATAATTTTCATCTCTCTAATTATGTATACATTTACATGTGTTTAAGATATCAAGTATATAGTATGGACAACCTAAAAATATGAGGCTTTAAGTAGCCCTAAGGAGGTCATTTGATTACCTCACTTAACTGGTTTAACAATGGCACGGACTTATTTAATTTCATTCCTATGTATATTTGTAATAGAATTTGAATAGAGCTTAAATTCACATGTATAAATAATTCAATCAAGCAAAATATAATTATCAAACATATATATGTAGTCATCATCATTCAAATGTGCCAAGATATATTGTATGTATAGATATGTTAAGTGTTAAATCATATGTATGTTATGGGTGATGGAAAGAGATGACTTAATATATTTCATGTGATAGTAATTCAATTGCATTAATCTTAAGATGCCTTTCATATTGAATAGGGTTCTTTAAGGCTAACCTAAACTTAGGGTTAATTAAAATATTTAATAAGCCATTTACTAAAAATAACTAAATCATATTAATGTGCTTTAGAAAGTGGCTTAAGGTAGGGATGAAAGAAGATAACCCTTCTCTTTATAACATTTAGATGTTAAGTATAAATAAAATAAAATAAAATAAAATAAAATATAAATTAAAATTCACAAATCAACTAAACAACTTGAAATAAAGTGAACCCCCATGTTAACTTAAATAATTTCCAAATTTAGAAAATTATAACTCTGATGCTTAGTTAAGACATACCACACAAAGGCTTAGCACACACATTAGAATTAAGCTACCACTTTTAGTCCTAAGTTAGGATGGTGTATGTGTGATGTTATGTTTTTATTGTGATATAATATTTTAGACCATGTTAGGTTTCAGAGACTGATGTTAGATTAGCTTAAACTTATTTTCTATAGTGGATTATGCTTAAGGGGTTGCTAAAAAATAAATATAAAGGTTATGTTTGCGGGTTGCTTATCCCCAAGCATAATCCAAATTAGGATAGGCAAGCTCACCCATGCGGTGCTAACTCCAAATTATGAAATATAACTACTTGGGATTGTATGTATGTTTAGCTAACCTTTATTTTGCAGATGTAGTTAAATTTACTTTTCCTATAAATGTAATTTTGCAATAGGAATTAGGATTAGTGCTATGGGGATTAGGATGAGCAATGGCTAGAAGGCTTAGTCCTAGGGTGCCCTGTGATGCCTTTGGAGCACAATCTAATTAAAAGAAGGAAGGAGGAAGACATGAAGAAATGAAAAAAAGAAGACCCCATAGCATGTATTTAATTTTAATTGTAATATTATTTTGTAATTCTAGGTTGTATAAGGGTAGAGCTTGGCTACCCATCTTTTCTCTTTTTTTGGGTGAACAGCGGTACCTAGCTGCACCGACCTTTTATTCTTTCACAGTAGTTTATAAAATGCTTGATGTTGTGGTTAGCTTGCGCATCAGGATTGCATCTTTTTTATAGTTTCTTTATGATTAATGCATTAATGTGTGGCCTAGATACGGTAGGCTTTTATGACAATTAAATTTTCTACCCCTACTAATAACTCATAATTAAATTTTAAATAACTCACAACTTCATCTTAAAGCTTAGGATGTAAATAAGATAATTAAAATATTTAGGAACCCCTTAGTTGTATGTTGTATGTCTAATATCATGCATGGTATCTTCTATCACTTTTGCTAATGAGGGCCTCCATTCTTGCACTTTAAGGACATCTTGACCTATGAGAGTAACCCCTTATGATAGAGCTTCACCCTCTTTCTCTCTTGATTTGTCCAACAATCTAATTTCATCATGCATTTAAGCATAAAATATCCCAAGCCTTTGTCTAAATCAATGTGTCAAAAATGATATAATAAATTGAAAAGATTTTACATTTTTAGACTAAGTCATATGTGTCTTAATTAGGCTTTAGAATTAGGAATTTCTAAAGTTTACGACTATTTAAATTATCCATTAAGGGTGGTTTCACATTAAGTCTTTTAGTAACTTGATTGAGTTTTAACTTATGTATTTATTTTGTTTGCTTCTTACTTAAGATCTAATCTTTATGAAGAGAAGAAAGAGACTTAAATATTTCATCCCTAACCTAAGTTGATTTCCAAATATAGATTATTATTGCTTTAGTTTTCTTAATATAGCATTTCAAAAAATTTTTTACTTAAGTTTATATTAATCTTAATAAATCTTATTCAAACATGAAAGGCATCCTAAGATCAATGAAATTAAGCTACCATCACACGAACAATACTTCATTATGTCCTTTTATTATCAATAATATCCACATCTTTTCTTTTTTAGTATCATCAATATTTAATTTAATATATATTTATATGTAATGTACTCATATTTTTGCACACTTAATGAATGTTGATGCTTGGATTTGATATAAAAATGAGATTTTATCTCATATTTAAGCATATGAAAAAAAGTATAAGGACTTTAAGCAAGTATGTGCCATTGTTAAACTAGGGAAGTGAGATTGTCTAAGATCTCTTTGGGGCAACTTAAAGCCTCATGTTCCTGGAATGTCTAGACTATATACTTACCAATTTAAATACACATTAGAATATACATAAACATCAAAATAAAATCATGAAAAGGGTTGTGTATAAATATCCTTTACTTATGTAAAGTTTAATGGAAAAAAGAACGTTTACTTTATATTCTAATATATGCATGCACATAAATGAAATTAATGAAGTACGTGGCACTATTAAAATAAGAAAGTGAGATTATCTAAGACCTTCTTGGGGCTACTTAAAGCCTCAATTTTTTGGAATTTCTAGACTATATACTTGCCAATTCAAATACATAATACATAAGCATAAACATAGGAATAAAATAAATTGCCATCTTTTGATTTGTAAATAAACATTCACATAATTAGTTATTTATAATAAGAGTTGATTTAAAATTTATAATTAACATATAATTACAAAATAGTTTGAGATTTAATAATGATAATAGCCACACCATATGATAACATTTGTCCAACTCAAGCAATTTAAATGCAGTCATATTCTTTTAACTTTAAAACTAGAATACATGAAGCACATGGCATGCATATTTATGATAATTGAAAGGAAGTAATTGAATACCACCACACAACATACTTGATTTCATTAGAACCTAAGAACAATTAAGTTAAATAAATATCTCTTAAATCTAATCAAAGTTTCATTAATGTTTAATTTTAATATTCAAATTGAATTCTAAAGAGGAGAAACAATAGTTAGTGTTCAACCCATATCCATGTTTGTTTGTTAATAAATTTAAAGAGAATTTAAGTGACTTTATGAATTAATTAAGTTTGGCCCATTAATAACCCATTTAATTACCCTTTCAAAAATATCTTAATTTGATTAATTATTAAGCAAGATCTCCCAAATCATGATGATACACTTGAAAAATAAAATTTACAATGTGCTAAAGATTCTAATGCAATTTTTAATTAGTTATTTATTTAAAAATAGCCAATTACATTCAAAAATTAATAACTCTTAAACAAAAAAATTAATTAATTTGAAATTTTATGATAAGTGCAAGAATGTCAAGGTTTTTTTTATGAAAATGTGATGATTGGTTTATTATTTTAAGAGTAATTAAAGAAATATATAATTCACTTAAAATCAAAATATTCCTTAAAATATACATCCATTTAGGTTTTTAAGTTCATATAGAATAAATCCTGAAATTCCATAAAGTTTTATTCAAGGTTGTCTCCCTCATGGGAGGAGACCAAATAGATTAGATTGATAGGATCTATCACAATTATCACAATCTCATTCTATCTCTTGACTGGAAGTCACTTTATTTCTGAGAATTGAAAAGAAAGATCTAAAGGAAAATCATAGACACATGGTTGATCTAAAGTTTAGAGAAGTCACCTCACCGGCTCAAGCTCACGTGGGATACTATAAGATCTCCTTAGATCTCCTCGTTTGCCTCCCTATGGAATGCTCCGGCCGCCGTGCATCACCACTCGTTGCTAGAAATTTATGGCTTTTGGACTTAAAGAGCATAAGAGTTGGAGAGAGGGGTTTTCTTTTGATTGGGAGAAGGTGTGTGTGTTATCTTTTTAGTATGTTAAAAATGAGGTGTGTAAATTATAATATTTTTTTTCATGCCCTCCCCCTCCCATGTGAAGAAAGAAATGTATATTTTCTCTCCTCATGCTCACCTCCCTCTTTCTTTATTTCCTTATGTTTGGCATGATCTTTTCTTTATTAAAGCAAAAAATTTTACTTGGTTTGATGTATGGGGCAGTGAGTTATCTTATTTTGGTTTAAGATTTGAGTTGACTCATCATAACCCAAATTGAGTTAGGTTTCGTTAGGTGAGTCTTGTTTGCCCAATTGATTTAGGATTAAATTTAAATTATATTAAACTGATTATTTATAATACCTATAATTAATTAATATACTTTAATGAAGCTGAAATTAACTAAATTTAACCTAAGTCAAATTGGGCTAATTTTGGTTCACTTGGGTCCATGAGCCAAATTAGATAGATTGGACACAAATGAGAGTTAAATAGACTTTAATTATGTTTTAAAAGAATTTATAATAATTAATTTGATTTAATTTTAATTTATTTATATTTTGGCTTGATATGCTCATATAGGTCAATTTAAGTCAATTCCGGTTAGATTGACCAATTTGATCAAATTGGCTAAATTGGGTGCCATTAAGAGTTGATTCATATTCAATAATCAACTTCAGAATAATTTTAGCATTAATTTGGTTTAATTTTGGGTACATTTAAGTTTTGATTTAAACCTATTTTTTATCGAAATTCGGCTTAATGGGTAAAACGGGTTCATGTGGGTTAAATGACTATGACCCAAATTGAAGTGTGTCAAGCTTCAATTATATTTTATTGAGTATTTGAAATTATCTAGAGTAATTAATTTTAATTAATTTAGATTTAGACCTATTTTGGGCTAATTTGGGCTTAATGGGTTAAATTGGGGTTTACTTAGGTAGAATAACCAATTTGGTCAAATCAAACCCAAGAAAAGTTTAAATTATGTTAAAATATAATTTTAAAGTATTTTGAGACATTTAATTTAAATTAATTTTAATTTATCTTGAGTTTAGGTTAAATTGGGTGATTCATTTATTAGTGAGCCAATTAGGTCATTTGAGTCATCATTAGATAATCAACTACATAGTTTAGTCTTTTATTATATTAATTTAATAAATATAAGCATTTAGGGTGACTTAAAGTGATCAAATTTTGATTATTATTTTATTTTTGACTTGGTGACATAGGTCAACTCTAGGTCAGATGATATGATTGACCAATTTTAACCGCATTTGAATTTATTTTTGGGTTCATCTATACTTATGTATTGATTATGTGCCTTTAGTTTGGTTTGATTTGATTTAGTTTTGATTTTATAGGATTATTATGAATTTAGCTAATTTTGAGCCTAAATGGTTTAATTGAGTTAATAAAACTCAATTACCTTAGTCTGAGTTCAGTTGAATTCATATTTCATTTATTATTTTAAATTCTACTTTAGTTGCGGTTGTGCACTCAGCCACTAAGTATAGTATCCTAAGTGCCTAATTAGGAAGCTCTTAATCTAAGGTCAAAAATTCTAATTCATTGAGATTATGGTGATTATTAACCTCACTTGAGGTTAATAGAACCTTAGTGCCTAGAATAAATCTTAGGTCTAAGAGGAGGGTTGCCAACCTCACTCTCACTAAAAGTGATGTCAACAGTCATTTATATTAGACCTAACTTTAGTCAAAATGGCTTTGACATCTTTTGAATTGAAGAATAAATCTTAGGCCTAAGAGGAGGGTTGCCAACCTCACTCTCACTAAAAGTGATGTCAGCCATTTATATTAGACCAACTTTAGTCAAAATGGCTTTGACATCTTTTTGAATTGAAAAATAAAATAATTTTTTTAATTGCATTTGAAAGAAATTTTGGAAAATTAAAATTATATATCTCCCATGTCTCTGATTTTATCTTGGTTGTATCAAAAGTTAAAGAAGGTTAGGACAAGGTCCTGAAACTAAAATTCCTACCTTATCATATAAATGAAGAAATTAAAAAATATTCTCATAAAAGCATTCTTGTTGACCTCACTTTTGGAGTGAGGATTAATCTTTCTCATCTTAGATCTAGGAAACTTTCTAAACACTTGGATTTCCTTAGGACACTTCTAGTGATTAAGAGGACACTGAACTTAAGCTTAAAGACTTAGAGGCCATAACCCTAAGCTTAGAATCCACCTAAGAACAAATAGGTTTCTCCTATCCTATGGCCTAAACTAAAAAACTCATACTATTCACTCATCCAAACTTAAGCTCATGTAGATGGAGCTAAACCAACCTCAAATATATTCAATTAATCTTAATTGAATTTGATTTTTTGATCTAAGCTCCAAGATAAATTAACTTGGAGTTTAACCCGAGTTAACTCCACCATGATCCTATGACTCAATTCAAACCCATTTTAGCAAACTAAGTCCAATTTGATTTTCTAAATCACTTCAATTATTCATTAGATCATTTCAAGCCACTTGAATGCTTGCAATCAAGCCAATTGAATTAATGGAAGGTGACCAACCCAAGCTAACCCATTTGACCTAAAGGGTTCAATTGAGCTAATTAAGCCCAAATCAATTAAATCAAAGCCACCAATCAACTTTAAATTTATCATTAAACACATCCTAATCATCCATAACCCCAATTGGTCCAAGTTGGTTTGACCAAGTCACTTGACCCAAAGTGAACAAGAAGGGGTAATTGAACCTACTTAAACTCCCATTAGATCAAATCAAGTCATTCAATCCCTCTAATGATGACTGTAGGTCATTATTAAACACTCTACTACAATCAATTGAACTAATCAAGCTAATTGAATCCTTTGACCCAAGTTGACCTAATTTGGCCTAAAGGATCAAATTGAACCAAATCACATCTTTGATCAAATTGGTTGAAACCAATGCTTCCAACCAATCACTAATTGAATATTAAACATAATTCAACCTTCAATTGGATCAAATTTGATCAACCTAACTAAATCAGCCCACTTAGCCCAATTTGACTAGTTCACTCCATAATTCAATTTTTTTCAAATCAACTATTCTAATCAATCATCAATGATCAATTGAATTTAAACCTAATCCATGCTTAAGAAAATTTGGCCAATTTAGTCAAATTCATCAACATCACACATTTGACCCAAATTGAATCATATGGGCTAAATTCAAATCTAACCCAAATTTAATCAAAATAATTGCACGCATTCACTCTAAATGACCAATTGAACTCGCCCAAGTTATCACATTGGCCCAATTTGGTCAAAATGGTCAACTTAACCCAACTTGACCCATTTGACCATATGGGTCAAATTCAGCCAAATTTAACCAAACTTGGCATGACTCATCCTTGGGTCACCATGGACCTGCTGAAGCAGGCCCAACCCATGGTGAACCCATTTTGGGTCAAACCCATTGAACCAAGCCACCTAAATGGGGCAAAAATCTCATTCGGATGGGTTCTCCACCCCCTTACCCCATGGCAGCCACCTTTGGCTCTTCTTGGACAAGAGGACCATTGATGCAACCTAATCTAAAGTTGTTGGGCTCAGCCTTTGACTAAGAGAGGGCGAGTTCACTAATGGAAATCCATTGGTCCACCTAAGAGAGAGAGTACACATCATGCCAGCCCACTACACTCCCTCAGCCTCACACCCTCAACCACTTTAGCCCTCCATCTACCACCTATCCACGGATGGATGCCAAAGGTTGAACTAATCCAAGCCGTAGGTTCAGCTGAGGAGGAGAGTATACTCTTCCCCATTGATTCAAACTGTAGAGAGTTTTCCTAGAGCATTGCGCACAATCCCATAGCTTCAAATGAGCTCCATGTGCACTCCACCATTAGCGAGACTAGCTCCCGATCGAACCCAAGAGCTCCATCCATCTAAACTTTTTAAACCTCCACCAATCTTAAATTAACTTCCCACACCTTCACCTCACTCCAGCAAACTGAAATGAATCTTTCCTAAGTGATTCGATCACCAAAAGATGTCCCAAGACCAACTATAGTGACCTTTGTGATGGCGTTTGGTCCATAGAGCGATCAATGACGAGGAAGCTCATGATCTTCTCAGCAGGATTTTATCTCTTCAAGACAAAGCTACCTCTATTGGCAGACCACCAGTCTATAGCTCCAGCGAGGTAAAAATTTGATAACCGTAGATTTGGCCCTAGGTGTTGGTCTTTTTGAAGTGAATCGTGTTATCATGCAATCTCCACTGTAGGATCTTGCTAGATTCATTCCCTGATCATTTTGGACTCAATTTTACTATCGCATGTGCTTCGACAAGCTTGGATCGAGCTGTGGAAGGTGGACGGTATCCATCTTCTAACGCTCGTGGAATGATGGATCATCGGTTGTCTATAGGATGATTAGATTAGATGGCCGAGATTAATCGCATTAAAAAATATTATTTAATCCCTTTGAAATCATGAGATTACCGGACCGTCAAAAGATCGACCACAGACAAAATTGCATCAACCACCATTGAGTCGCCATGTCGAATGATTTAAGTAACCAATACCTCGGTGCCATGTGGAAAGCACTCTACGAAGGCCCGCATACATGGTTTAAAGGTTTAATTAGGCTTAAAAATATAATTAAATGGATAAAACTTCAAAAAATTATAACTAATTATAAAAAATAAAAAATATATAAATAAACCCATTTTAGAAAGATTTGATAGAGGTGAATTTAAGAAAAATAAAATCACTAATTTATGCCTAGTGAATAGTGCCTAATTAAAGTTTGAAGATTAGGTTAATTACCTAAATTAAGAAAAAATTACTTAACTAATTAATTCAAAAATTTGTGGGATGATTCCATGGGATGACCTTTACCTCCCATAATTTTTTTGGAATTATTTATCATGTAATTTAAAGAATTTGGAATTTCAATCCTAATTACCCTCTTTAATCAATTAAATAAGTATTAAAATTGATGAAGAGTAAAAATTAAATAATTAATAATAATTAATTATTGTAGATAGTGGGAACAGTGAGGAGAAATAATTAGGCCCCTTTCCTAATTATTTTTCTAAATGTATTTCTTTAAGAGGGTTAATTAACACATATAATAATTAGGGAATAATTAGGAAAGTTGATTATAAAATAAAAATAAAACAAAATAAATAATTGGTTTTGTTAAATCAAATATAATCCATTAATTTCCCTTTATGCTTTTAATAACATAAAGTCATTATAAAATTTATGAACAACTTATCGGTATGGAAAAATCATAAAAGTATTTAACTTAGATTCTTTTCTTCTTTAATCTGATTAACTCTTAAGCATGAGCCTAATTGTATTAGATTTCTTTAGCTGCATTGCAAATTTTACTTTCTAAAAGCATATCATTGAATGCTCATGTTCAAATAGTTAATTAAATTAAAGAAGTTTAGGTAAGGGCAATTAAATTGATGCGCTTAATGGCTTGAACCTAACCAACTCATAAAATCCATTTAATTTCTTTCTTTAGATATATCAAATCACCAACATGGGATGGGATAACTACTAAATAATATCTCTCCTCTTTAAGTTTTAACAACTCAAATATCAAAATCAAATTGTATAAGAACTTTGGTTAGTCTTAAGAAATATTTATTTGGTTTGATTGTCCTTAAAACAAAATGTAATTTAGTATGTTATGTGATAATATTTTATTACTTCTTTTCAATCATTATAAATGTGCATGTCATTTGTTTCACATGTTCATATTTTTATAAAGAAAAGAGAACCAAGAGAATATGGTTGCATTTAAGTTACATGTGTTGGATAAATATTATTATATGGTGTGGCTATTATCACTAATAAATCCCAAATTATTTTCAAAATTATAAGCTAATGATGTATAAGAATGAAAATTTTATGTTAATGTTGGTTATAAATGTTTAATAAAGTTTACATTTAGTTATAATTTTAAGATGATAAAGGATTATTTTGTCTTCATGGTTCATGTGCAAGTTTACATATGTTTGAGTCAAGTATATAGTCTATATATCCCGGGATCAGGGCTTTAAGTAGCCCCAAGGAGACCTTAGATAATTTCACTTAGTTTAATAATGGCATGTACTTGCTTAATTTCATTCATGTATACATGTGCTACAATTTGGGATAAAACTTAACTTTACATGACCAAAAGATTTTTCTTTTATATAATATTTGCATGAATTTCATTACTATGCTTCTATATATGTTTATATGTATTTATATTGGAAATTATATACCGGACATCCTGAATACGATTTTAAGTAACCCCAAGGAGGGCTTAGATATTCTCACTGGTTTAAGGCACGTACTTGCTTAAATCTAATATATCGATATGCATAACTATGAAATGAAATATTTCTTTCTAATAAATTCATGCATTAATGATCATCAAAATATAAATATATATAATGCAAGTATACATGTATATTGAATCAATATTATAAATATATATATATATATATATATATATATATATATATATATATATATATATATATATATATATATATATATATATATATATATATATATAAAGAAGTGTGTATGCTATTGATGATGGAAAGAAGTAGTTGAATGTTATTCATGTAATAAGGACTCAATTTTATTAATTCTAATATACCTTACATGTTTGAATAGGACTCCTTAAGTTTAATCCTAACTTAGGTTTAATAAAATGTTTATGAATGGTTCACTAAAGCAAACCAAAGTCAAAATAATGCACCTTTAGAAAATAACTTAGGGTCAAACCTCTTTCTTCTCTTCATAATAATTAGATGTTAAGTAAGCAACAAGTGAAATAAGAAAGTGTAAATAAAAAATAATCAATTCATTCAAAGATTTGAAGTGAAGCATCCCCTCATGCTCAACTTAAATAATTTTAAATTTTAGATAATCATACTTTTAAAGCATAATTAAGACACACACAAGAAAAACATTAGCACACATTAGAATGTTAAATAACATATTTTAATGTCATGTTAGGCATGTTATGGTGTTGTGTTTTATTTTATGATGTAATATTTTAGAGAATGTTGGATTGTTTGTGTGTAGACCGATGTTTAAGCTTAATTAATGATGTTTTCAATAGGGATTATGCTAAAGGGACATTATCATAATAAGTAAATATAAATGTTTTGCTGTCTTTATACCCTAAGCATAATCCAATTATGACAAGTGGGCTACCCAATGAATCCAAATAAAATATAATTTGGCTTGTATGATCACAACAATGTATGGTTAGGTTTCAATATATATATATATATATATATATATATATATATATATATATATATATATTATTATATATATATATATATTATATATATATATATATATATATATATATATATATATATATATATATATAATTTACAACAAGATTAAAATTAGTGCTATATGGTATAGGATGAGCAGTGGCTAGAAGGCAAAGACTTGGGAGGCCCTGTGAATCTTGGAGCAAAATGGATCCAAATAAAGGAAAGAAGAATATGAGATTGAAGACCCCCATGACACTTATTTTAATTATAATATTCAATTATAATCTGAGTTATATAAGGGTAGATTACCACCCAACTTTTCTCTTTTTGGTGTAATCTGTGCATCGACTTCTTATTCTTTTATGAAATTCATATGTTTGATTATTGTGTTGTTTGCATTAGAAATGGCATGCTTTTCATAAGTTTCTTAAAATGTGATGATGTATGTCCGAATGCGAGGTTTTAGGATAAAAAATTTTTTTATCCTCGAAAAAATTAATAACTAAATTTTAACACAACTCATAACCTCATCTTAAAGCCTAAGTTTATAATCAAGATAAATAAAAGATTTATAAACCCCTTACCTAAATTTTTTATGTTATCATACCGCACATATCATATTGTGTTACTCTTGAATAGGGAGGGTCTCCATTCTTGCACGATAGGGAATATGATTGATCTTTGAGGGTGATCCCTTATTGTGGAGAATACCTCCTCTAATTGATTTAACCCATGACTAAATTTCATCATACAAATAGGCATAATTTTCCCAAGTCTAGGTCCAAAAATAAATGTGTCAAATGATCTTAAAAACTTATGAATGTTCAACATTAGTCTAAGTCATGTTCACATATTAAACATTATTTAGTCTCTTAGGAAGTGAGTTTAGGATTCTAGCTTCTTTCTTAATTCTATAACAACCTAACTATCTTGCATCTACATATGACTAGCCTACATGATTTTAAAGCATAGGAGGAGTTAACTGGTAGCTACTCCAAGAATTCGTAAGTCCAGAAGAGTCTGAATGTGTTTATTCTTTCTTGTGGAGGTAAACCATTATATCCCATTTTTATGACTAGGCTTAGGTCATGCTTCTAGCAGGTGCTAAACCATATTAGATTTAGTTCTTAGGTTACTTATTTTTTTCAGGCTACAAGTATAAGTCCTCACCTCTTAGGCGTTTCCATAATATTTTGTTATTGGACTATAAGCCCTAGCATTCTAATAAGATTCCAACTAAAATAAAAATAAATTCTCTCTTTCAAAAATATATAGCCTCACTATCGGGTAGATTGAAGCACGTACTAGGCTTCCTAGTATCATAAGTGCTTTCTACTTATTCTCCTTTGGAATCTATGAAGAAGTCTCCTTATTCAAACAATCCCATTTGGTTTCTAATAACAACCAATCTTTTGTAATCTTTTAAAATCTTTGGAGATACTTATTGACTACTTTAATCAAGATTTTTCTTGAGAAACTCTCATTTCATAAGATGTAATTAACTATGAAAGCTTTCTTTCATAAGAAACTAAAGAATTGATATAAAATAAACTTATTTTACTTATTCATGTAAAGTAGGGAAAAGATCTCTGCTATATATGTAGACCCATCTATCTTAAGATTTTTTATTAGGTGATCAGGTCCATTTTAGGGTGATGTTTCTATCTTCCTAGATAGTACATCATACCTTAATGTCATACCCACTTACTTCAATCTGTGTGGTGTCTCTATGACTCCAAATTAAAACACCATAGATTTTTCTAGCGACTCCACTAGGGACCGTTCCTCTCTCATTCTTTGGTAGTCAATCATTATCTCTAAACATTAATAGTAGACTTATATTTTTCTTCTATAAGCCAATACTATCATTCTTTCCATTGGGTACCTCTATTTCATCCTTAGACAAGTCTACCAACATCCTCTAAATTTTGGAACTCACTCTAATAGGTCTTAAAACTTCTATTGGACCTCCAATAGGTAAGAAGGATCAACCAAAGAAATTGGCTAAAATAAATTAAATAAATTCAATCTAAAATTTTAAGAACATCTGCCACTAGGATGGCAAAGTAAGGTTCATCCAACATCATCAAAATTCATTTGAGCTCACTTTCTATGAAGTTCAAAAGACATTCCTTCTCAAAATTATAAATTTCTCCAATACACATATGAACCCCATCTAACATAACTAGATTTGTTAAATTAGGGTTTTAATTTAAAGTCAAGTCAAAAGAATAGCAACCAAAGCAAAGTCTAATCCTATGCTTTTTTTTTTCCAACAGCAGAGAGGTAAACCCTAGCCCTTTTTTTCTTTCAAGTACCATGTCATCCAGAAAGCTCATCTTCTCATTCACCTTGGGTGTGGCTTTGGCCATGGATTAGGCTATACTCACCTCACCCGTAGTCATCAAGTTTGGCCTTGGGTTCAAGCACTTTAATGTCACTTGTTATGGTCCCACCCTCAGTAGAGTGAGTAAGGAGGAGATGGCCAACAAGAAGCCACTTCTATAGTTTAATCTCCAATCAGATACCGAGTTCCCATCTCTTAGGAGGAAATCCTTAAGGTTCCTATGCCACGAGTACCACTTGTTCCTACTTTTTCTTTCTACTAGAACTCATACCGATTGCTTATGGAGTTATAGATCTCAGATTATTTCTCCAACCTTGAGGTCGAATTCTCCCATGCACCATTGACCAAGACTCAGTGTTGCAACAAGAATAGGAAGATTCAGAGGTACTATAAGCATATGGCCAAGAAGGTTGTGGAAGCCTCCCATGTAGCTGAAAGAGGGGTCCATTCGTGAAACCTCTCCCCTTCTTGGTGGCAGTAGGTTTCATCCTCTCTTAGCTATAGAGAGAGAGAGAGAAGGATGTGAGGAACATAGCATCATCACCCAAATGACCCGCAAAGTATGAGACACCAAATAGGGAGAAGATGAAGCCTTATGCTGATCTAAGGTCTGCTAAAGATTGAGAGTCTATGGACATTTGAGTCCACCATTCATGACCTAAGAAGTGATCCCTAAGTGTGAGGGATCATCTATAGAGAAAAGACTATGAGGCCAAGGTTGTTTCCAAGCATGAGAGAAAGGAGGTTTGACAAATGATGGCCTCAACATTGATTGACCATCATGATCGATGAGTCTAAATTCATTAAGATAGATGTTTTTGATTCTAGTCCCATGGAAGACCTTCTGGAGAGGCAATTGGTGTACCACCACACCACTCCACAACATTACCTATTCTTGTCCCATCAATCAAAGGATCGCCAAATACCATGTCCATCAGAGGAGTCATCCCCTTGGTGATACAATTATGTCCCAAGGACTATGCTCCATCCACTCTACCTATTGAAGTGAGGTCAAGCTCTCACCTCCCACCCAAGAGAGAAGAAGGAAGTGCGGCCAAAGAGGATCGTAGTCACCCACCACCACAAATAGGATGAGAAGGAAGAAGGAAATGCTTGACTCATATTGTCAACCAGAGATAAGATCTAAAAAACATGCAAGGCATCGCCTCTTCAAACACAGTCCAAGAGGAGTCACCACCTAACATATATCCCAATAGTTTGTGTGAGTAGATGACCAATCATTAAAGGAGATTTTAGACTATTATGAAAGAATGAGGCATAGTTGGAGATGAACATTTTGACCAAGAGAAGGTATGATGACTTCAATGCCATGAAGATGAAGTTTTGAATGATACCACTAAAGTCCACATGGTTGATACCCGAGGATCCTTGCATAAAGAATAGCCAGCTGTGAAGCTCAAGGCATTTTAGTTGAGGAAGGTGAGACACTCAACTCAATGCCTTCTCCAAATCAAGCTCAAGGATGACAGATTGATGGAGAGGAGAGTAGAGGAATGATGGAGGTGGCATTAAAAAATGAAGCACCTATCCCTCAACCCACACCTATGGAGGCCAATAGACTTGAGTTAGTACAAATCTTAGATCATCCTAAGAGCACTACGATGGATGAGGATACTAACATAGATAATAGTACCTCCATGCATGAAAAGACATCAAGATGGTAGAATAACAAAGGAGTATTGGAGTAGCTCAGAGCATCATCTAAAGGGTTGACCCTACCTGAGGAGTTCAATGTAGTTCAACACCCTAAGGTTTTGTACCATCATCCTTCAAGGTACAAGTATGAACCCTGACAACACATTGCACACTTCAAGGCCAATTGTTACAACATGCGGTAGTGACACCCTACTTTCTAATATTTGCAAGAATCTTTCTAGTAGCCTCGAACGCCAAATCCAATGGTTTGGTGAAGTCTTTGGGAGTTATAGTAGTTTTATCAAGAGATTTTTATCTAGAGTATGTAGGGACCTTATTAGAGAAACAAAATCAAATGTGTCCCTTGTTGATTATATTCTATGATAAAACTTGAGTATAAATATGAACCACAAATGTAGAACAAAGATACAATGAAATTCTTCTCAAGAATATTCAAGACGCCTTCATGCTCAAGGGCTTTACTATTAAGACATTTGAGAAGTTAATCAAGAAGCCTAATCTATAAGAGGAAGCCAATATATGCTTCTACTAGTCATCCAAGCACCCTCAAAAGTGTTTGAGAAGAACTTAAGGATAGCAGTAGTATATTAAGCGAGTGAGAGAATATGAGAGGCCTGCTTACCACTCCCACCTCCTCCTCTAACCACACAAAGGTCTTTAGCAATGCATAGCAAATGATACTAGTATCCATCATGAATACCCACATACTCTCAAATGAAGACAAGCCATATTTATTCAAGAGTGTAGTTAAAAAAAATTTTAAGAACCATCTTAATAAGACTTTTAAATACCCTAAATGGTGGAAGGTAAGAGTGATGATCCTAAATCTCACTACCATTACATAATGTCTAAGAGGATTGCTTTACATTTAAGCATTTTGATATAAGTTAGGAGTTTAGTGATCCCCAAAGAATACTTAGTGGAACAACCTTCTAAATTAAAGTAGTCTTTGGGGAAACATTCATCCTCTAAGAGGTGATATCTCTTTATCTAACCTCTTAAAAGATTATTTCTAAAATCAAGAAAATTTTTTTTTGAGCTGACAGCTCAAACCTCCAACTCTAAGGAAGGTTTGCTATTGTGAAAACAACTCAAGGAGGGTGGAAACCCAAGAACATTAGTAGCCACCATGTGCTTTGGATAGTTCCATAGAACCACCAGAGTCCAAAATTTTCTCCCATCAAATAACTACCACATTCACAGCTCTATCGCCATGTAGGAGTGTTATATCTATGGATGAGGGCACTTACCATATTACTTACTTTACTTAACTTTTATCATATACCAAAATTGAAGAAATCAATGAAGAAGAATAATTCCATTTACATCCTTTCTACTTTTGAAGATCTGATTTTATTCTATTGATTTCCAAGTCATAATAATAATAATTTAAATAATTTTGATCAATTCATGATTCAAAATATATTGCCCTTTTGAATCTTCAAGGTTCACCACTTGAGATATTTAGAGTCATCGACATGACCCTTTAGAAGGGAGTATAATGAGCATGTAGAACTTTCCATAACCTCCTCATCACAAGAAGTCATTGAAGCATCTGGGCAAAGTTCTATCAAAGGAAGACCTCAAGATTGAGATAAAGGTATGGTGTTGACCTCACTTTTGGAGTGAGTTCTCAACTTTCATTATATCTTGGACACTTGTAGACACCAAGAGCTCCTTAGTCTTAAGATACTTTTAATGACACTTAACCCAAAACCTAGATACTTAGAAGGGTTAGCCATAGGAATAGGTTATGCCTTAGGGACTTAAGAAAACTTGCCTACCCTATAGCCTAAACCCAATCCATGCTTTCCTTCTCAAACCAAACCTCAAATTCATACCAAGCTCAAATCAAATTTCAAGATTCATAATCACCCATGATCAAATTCAAGCTTAAAATTTCTCCATAAAACCCCATGATTATATTTAGAACCCTTCCTAAGCTTTCATTTCATCAATGGACTTAAATTTTTAATCAAATCAATCATAATTGATCAAATCAATCTCTCAATTATTTACCAAATCAAAATTCTAATTCAATCTCAAATCAAATCTAAGTCCAAATTCTTCTTAAGCTTATGACCCATCTCAAAGTTTAGCCAAATCTCCACCTAAATTATCCCAAACTTGATTGATTTCTTTATAAATATTCATTCATTTATATTCAAAATATAAATGAAATTCATACCCAAATAGCTAAAACCAAATCAAACTAAATCAAACCAAGCCAAATCCTTCTTAAGCCCTATGGACCTCTCCATAAGCTTAATCAAATCTTTATAAATCAACCCAAAATCAATTGGTTTCTTTATAAACATTACTCCTTCATTTATATTCACAAATATAAATGAAACCCACCCTAATGACCAAAATAAATCAAACTAAATCAATTCCCTACTTAAGCCCTTTTGACCTACATCCATAAGTTTGGTCAAATCTAAATCACTCCAAATCAAGTGATTTTCATGAATCATTATATTCATTTATATTCTAAATATAAATGAAATATAAATCAAATGACCAAAACCATGTCCAAAATCAAACCAAAACCCAATTCAAGCATTTTAGCCAATTTCTTGACTAAATCATATCCAAATCAAGCCAAACTAATAGATTTTCTCATGAATCATCCCTTCAATCATTTAGCCAAATATAAACATAAACTAATTATCAAATCAAACTCAAGTCAAGCCCGAGTTAGCCTTTTTGACTTGAAAACTTTAAATGAGCCAAAATCCATTAGACTCCAAATTGATTATAGTTGGATTTATATTTCAATCTTAGGCTCATATATGAGTTCAACTAAAATTGAATCAAGCCAAACCAAACCAATTGACCATTTAGGTCCACTTGACCCAAAGTGACCTGAACCCTTTTGACCAAGTTCTAATCCAACCCAAATTGGATTGAACCAAGCCATCCAAACTCATATCATGATCAACAATCATCCGATGATCAATCACCAATTGGGTCAAACCAAGTCAACTTGGTCCTTTGACCAAGTCAACCTTTAGCCCAAATAAAACCTAAACAAGCCAAAACCCACCATATAGCAAATTGATTGAAACCATTGATCTAAATCTACTAATAATCAATGATTGAACATGACCAAACTCTCAATTGAGCCAAACCAAGTCCAATTGACCATTTGACCTAAGTTGACCCAAATTGAAAAAAAGTCAAAATGACAAATCATAATCTAACCAAATTGATTGCAAACCAATGGCTCATGTTCATAATCAATTATTGAACGACCAAAGCTAATCAAGCATTGACCAATTGGTCAACAAACCTAGCCCAAATTAACTAAAGGGTTGTTGGCCAAAATCAAATTAAACCCAAATTGATTGCAACCAATGGATCAAGTTCATTCCAAATCAATTATTGAACTTGACCAAAGCCACAATTGAGCCCAATTTGACCAATTGGTCAACTTGACCCAACCTAGCCCAAATTGACCTAAAAGGTCAAATTGGCCAAAATTCAAATTAAATTTAATCAAATCAATCCAAAGCCTACAATCATTTTTAATTGACCAATTGAACATGAAACAACACTTAACCCAATCAATTGGTCAAATTGGTCAAATAATTGACCCATTTGACCCATTTGATTTCAAATGAGCCAAAATCAAACCTAAGCCAAATTGATTGAAACCACTTGAACTAAAACTCTCCAAATAATCATTTGAACCTAACCCAAGCCTTGGTTTTACCCAATTTGATCAATTGGTCAACCCAACCCAACATGAACCCATATGAACCCATTTGACCAAATGAAGCCAAAACCCATAAATCAACCCATGGGACTTTGATGGCTGGCCAAAATCAACCCAAATTGACCCTAGGTCAACCCAGAGTTTGCCCAAAAGTAAAGTGGACCCCACCCAAGGGGATTAGCCATTAGACAAACCTCTTTGCATTGGATTCCTTCCCCATTTGGCAAAGTCCACTCTCCCATCACAGAAGCCATCCAATTGCCAAATGAAGCATGCCTAACCTTCTAGCCACCCCAAGCACATGGATGAACTGGGAGGTAGTTAACTCACCTCCCATGCACCCAGCACCCATGGACAACAAAGAAGATCTCCCATATGACCTTGACCTCCCCAAGCCTTCCCCCACTCTGGAGCCACGTGGACATGATGGAGATAACTCCCATGGCTAGATTTGAGAAATGGGATTGAATCCTCCCTCAGAATTGAGGGATATACCCCTCAATTTGAAATGGAATTCATTCATTCAACTTCATTGAGCGAGAGTCAAGGAGAGAGCTCCTCAACCATTCTCCAAGCTCCCCATTTTTTCCCTCTCTCTTTTTCGTCCAAAATAAGAGGCCAATTCCAAATCTCATTTGCTTAATCCTCCACCAAACTTCAATCAAACTTGCACACACCTTCCTCACCCAGTCATAAATCATTTCCCAAGCTCCAAAGCCATAAGTGGAGTTCGATCAAGATAAAACACCAAATAAGATGATCTTCAAGGCAATCTACCCAAATCAAGGCCCAAGTTTCAGGGCTTCTCTACTAGACGGCTACCTCCAACCACCGCTCTTGAGCTCGATGATGTAATTCCTCAAAACCATAGCCTAGGTGATTTGGTTTGGTCTTTTGAAAGAAATTTATCATGTGATCTTGGATGTCTTCCTCTCCTTCCCTTGATGGTGTGAGATCATTTTGAATCAATCTAAGTTTGGTGAGCTCATCCAATGGAGAAAGATGACATCATTTCATCGCCATGAAGGAGAAAGATCATGCCATCTATTCATGATTGAAAGGGCGATGTGATTAGATCCGCTTAATTGATTATTCTCTAAACAGGATTAATCCCGTCCAATCTTTGATCAGATGGTCCACAAGAAATTCCATCCTCTGCTAGCTTACTCAGCCTCACGATGTGATAACTTAAATAACCAATCCCATCACATGTGGAAAGCCGTGAGCACATGTGATTTGGGCTTTAATTAGGGTTAATTAATCTATTTTTAAGGCTAAAATTTCTATAATTCATAACTAATTATAGAAAAATCCAAAAATATAAATGAGGGCTCATTTTAAAGGTATTTCAGTGAAGAATTTAATAAAAATATTTCCAATGGATTTGAACATTAAATAGAGCTTAATTAGGATTTAATTAGAAAGTTAATTAGCTTAATTACTTCTTAATTAATCATCCAATTGATTTTAAACTTTTGAGGATGTTTAGGAGGATGACCTCTGCCTCCCCTATTTTCTTTGGAATTTATTGGTTGCTTAATTAAGAAAATTGATTAAGCCCTAATTACTCTTAACTTCATTAAGGGTGATTAAGCATGAATAATAATTAATTAATTATTTAGACTCCCCATCAATGAACAGTAAGACTTGGGAAGTGTTGGAGCCTCCCAATCCTTTCTCTAATTTCCCTCTTTTCAACTAAAGTCCTAATTATTAATTAATTAATAATTAAAAACTTAATTAGCTAAATTGAAATTCAAATTTTATTAAATTATGCTTAATCTAGTGTGGCTTATGGAAATAGGTGGGGACCTCTTTCTACCTTTCCCTTAAGCCCATCTCATTTTAAGAAAATTATAACTTTGGTTAGTCTTTTTTGAGAGATGAATTAATGGATTTGAAAAAATCTAATTAAATATGATTTTTTCTTAATCCATCTTGGGTAGTTCTTTGGGTGTTCAATAACCTAAAGAGAGCTAATGAAATTATGGTTAAGCTCACATGTGTGAGAAAATCATGTAATTAAATGGTTCCTTAAGCTTAATTAATAAATGATTATGAGCTAATTGCAGGCCCCTTTCATTTCATAGCATTGCTATTTACTTTTCAATTCATTGCATATATATCTCATAATTATTTAATCAATTATCTTAAGTAACATAGGTAAGGGTTTAATTAATTGATTTAATCCATGATTAACTTAACCAATTCATAAAATCAACCTAATTTTCATTAAATCAAATTAATTTACACATATGGGGAATGGGATTAGGATTAAAAAACCTCTTTCTCACATTTCTCTTAAATCAAATTAAACATGAAATCAAAATGACTTTAAAAAAAACTTTGGTTTATTTTAAATTGCTTATTTAATGATTGTCCTTAGAATTAGTTGGATTGAATGAAATTACATGCTTGTGTTTTTATTTCTAATCATATTAAAATGTTGTATGCCACTTGTCATGCATTCATTTCTTTCAAAAAATCAATAAAAATAAATGATTTCATTTATGTCAAATTTGCATGTGTTGACTTAATTAAAAATATGTGTGGATATTATCACTATTAAATCTTAAATATATTTTCAAAGCTTATTAATGAATAATAATAGATTTTGACATTATCTATACATACATAGAGGTGCATGTGAATATAAGCTTAGTGTATGAAGTGAAGTTCCTTTCATTCATATGTTGATTTGCACAAATGTTAATGGGTATATTAGTCTGACATTAGGATTATAACTTTAAGTAGCCCCAAGGAGGTTTCTACCTCACTCTAGTGCAAAATAATGTACATGCTTGATTTCATTCTTATGCATTTTGACATTAGAATTTAGATAGAGCTTAATTCATTCATAAACAAATAAATCAATCAAATTAAATACAATTTTTGCATGATTTTTCATTCTTATAGTTGTTTATACATCCATATGTATTTAAGAATAGCGGTATGTCTAGGACACGGGGATGAGCTAAAATTTCATGGAGGTTCCTACCTCATTCTCCAGTCAAATAATGGCATAAGTACTTGCTTAGAACTTTCTTACATTTGAATGTGTATTTAGTTAATGAATGAAAATCCTCTTTTCTATCAAAAATCATTTATGCATCTTGCATTTAAATGTGCAAAAAATATATTGTGCATAGATATGTTTAGGACTTAATCATATGCATGTTATATATGATGAAAAAAATGAATGGATGTGTCATGTGATAATTTCATTCTAATTAATCTTAAGATGCCTCTTATTGAATGAGATTATTTAAAGTGAACCTAAACCTGGGCTAATTAAAATATGTAATAAGTCATTCACTAAAGTGAATTAATTAATTAATTTGTTTAGATGTGACTTAAGGTAGGGATAAAAAGAGTGTGATCCTCTCTTCTTCTCTCTTTATAACATTTAGTTGCTAAGTATAAGCCAAATGAAATAAAGAAAATATTAAGTAAAACTCACAAATCAATTAAGCCACTTAAAGTGAAACCTTCAAATTAAATCCTTTCTTATTTAGAAAATTATAGCAAAGCCTAGTTAAGGCATACCACACAAGCCTTAATACACACACCTTAGATTACGTCACCACTTTTATCCTTATATTAGGGTGGTGCATGGCTTGATGTTTGTTTAGTTTTATGATGTATTATTATAGAATGGATGTTAGGTGTATGCTTAGTAGACTAGATGTAGGTGATTAGCCTAATTATGTTTTCTAGATTGTGCTTAAGGGGTGCTTAAAATAAATATAAGTACTTTTGCAAGTTGCTTAACCCTAAGCATAATCTAATTTAGAGTGGACTTGGTTACCTATGTGTAGGTGCTAAGTCCAAATTTATACATATAACCGCTTGGGTTGTATGTGTATTTAGTTAACACTTATTTTGTGTGTAGTTAGATTTGCTTTTCCAATTTTGATGTAATCTTGCATTAGGAATTATGATTAGTCTTTGTCTGGAGGCCCTGTGATGCCTTTTAAGCAAGCAACCAAAAGAAAAAAGATATGGAAACATGAAGATATGAAGAATGAAGACCCCATAGCATTTATTTATTTGTAATTATAATTATTCATATACTAGGTTGTATGAGGTAGAGCTCACCATTTCTTTTTTGGGTTGTATATACCATCGCATGCCTTTTTTATTCTTTTATGTTGGGTTTATAAATTATTTGATTTTTGTTTATAATTGTGCAATAGAAATGGCATGTCTTTTCCTAGTTTCTTCATATATGGTGATTTAGTGTGTGGTTTGGATTCGATTAGGCTCTTATAGAAAAATAAATTTTCTACCCCAACTAACTCATAACTAAATTTTTAAATAACTCATAACCTCATATAAAGCCTAGGCATTAAATCAAGATAAAAAAAGATTTAATAACCCCTTAATGATATTGTATATCATGCATGTCATCTTGTTTCACTCTTAAGAGATTTCCATCCTTGTATGATATGGGAAGACTTGAGCTTTGAGGGTCTCCTCTGTGGTTGAAAATACCTCTTTCTTTCTAATTTAGCTAATAACCTTATTTCATCATGCATTTAAACATATAAAAATCCTATAGCCTTTGTCAAAATGAAGAGTCAAAAATTAGATAAAAATTGAAAATATTTGCATTAGATAAAGTCATTATTCATACCACATGCTCTAGTCTCTTAGGGAGTGGGTTTAAGGACTTCTCTTCTAAATAAAAAAATAACCTAACCATCTTGCAAAAAAAACATATGACTTGACCACATGATTTTAAAATAAGGAGTTAAATGGACAAAGGCCATAGTAAGAGTGATTTACCTCTTGTGGTAAATCATATACCCATCTTTGCTTAGATTTAGATGTGCTTTGACACTCGCTAAAGCTCCCTAGACTTAGAATCTGAGGTTGTTATTTCCTCTTTAGCAAGATTAAATCCTCACCTTTTATATATTTCCATAATCTTGTATGTGGGATTATAAGTCTATTTCTATTAAAATTTCAACTCATATATATATATATATATATATATATATATATATATATATATATATATATATAATTCTCCTCAATTTCAAATACAGCCAACCATAGTTTGATTGGAATGCTCACTAGATTTCCTAGATCATGAGCATTTTCTACTCATCCCTTTTTTTGATAATAAGTCTCTCTTTTGATATATCCCATTGATTTTCCAAACATATAATTTATTGATAGTCCTATCTTGAAATCTTTGGAGACAATAATTTCTACTTTAATCAGAGTATTCTTAAGGAACTCACCTTCTTTAGGATGTAATTAACTATGGGGCTTGCTCATAGGAAACTTTAGAACTCGATTTATAAATACTTATTCATTCATATAAAGTGGGGAAAAATCTCTTGGATATTGATGACCCATCAAGCCTGGAGTCTTTATTAGGTGATTAGTCCATTATAGGAAGTGATTTCTATCTTTGAGATAGTGCACTATTTCTTGATGTCATCCACCAATAAGTACACTCAAATCTGATGGTGTCCCCATATACATCAAATCAAAAAATAAACACCACAAATTAACCATAAAGGATCAAAGGACTATCGACATAAGACATTGCCAATAAGAGCATAGAGATACCCCATGCTTCATTTGATGGGTTTAGACTCTCTTGAGGTAGTTTGCCTACAGATAGTAATGAAGGGTTGCCACAATTTATTATCACTATAAGATACTAGCTCACTCCATGAGACTAGGTGAGTCAAGAAGGTATTGTAATTGAAAAGATGATGCATCCATTCAACTCGACCTCCTCCATGCTTAGAAAGAGAGATGATCATATTGATAAGATGGGGATCAAAATTGAGAGTTGATGGCAGAAAGACTACCCATCAGCTCATTTTCTTCCCATAGCATGAGAGTTTGACACATACCTCAAATCATCCTAGATGCATTCTCAGAGGGTAGTAGCTTGTATGAAGGTGGTGGATAGTACCTCCATGCATGAGAAGGATATAAAACACATGGTGGAGCAAAGATGAAACAAGCCCGGGTGGCTCATGTTCCAAAGGTAGACCCTACTGAGAATTTGATGTAGTCCAATATCCTAAGGGTTCAACCCAAGATATAAAACATAATGGTGAACCTCTCAACTCATTGCACATTTTAGGTGCAATGCAGATAGTAATGCCCTTCTTTCAAATTGTTTATTAGCAGTTTAGCGGGTGTTGCATTTGATTGGTATGCTGAATTACCCAACAGTTTGGTAAAGATATTGTTGAGTTGGAGCACCTCTTCATCAAGAGGTTTGTGGACCTCATTAAGGGTTACTAGGATCTTGTTATAGTGACACAAGTCCCCAATGAGTCCTTATTGATTACATTCTCATGTGGAAAACCCAGTATGAAATGAGAACCATAATGTCTAAACAACACACACATAGATTCTCTAAAGAACATCCATGGCCCTATTGCTTTCATGCTCAAGGGTTTACAATCAAAACCTTCAAGAAATTAATCAAGAAAGTGGCTAGTCTATAAGAGGAAGCCAAAGTTGCCTTTCTAGGACCTCAACCAAGCCCAAATCTCGGAGGCATTTGAGAAGAAACCAGGTAGTCACAAGTAATAAGTACAAAGAAGGGTTCAGCCAAATAGGCCTCGAGCTCAATCTCTCACTCCTCTACACCACCTCCATCATACACCACCTCTTGCCATAGCCACCACACGCCTCCTCATCAGATCATCGATAATAATCCTACCACCATAGTATTTTACTTACCTAATCTTATTGATAATTGAATAAACCTTATTCATTTAAGAGGGAGGTAGGAAGATCTTTAAGAATCTCTTAAAGAAGCGATTTCTACATGAGCCTAAGAGGTGAGGAAGTGGGCAAGAGTCATGATCCAAATATTGCCCTTACCAGCACATGTCTTAAGATTGCATTACCTTTAAGGGCTGAGATGCAAGTCCATTATCATCCCCAAGGAATACCTATTAAAACAACCTTCTAGTTTTATTAGAGGATCCTTGGGGATACATGATCCTCTTAAGATAGGAAGGTTGATATCTCCTATCCCAACCTCCAAGAAAATTATTTAAGATCAAAAAAATTATCCTAGTGCAAGTGTAGCTCAAACCTCCAACCCAAGGAAGGTTTGTAAGTCTAAGGACAATTTAAGGGAGGTGAGCCCAAAGAAAGCATAGACAACCCACTTGCTCTGATAGATAGTAGCAACCATTGACCAATTCTAGCACTCTTCCATAATATAGCCTCCAAATCCAACTCTTCTTCTAGAGTCATATTGTATAGAGAGGGGGGTGCAAATCCCTCACTCACTCTTTACTTGATTTCTATTTTATACCTCCATCCAAATCTAAGAAATCAATGAAGTTGATTCCACTTATATTTATGTCACTTTGATGATCTAATTTTATTTCTATAGAAGCTCTCCAAGTCTAATTAATAATAACTCTAGTTCGATCACTCTTCTCTTCTGATTTAGAAATGGATTACCCATTCTTAATCATTCAAATTCTCCCATTGAGATTGATTTGGACCAACTCTCGATGATCTTATAGGAGAAGGTAGTGAACCTCATGGTGCAGTAGAACTTTCCACTAAACCATCTCATAAAAGTCACAAGTCAACCTTCATAGGGTAAAAGTTCTACCTCATATGGTAGCAGTGATAAGGATAAGCAAGTCATTGGTTCAAGCGATCAAGTGACCACTCTACAGGATGCTCCACCTATGATATGCTTGTGGAGGACTAGCCCAGAGTTGACTACAATGTCCTCACTCACCTGAGAAAGTTGTCAGCTAAGCTAAGTATATATGATGCCCTTGTCTTATCCAAAAAGATGAGGGAGTCATTGATCAAAGCCCTTCTCGATTCAAAAATATGCTTAGCATACCACACTATTGGAGAGAGGCATGTTATTCAAGAGAAGCTGTGGAGTTACATTCACCAATGAAGACCTTCTTTTGGGGACAAGCACAACCGCCCTACATCACATGGATATGGGCGATTCGCACTCTCCGGGTGTTAGTTGATCCAGCTGCATTAGTGAACATTATAAGTCTAAAGACCCTTATTGACTGAGGATTGACATCTCAACTCAAGGAGTTCGGATGATGTTGAGAGGATTCAATGAGCAAGGTGAGAGGCTTTAGGCTCCATTGTGTTTCCATTAGAGATAGATGACCGAAGACATAAGCCAAGTTCTACATAATTTTTCGATACATCTTTCACTTTTGCTCGAGGCCTTGGATACATGGAAACAAGATGGTTCCATCTTTTACATAAGTGCATCAAATTCAAAGAGGTGGAATAATATTGTCAAAGGAGACTTGAAGCCATTTTCGCTTAGAGAGGTAAAAGATATATAAGGATGCACTTATCTTCTCAAAATCAAATCTATTCTCAACTTGGTCAATGTTCAAAAACAAAAGAAAAAGAAAAAATAAAAAGAAAAGAAAAGAAAATGAAAAAGAAAAGAAAAGAAAATGAAAATGAAAATGCAAGTGAGCAAGAATCGACATAAGGAAGAAGTAGAGCCGATGTTGATTCCCCATAGTTTGTTCCTCCATATGAACACATGGGTTGGATGACTCACTCAAAGGAAGAGGTAGATCCGAAAATCTAGAGGTGGAAGACCTCCTCGGTGGCCTAGAGCTATGTTCCAACTCAGAAGTACCCGCTATCCACATAGACTTAGAGCTCAATTTGAGGATGAGTCTCATGTGGTTAGCACAATCAACCCCTCTCAGGGTCCCTTTGAGGTGACATTCGAGCACACATGATGAAGACCGTGCCTCCAAGCAAAGCATGAATGTATCCAAGATTATGTAGAATAGTAGCATTAATTGGGAACCTTAGCTCTAACCCTATTTCTCTCAAAAGTTGAGGGTTTGGTAGTTAAGGAGGCCCCAAGTCATCCATGATGTTAAGCCAAAGAGGTTTTGTTGGGAGCATCATCCTCAAGTCGAAGAATGAACTTGAGGATGATTCATATAAAGATTTAATACAATTACCTTTTGATTGGTATTCACCTTGTGTTCTTAATTAGAAAGAAGGATTAATCCCACATACTTGGTCTAAACAGATTACTTTGAAAGGTTATGGACAACCAAAGCTAGATATTCTCAATCACCAGACAAGGATTACAAAAGGTCCACGATGATGAACCATTGCCTAATCATCACAATCATTTGGAGTCCGATAGGTTCTTTTCAAATCATGCTAACTCATATGAGGAGGTTGTTTAGAAACTTGATGATCCAAAATGCACCTCTAGAGTTTGAAGAAGAAATCAAATCAACCATTAATGAACTTAAAGAAATCAACTTAGGAATAAAGAAGATCCATGCCCACATTATTCCTTGTTGAATGAAGAAGAAACCAATGACTTAGGCTATTGATTGAGTTTAAGGATTACTTTACATGAAGTTATGAAGAAATGCTCGTTTTATCTCGACGTAGTAATCCATAAACTAGCAGATTCTAATGCTAACTATCAAGCAAGCTCCTAGATGCATGCGATTAGACATTGAACTGCATGTCATTTCTAAATCAAGAAATTGATCGATGCTAGCTTTATCAGGGAAGAAAAATATCTCACCTAGTTGGCCAGTGTCATTCCAGTTAAGAAAAAAAATGGCCAAATTTGCATATGCATCAATTTTAGGGATCTAAATAAGGCATGTCCTAAGGATGCATTTCCACTTCCCATGCTAGAGTTGATGGTGGACATTACCTCATCTAATATAGTATTCTCTTTCATGGTTGGGTCAACTAGCTACAACCAAATTAAGATGGCCCGAGGATAAAAAAAATAGCTTTCAACCTCGAAAAATTTATTGTTATAAGGGTCATGCTTTTGAGCCTTTAAAAATAGGTGCTATATACTAGTAGGCTATGACTCGAATCTTCAATGAACTCATTCATCATTAGGTTGAATGTTATGTTGATGATCTTGTAGTCAAAAGTAAAGAAAAGGAAGACCATCTCTTTGACTAGAGAGTGGTTTTGAATGGTTAAGATAATTTAACCTTAAAATGAATCCTAAAGTGTGCATGAGTAGCTTCGGAAAATTCTTTGTTGTTACGACCGTGGAATAGAAATCAACTGAAGAATAAGGCAATCTTAGAAATGCCACCCCTAAAAGTCTAACTCAGATCATTTTCCAAGGGGGCATATCTAAGACGCTTCATTTCTAACTTATCAAGAAAATGTTAGCCATTCTCATCACTTGTCAAAAAGGATGCTAAGTTCAAGTGGGATGACAAGTGCCAGCATGCTTTGAGACATCAAGCACTACGATGACCGCGGTTCTAGCATCCCCTATCTGCAAGCCATTGATATTATATACCGCTGCATCAGATGACTCTCTTGGAGCTTTGTTGGCTCAAACCAACGATGAAGGGAAAGAGAATGCACTCTACTATGTCAATCATCATCAAATTCCCACTGAGGCAAATCATCCACCTATTGAAAAGTACTGCCAAGCTTTAATCTTTGCATCCAAAAAGCTATGACACTACATGCTTTCCCATAAGGTGAATCATCTAGATCAATAATTATAATATCTCAGACGATTCTCGACATTGATGTTGGTCCATGATTTTATCATAGTTTGATATCACATTTGTTCTCCATGTAGTGAAAGGAGCACTAGCATTTCTTAGAAAGACACCCACTTCCGATTCCTCGCTAGTGATGACCTCCGATGAACAAATCATGAACTTAGGGGACAACATTCATCGGAGAGATGTATTTTGATGGTGGCTTCTTTCAAAAGGAGAAGAACCATGATCTACTCTTCAGAATGAGGTAGGAATAATCCTTCTAACTCGACCGATGTGATGAGATTCTCATATCATCCACCCCATGCACCAACAATGAAGTCAATATGAGGCTCGACATTGTTTGGAGTTAGCCATTATGCTATGCATCTAGCATCAACATCTTCGGATTCTCACTAGTTATCAACCAAATTGGGGTCTTACAAAGTTCTAAGCCTAAGCTCCATTACCACAAGTATACCATGGAGTTGTTGGCCCAAATCCTAGAGGTTACCATCTACAAGATTCTTGAAGAGAAAATGCAGTATTTACATCTAATCTTGCCAAAGAGTTGGCATGAAGATGAGTCCATACCAATAAGGGTCCAAAATAGACAAGTCTTATCCCTTATTGATTTGAACTCATCGAGAGACTCTCTCTTGAAGGGGAGGTTATCAAAAAGGATGATGAGTTAGATTGGAGGCAACCATTCATGGATTATCTAAATACAAGAAAAACTACCTCAAGAGAAGTCATTAGCCATCGTGAAGCAGAGCTCTCATATCCTCATGGATGGCACTTATAATCCTTCGATCATATGTGGTTATTATTGGACAAACATGAAGCCTAAGATCATGACCAAGGTACACTGTTTATGTGGAGCTCACCTCCAAAAATGAAAGCCAAGATCAAAAGACTAGATACTACTAGCCTTTGATGATCATAGACTTGGGTGTAGGAGATGCCACCAAGTGTGCATGTGGTCTTACACCAACCACCCAACATTCTGCATCCTACATTAGTCTCATGGCCATTCGAGTGTTGGGGTACTGACATAGTGGACTCGATCGATCCTCCTTCTTCTAAAATTCATCGATCCATTCGTGGTGAATCCCACTCAGAGGTCACAGCTCAACATGTGCTCAATTTTTTCGTGAATATGTCATAGGTTCTGGTGCCTCGATGAATTATATCTATAATGGTACCATTCAAGAGCACTAAAATCAAGCTTTTCTGGAGACACAAAGATCATGAGATATTCCACCATCTATTACCCGAGGGCAAATGGATTTAAAGCCTTCAATAAAACTCTCATCCGATATTAAAGAAAATACTCTGATAATAATATGGACATGAAGTAGTTGAAGCCTTTGTGGGCTTACCGCACTACAGTGACTCAACTCAATCTACCCCTTTCTCCCTTAGTATGGGTCAAAGAAGTTCTACCATTAGAAGTCCAACTCCCATCATTAAGGATAGGGTAGTAAAATCATGGAGCATAATGCCAAGTTATAGTTAGAAGAGCTCAAGGTTTGAGGAGAGATTCCTTGGGCATGCCAAAACCAAATGTATAAAGCCAAAATGATTCAAGCTCATAACAAGTTGGTCCTCTAGAGCTTTTCAAGTAGAGAGCTTGTTTTAGTTCTAAGAGACCAATTGTTGCCCATTGAAAGATGGGAGGTAAGTTTGAACCCACTTGGGAAGGCCCACCATAGAAAAGGCCCAAAAGGAGGATCTATCAACTTATAAATTATAAGGAGAGCACCCTATGCTTCCAATCAATGGGCTCTACCTAAAGAAATATTATCCATAAATCTTGTTTGAAAATAATTATCAATTAGACTTCTTTCCATTTCAAATTCCATTCAAAATGGTTGGAAAAATCTTTTCTTGCTAATATGCCACGATGTGTTTAGGGTAGGTGTAAGAGAACCCAAGTGGCATCCTATTCCTTCTTTCACAACATAAACATACATACATATTTTTTATCTCAAGCTTCTTTGATGTGAGCAAGCATGCACTCATATCATTAGTGCCCAGTCAACATGTCAACTTACTGTGTTACCCCTGGTCTTATTGAAAGATATAAGTCTGCTATGCTTTCTTTCTTGATTTGACCACTGCACACCGAAGAGCACCTTGTTAGCATGGTATGCCTTACTACACGATCGGTAAGCTACCCTCATGTTGACTTCATTTAAGAGTATGTAAGTTTGATATGCATTCTTCTTAAACTAGCCATCATGAACTGACTTGGTTGAGTATATATGACAAACACACGAACACATATGTTTTGTCTCTGCCTATTTTGATGTGGGAGAAAGCCCCCTGTGGCACTCACTCATACTCTAGATTAATTTATATGCTACCATGCTAGGTTACCCTGGTCTCTTATTGAAAGATGTAAGTCTACACTTTCTTTCGATTTGATCACCACATCGATGAGACTTGTTAGCATGGTATCTTAATATACTAGCTACCTCATGTTGGCTTGTAAGAGGATGTAAGCACATCTTCTTCTCAACTACATGTGAACTAATTTGGTTGAGGATTGTAAGTCCCATCCTTTCCTTACTACTTCAAGTTGGGTCTAGTCTTTCTTTGGACTCTCACTTGGTAGTCACCCAGGTCTTGATATTCACCAATGGGTCACCCTAGCAATTAGTCCCTACTTTGAAAGATGTAAGTCTGCTACGCTTTCTTCATAAGTATAAGAATCACCGATGAGCGCCTAGTCGAGATGCTAGTCAAGACAAACTATCCCAACAATCGTTAATTTGGGAGATGTAAGTCTACACACCTTAGATTGCACACACCCTTCGTTGGTGTTTGCCATGTCGACTATGACTACCCGATGGATACACCACATTGTAGATGTAAGCTATGTTTCTCAAGGACACAACACCTATGGTTTTCTTTACAGTTTAGATAAAGCCCCAAGCAACACATCCCATATGGGCACTCTATTTGGATCATGTCCTTAGCATTTATTGACACTACTCCTGCCTTTGGATTAAGTCCCTTTCCTTAGCCACCTGGTTGGAGAATTTATCTCTTGGATATAGATTCTCCCTTGTCAGTAAGTCTAGATAGACTAGGATATAAGCTCTCGGTGGTCCCTCACACCAATAGTCCACATAAACATAATAACAAAACATATATATATATATATATATATATCTTCCCTTCCCTTGTGGATTAGGAGCAAAACCCCATCAGTATATTTTCCCAAGCAGGCATCCTATCTTTAGGTCAAAGAAACCTTAAAGGAATCACCGACTCTTGAGTTGAGATAGTCCCTCGGCACTCTCGAGTTGCCCTTAGGTCTGATTTGAATCATTGTGCCACCAACGAGTCACCCCAGTAGTCTCCTTGCTTTGGAAGATATGAGTCTATTACACATTCTTTCCAAGACGACCCATAATACATGTCATTTTAGCGGGTTTGATTTGTTGTGCTATCAACCGATCACCCCAGTGGTTCCTTATTTAGGAAGTTGTAAGTCTACAAGCTTTCTTCCTAACTTGACCATTGCACTCTGAAAGGAACCCCTTAGGTTGGTTAGCTCTACCTCACAGTTGGTAGCCTATCCCTTTGGATTTGTAAATCTAAGATAGGTTTAGGCTAATATTAGCCCATTCTTAGTGGATCCATCGCACACCGATAGGGTCCATCTTAAAATTTAAATGAAATTGTTTCTAACTATTCTTGAGTCGATATGAGTCCACGACATTTCAAATAATCTCCTTAAGTTGGTTTGATTGTGCTATCAACCATCACCCTAGTGGTCCCTTGGAGGATGTAAGTCTACAAGCTTTCTTCCCGACTTGACCTTGCACACCAAAAGGCAACCCTTAGGTTGATAGCTCTACCATGGGGTAGACTATCTTTTGGATTTGTAAATCTAAGATAGACTAGTGATATTAACCCTTCTTAGTGGATCTATCGCATCAGGTATATTTCCATTTTCAAATCCATCATCCCAGTGGAGTCCGATTTAATCCATATATTTGAACCCACTTTATCCTCAGTGGATCTAAGCTCATATTTCCAACACATGTGCCCTTAAAATCAGAATCATTATCCTCTCCCTAGTGGAGCCTCAAACCATAAGTCAACAAATCAAATTAAATTCTCATCCCCGGTGGATGCCCCGCCAATTAAATTAAATTAATTTCCTCCCCAGTGAGGCACGAATCATATCCTCTCCCAAGTGGAGCCCTCATAAAATCAAACCTAATCAAATCCCTATCCCTAGTGGATAATCTGAACCTACTTCCCTAGTGGAAGGTTCATGCACTCATCCCTAGTGGATCTTTTCCCTCTAAATCATATTAAAATCAAACTTTTATCCTCTTTGGATAAACTGGACCTGCTTCCCTAGTGGAAGGTTCACATGCTTGATCCTTCAGTAGATCCTTCCTTCCTCTCTTATGCCCTTGGCATAAGTTGAGTTGCATTGCACTAAGATCTTGATTCCTTCTACATCTTGGGTTTAGGAGTAGATCATTTCTATTAGTGGTTGCAATCCTTCGGACATTGTTGATCATCTCGGTCAACACATATGTCCTGCGCCTAGTTACACCACACCTATTGCCTTTGTTGACCTCACTTTGGAGGTGCTCTCAACTTCTTCATCATAGATCTAGACTCTTATATAGACACTAAGACCTCCTTAGTCTCAAGACACTTCTAGTGATTAGGTGAACACTTAACCTAAGCCTAGAGATTTAGAAAGATTAGCCATAGGAAAAGGTTATGCCTTAGGGATTTAGGAAGACTTGTCTACCCTATAGCCTTAAATCCAATCCTTGCTTCCTTCTTCCAAACCAAACCTCAAATTCAAATCCAAGATCTCAAATCCAATCCTAAATCAAATGATTGAAATCTATGATTAAATTCGAATTCCAAATCCCTTCCTAAGCCCTTTGATTTTATCTAATGGACTTAGCTTAAACCAAATTCAAATTAACCCCAATTCAATTGATTTTTCTCAAATTCAAATTCAATCTCAAATGAAATCCCAACCCAAATTCCAAATCAAATCCAACCCCAAATCAAATGATTGAAATCCATGATTAAATTCAAACTCCAAAATCCCTCTCTAAGCTATATGAACCCCCTTCATATGCTTAGCCAAAACCTCCATCAAACCAAATCAAATTTAGTTGATTTCTTGATAAATCAATCATTCCTTCATTTATATTCACAAATATAAATGAAATCTAAATTCAAACCATTCAAATCAAATCAAACTAAATCAAACCAAATCAATTCTCTACTTAAGCCCTTTTGACCTACATCCCTCAATTTGGTCAAATTTACTTTCAAATCACTCCAAACCCAAGTGATTTTCTCATAAATCATTTATATATTCATTTATATTCACAATATAAATGAAATATAAATCTAAGTGGCCAAAACCAAACCTAAATCAAATTCTCAATTTTAGCCTTTTTTTAGCCAAATTCTTGAACTTGGCTAAAAATACCCAAATCAATTCAAACCCCATGGATTTCCTCATGATCCAATCCTTCCTTCAATCATTGTTCTAAATATAAACACAAACTACAATTATCAAACCAAATCCAAGCTAACCTAAGTCAAGCCTTTGTTGACCTCTTTTGACTTGAAATTATCATATGAACCAAAATCCATTTGACTCTAAACCAATTGCAATTGGATTTATATTTTCATTCTAGGCTCATATGTGAGTTCAATTAAACTTGAATCAAGTCAAAACCAAACAAATTAACCCATTTAGGTCCACTTCACCCAAAGTGACCTAAAAGACCTTTTTAAGCTAAGCTCTAATCCAACCCAAATTAGATTAAATCAAGCTCATCCAAACCTCATATCATGATTAACAATCATCATAGGGTGATCAACTACCTTGAATTGGGTCAAACCAAGTCAACTTGGTCCTTTGACCAAGCCAACCTTTAGCCCAAATGAAACCCAAACTAGCCAAAATCCACCATATACCAAATTGATTGAAACCATTGATTCAAACCAATTTATAATCAATGATTGAACATGATCAAACCCTCAATTGAGCCAAATCAAGTCCAATTGGCCATTTGACCTAAGTTGACCCAAATTAGCCTAAAAAGCCAAAATGGGTCAAATCATGATTTGATCTAAATTGATTGTAACTAATAGCTCAAGTTCATTCCAAATCACTTATTGAACTTGACCAAAGCCATGATAGAGCCCAATTTGACCAATTGGTCAACTTGACCCAACCTAGCCCAATTTGACCTAAAGGGTCAAATTGGCCAAAATCTAAATTAATTCCCAATTAAACCAAACCAAAGCCTACAATCATTTTCAATTAACCAATTGAATATGAACCAACACTTAACGCAACCCAATTTGGTCAAATTGGTCAAATTGGTCAACTTAGCCCATTTGACCTATTTGAATCCAAATGAGCCAAAATCAAACCTAAGCCAAATTAATCAAAACTACTTGAACCAAAACTCTTCAACACATCATTTAAACCTAACACAGGTCTTGGTTTGACCTAATTTGACCAACTGGTCAACCCAACCTGACCTAATCTAAATGAGCCTATTTTGACCATATGAGGCCAAATCACCTAAAACCAACGGATCCTGGACTCCTAACTCACCCAAACCGCCTAACCCAAACCAGCCCAAATCCATAGTGGGCCCTACCCAAGCCATGAACCATTAGACATACCTTCTTTCCATTGGATCTTCACGCCAACAAGCAAAGTTAACTTCCCCATCACCATGGAATCCTCCATGCACTCAAGTGAGGCTCCACCTAACCCACCTAGCTCACCTAATATGGTGGACCAATGAGAGTTCAACTCTCCTCATGCACTGAAACCCATGGATTCAAGCAAAGAGATCTTGCACACTCCTTGCCTCACAACTCCTCCATTCATGTTGAGCCACATGGAGTTGGACATGACCTCTCTGACACCCTGACGGTGGCCTACTGGCAAAAATAAGCCAGCCCATCCGATCCATCCTTCACGCATGATTTTGGGGTATACTCCTCCAATTTGAGTGGGAATTGACACGAATTGCATTGTGAGAGTTCCCTAAGTATTTTTGAAACCCCATAGAGCCTTTCTAAGCGTTCCTGAAGCCTCCCTCGACAAATTCTTCTCATCAAAATAAAATAGCCTGTTCGATCAATACTCCCTCTGTACTCAATCAAACCCAAATTCCTCGCACTCACACCATTCCCATACTTCATCAAATCCAACCAATCATCCAGCCTTCCAACCATGAGATTGGAGTTCATCACTAATCTGGTTTGGTGAAGTGCTCTCAATTAAATCAAGGCTTGTGTCAAGGGCTTCATCTCAACTATGAAGCTTCCTTAATCATCCCACCGCATATTAGCTCTAGTGAGATAATTTTGTAAAATCGAGCTCTTTAGTGAAAATCATTTGGTCCTTTGTGAAGTGAATGTACATTTGAGTGAATCTTAACCATTGGATGTGAGCATCTCCCATCCTCAAAGGTGTGGGATGATTTTGGAGGTAATTTAAGCTTGGGTGAGCTCTGATCGAATGTGGAAAGACAGAAGGCATCCATCTTTCACCACTTGCAAAGGAGATAGATCGCGGGCTGTCCATTCCGTGTGATCAAAATAGACGGTCCTGATCAAATTACACGTAGATCCCTTAATTAATCCTTCAAAATCACGGGTCTGATCATGGATGTCTGATCTTAGATCAGACGATCCATGGGAAAGCATGTCCACCGCAATCCAAGTCAGCATCCTGATGTGATAACTTAAATATCCAATCCCATCACGCCACATGAAAAGCATGCTCTGCGTCCGTAGCCACATGGCGTCGATGGGATTAAGGGTTAATTAGGGATGTTTTAATTATTTTTCATGGTCGAATCTTCCTAAAATCATAACTAATCCTAGAAAAATCCAAAAAAAAATATAAATAAGGGCTAATTTTGAAGATATTTCAGAGTAGAATCCATTAAAATTATGATTAATTAATTTGAAAGAGTAATTATTACTTAATTAAGGTTTAATTAAAAACTTAATTAGCCTAATTACTCTCTGATTAGTTGTCCAATTAATTTTAAATTTTTTAGAGATATTTAGGGGGTGACCTCTGCCTTCTCTATTTTTCTTTGAATTTATTGGATAGTTAATTAGTGAAATCAATGGATTATGCCTTAATTACTCTCCAACCTTAATTAATGATAATTAAGTAAATTAATAGTGGTTTAATTAATTAATTAAGCCATTATCATCTGTTAATAGTGGGAAGTATTAGAGAAGTGGTTTGGCTTCATTCCTTATAACCATTTCATTAAGCCTTTTCATTTGTTTCAAGTTAATTAAAAAGCTTAAATAATTAATTAACCATTTTATTACCCAATCAAAATAAGAGGGAACCCAATTATTTTAGAGCCTAATTGAGTGTTTGAAATGACTTAAGGATTAGGATTGAGGACTCTTCCTGATCCTTTTCCCTAAGTTAGTTTCACCATACTAATTAAAACATAATCAAAGAATTTAATCAATTAATCAAAGGCTTAATGAAATTAATTTTAAAATCCATTCATTCACAACCTAACTTTGTTTAATCAACCTTGGGTAGCTCTTTAGGTGTTCAATAATCTAAAGAGAGAACTAATGAAATTATGGTTAACTCACATGTGTGAGAAAGGCATACAAGTAGTTATGTGAGCTTCTTAAGCTTAATTAACTATTAATTATGAGCCAATTGCATTAGGCCCCTTTCATTTCTTAGGAGCATTGACAATTTACTTTTTATGTGATTCCATCTCATATTGGCTCATTATTATTTAGTTAATTAGCTTAAGGTGATGTAGGTAAGGGTTAATTAGTGGACTTAATTCATACCTCAATCTAATTGAGACATAAACTCAACCTAATTGCTCTTCATTAAACCAAATTAACTCACAAATGGGGGATGGGAATAGAATTAGCAAACCTCTTTCACATTCCTTAACTCAAATCAAACATAAAGATCAAAAATGGCTTTAAGAAACATTGGTTTATCTTAAATGAATTTGTTTAATATGAATGTCCTTATGGCTTAGTTAGAATTGAATAAAATCACTTGCTTGTATTTCTTTATTTCTTTCCAATCATGTTAAAATGTTGTGTGCCACTTGTATTCATGCATTCATATCTTTCAAATTAATCAAATAAAAATGATTTCCTTTATGTTAATTTGCATGTGTTGACTTAATTAAAAATATGTGTGGCTAGTATCACTATTAAAACTCAAATATATTTTCAAAAGTTTATTAATGAATGAATATACATATATATTATAACTCTAGTTATACATACATAGGAAATTCAAGTGAGTATAAGTTTAGTGTATGAAGTAAAGTTTCTTTCTTATATTCATGTGTGATTTGTGTAGAATGTTCGGGTATATTAATTTGGACATCCTGTGGGATGCATGACTTTAAGTAGCCCAAAGGAGGTTCCTACCTTGTTCCCTAGTGAAATACAATGACGCACTGCTTGATTTCATTCTTATGAATTTTAACATCAGGGTTTAGAAAGAACTTTAATTCATTTACACAAAATAAATCAATCAAACCAAAATATAATTTTTGCATGGCTTTCTATTCTTGTAGTTGTTTATACATCCATATGTATTTAAGGATAGCGGGTATATCAGTCTAGACATCCCAAGGACGCATGACTTTAAGTAGCCCTAAGGAGGTTCCTACCTCATTCCCTTAGAGCAGAACAATGGTGTCGTACTTGCTTAAAACTTTTATACATATGAATGTGCACTTAGCTAATAAATGAAAACCTCTTTTTCTATTAAAAATACATGTATTCATACTTTGTTTAATTAGTTGAGTTGATTAGTCATGTGATTTAAGGTTCTTTCCTTATGCTTTTGCATAAGAATTTATATAGAGTTTTAAATTAATATGACAAAATCATTCAACCAAATGAAATATTGATTCCAAATACATTTACTCACATTCATTATTTAAGTGTGCTAAAATACAAATTACATGTATAGCTATGCTTAGGATTTAAGCATATGCATGATATACATGATGGAAAATGAACAAGCATGTATCATGTGATAGTAATTCATTCCAACTAATCTTAAGATGCCTTTCTTATTGAATGAGTTTATTTAAAGTGAACCCAAACATTAGGACTAATTAAAACATGTAATAAGTCATTCACTAAAGGAAATTAATTAATTAACTTACTTTAGATGTGACTTAAGGTAGGGATAAAAGAGAGTGATCCTCTCTTTCTTTCTCTTCATAACACTTAGTTGTTGAGTGTAGGTCAAATGAAACAAAAGAAAACATTAAGTAAAGTTTCCAAATCAATTAAACCATTTAAGTGAGACCACCCTTTATAGTTAAATGCCCTTCATTCTTAGAAATTTTAACCCTAAAGCCTAGCTAGGACATACCACACAATCTTTAACATACACATTAGATTAAGTCACCACTTCTAGCTTTATGTTAGGGTGGTGTATGGTTTGATGTATGCTTGTTTTGTGATGTATTGTTATAGACTGGATATTAGGGTGTATGTTTCGTAGACTGAATGTTAGGTTGTGATTAGCCTAATCATATTTTATGCAAGAGATTATGCTTAAGGGGCTTAAAATAAATATAAATTCTCTCTTTTACAGGTTGTTTAACCCCTAAGCATGATCTATATTAGGATATGTGGACTTGATTACCCATGTGTAGGGTGCTAAGTCCAAATTATTCATATAACTGCTTGGATTGTATGGTGTGTTTAGCTAACACTTATTTTATAGGTGTAGTTAGATTTACTTTTTCATTCTTTTAATGTAATTGTATTTGGTTAAGTGTTATGGGGGTTAAGGATGAACATTAAGAATGTTTAATCATTATTTGATGCCTAGAAGCCTACCAAATCAAATGAAGGAATGGAGGAGCTTGAAGACTTGAAGACCCCATAACACTTATCATTTATAATTTTAATTATTCTCTTACATTACCAACCATTTTTTTCAGTTGTACGGTACCCATCCGGCACTCTTTATTCTTTTACGTTGAGGTTATAAATTGTTTACATTGTGTAATAGAAATGGCATGTATTTTTCTATTTTCTTCATATATGATGATTTAATGTGTGGCCTGGATTCATTTAGGCTCTTAGGAAAAAATAAATTTTCTACCCCAACTACAACTCATAATTAAACTTTTAAAATAACTCATAACCTCACATAAAGCCTAGGCATTAAATCAAGATAATAAAATATTTAGTAACCCCTTAGCTAGATGTTGTATGCTTAATATCATGCATATCATTTTGTTTTACTCTTGCTAAGAGAGGGTTTTCATCTTTGCCAGATAGGGAAAAGGCTTGACCTTTGAGAGCCTATGATGGAAAACACCTCTTTCTCTTTTGATTTAGCCAATAATCAACTTCACCATGCATTTAGGCATATAAAACCTTATAGTCTGTGTTAAAATAAAGAGAAAAAAAATCAAATAAAATTTGATAAGATTTGCATTAGATAAGATTTTCATTAGACTAAGTCATTATTCAAACCACTCATGCTCTAGTCTCTTAGGGAGCGGGTTTAAGGACTTTAGTTTATTTCTAAATAATAACAACATAGCCATCTTCCAAAGAATATGACTTGACCACATGGTTTTAAAATATAGGTGGAATTAGCCGGTTGCCACTCCAAGAGGTTATAAGTCCAACAGTCGGGTGGTTTACTCTCTCTTGTGGAGGTAAATAATATACCCATTTTCTCTTATAGATTTAGGTCATGCTTTGGCCCTCGCTAAAGTTTCCTAGATTTAGGATATGAGGTTATCATTTTTCTATGGGGCTACTAGCATAAATCCTCACCTCTTAGAAAATTCCTCAATCTTGTATTATGGGATTATATGTCCTATATTTCTAATAAAATTTCAACTCAAATATATAATTCTCCTCAATTCAAACATATGAAGCCCAACCATAGGATAGTTTGGGATGCTCACTAGGTTTCCTAGTATCATGAGCATCCCCTACTCATCTCCTTTTAGTCTCAATAACAAATTTCTTTTTCGATCAATGCATTTGATCTTCCAAATATAGCCAATTTATTGATAATCTTATCTTTGAATTCTTTGGAGATAATAATTGCCTACGTTAATCTAGAGTATTCCTAAAGGACTCACCTTCCTTAAGATGTAATTAACTATGGGGGGCTTGTCCCCATAGGGAACTTTAGAATGTGGTTTAAATAAACCTTACTTTATTTATCCATGTAAAGTAGGGGAAAAATCTCTAGTACATTCGAAGACCCATCATGCCTTAGGAGTCTTATTAGGTGATTAGGTCCATCACAGGATAGTGATTTCTATCTTTCGAGATAGAATACTATTCATTGATGTCATACCTTATCACCTCAATAAGTACACCCTCAGATCTATGTACATACACACAAAACACATAAACCAAAAAATAAACACCACAGTGGCAAAGGGGGCTATTGAGCTCAGGGTCTCTCATACTAGACTCTAGTTGCCTGCTTCCCTCTATCCACAGATACAACTATCCCTAGCTTCTTCTCGAACACCTTCTACAGCTTGGGCTGAGATCATTTGCCAGGAAAGGGCAACTATTTGGATTCCTCTTACAGGCTAGCCATCTTATTGATTAGTTTATAAAATGTCTAGATGGTAAAGCCCTTAAGCATGAAGGCGACTAGGCCATGAATATTCTTGAGGAGAATCTTAATGGCATGCTATTTGGGCAGCTACACCTCACATTTCATGCTCAAGTTGCACCACCTGAGAATATAATCAACAAGGGACTCATTAAGAACTTGTGTCATTACAATGAGTTCACCTATAGTCACTCTTTAATGATCTCCAAAGAACCTTGATGAAGAGGTGCTCCAACTCAACAAAAGACTCTACCAAATTACAGTTCGATACCAATCAAATGCAACCCTTCCACCTTGGCGATAAAAATTTTGAACAAAAGTGCATCACTGCCACCGGTGTTGTAACAGCTAGCTCTGAAATGTGTAATATGCTGATGCAGGTTCCCACTGCCATCAAAGATCTTGAAGGAAGGTGACACAAAACCCTTGGGATATTGAACTACATCAAATTCTCTGGGTATGGTCTACCCTTTGGAACAGATGAGCTCCACCAGGTTTTCACCATTGCTTCCCTCACCTGCTGCTCTACCATATTTTAATATCCTTCTCATGCATGGAGGTGCAATTTGTAACCTTTCTATGCAAGCTACCAACATCATCCTTTGCGAAGTGCACCTAGGATGCTCTAAGGTATGTACTAACTTTGGATGATCGATTACCATAGAAGAAGTCTATAAAATTGGGGCTGAGTTCTACAATGTTGAAACCACTTCCATCAACTCCTCAATCTTCTTCCCCATCTTGTCAATGTGATCATCTCTCTGCCTGAGTTGGTGGAGGAGGTGCCGACTCAAGTGAGAAGTGTCACCTTCCTCGAGCATAGCACCTTCCTGGCTAAGCTAATCCCATTATAATGACCCTGTGTATCAACCATATGGACCTCAACCATGTCATCCAACATGTCATCCTCATCAAGATCAAAGCTAACTCATCCTCCTCTTGATCCAGTGGTCACTCCCAAAAATATGTCTTTTCTAAGCAAAGTAGTTTGCTAATATGTAATTTAGTGACTGATCTACTATGCCTAGCTGGACTAGTACAAATACCCATTGATTTCTCATAGATCAGGTTCTCTTCTAATGCAACGAACACTACCTACTGTCAAGACTTCCTCACTGAGAGGATCAACTATCATGGGGACTATATCAATGTCTACTCTTCTTTCCCCCTCTATCTGTAGTGGTGGTGATGGAACGATGAAGCTCTTGGGTGCCTCTCTTTCCTAACCACAATCGAGGTAGAGGGTCGAGTAGGGGAGCTCGATCTCACCTCAACAAGTGGAATGGATGGAGCGATCCTTGGGCGGCCAAATCACTAGTGTTGATCTCTCCTCAAATGGGGCTTCTAAACCTTGGCATGAGTGGTGATGTGTAGCGCATGGTGATGGAGATGAGGGAGTGATGTGATGGCAAACACCGCCTCAACCGAGATCTTCTCTTACAAATGACCGAAGAACAATGTCATCAATGATCCCTAATGGTGAAGATGAAAATCCATTGAGTAGGCTACCACTACGCATACCTTCGCCGCTTCTGCCTACATGGGTAGATACTCGAGCCTCCATGGCCCTCCCTCTCTATGGATCTAAGCCCTAACACTCTTAGGGATCATGGATAGTAAGTCAAACAAGGTACTAGACTCTGAGTGTTCACCGACTTGGTGTAGAACAGTCATAAGTCTGACATAAGGCCTTCTATGCTCCATATCCATCATCTGATAGTATGCTGGTGGTGGAGGTGATGCGACGATCCTCCTGTAGTCTTCCTCTCCATCTGAGGCTGAGAGGGGGTGGAACCTACTACCACTCAAAAGTGGAGATGCCATGGGAGAACCTCTCCTACATGGGAAGCAACATCAATCCGGCCGCCGCTTCATGATCTGCTTAATCTTTCAATTTTATTGCAGTGTTGGGTGTGGGTGAGCAAAGCATAGCAGGAGCTAGAATCTACTTCGAAGGTGGGGGAGACTATCTCAAAGGCTAAGATAGGCTTTCTCTTTAGGGTAACCAAGGAAGGGGTAATAGCTCTCATTAGAGCTACATGGGCAAGAACAAGTAGTACTAAAGACACCAATGAGACCAGCGTGGCCTTCTTCTTCAATGAGGGAAACTAAGAATCAAATGGGATATCCAAGGGATGAGTATCTATCCCGCCACCTCCTCCTGCTAATGGTTGTGAGGTTATCCCCTCACAAGTAATCCGACCTCTCAAAGCCACGACCAAAGTAGATTAGGTGTGCGTGGGTAAGATTGGCCTAATCCAAGGCCAAATCTACATCAGAGGGAAAAGAGGAAATGAACTTCTAGGATCCATGATCACTGCACTGACTGGAGACTAGAAAGACTGATCGTACTAAAATCATTGCATTTATTGAAACATAATTCAGTCAGACCATTGCCTTGATGTTTTCCTTCAATCATTTACTCCAATACTTAATTTGGAATTTGAATCCACACCTAAAAAATTTAGGTATGCTAAGTGGGGTTCATTAAATTTTGGAGATTTTGATATTTGAAGGAGAGACTTTGCCATATGATTTTGATTTAGAACCCATATTTAACCATTTTAAGTTTGGAAAGGTTCAAATATTTGGAGAGACCTTTGAAGATATTTGTAATGTATTTCTTATTTCAAAATTTTGATTTGGAAAACCTTTACTTAGCAAATTTAGGTATGCTAAAAAGAGATTTTGATTATATGTTTGAAAATTTTGTGAAAGTATCTTTGCTTGTGATGAGTGGTTAGGTGTGTGATATATGTTGATTTGAAATGAGGCTCCTTACTTAACAAATTTGGTATGTTAAGTAGAGGCCAAATGTGCTTGATATGTGTTTGAGACTCTCACTTAACAAATTTGGTTTGTTAACTGGGAGCCAAATGTGATTATGATTTTTGAATGAGATTCTTACTTAGCAAATTTGGTATGTTAAGCAGAATCGATGTGATATGATTTTGAAAATGAGACTCTTACTTAATAAATTTGATTATTACAGAGTCAAGTGTTTTATGATTTTAAAATGAGATTTTGCTTAACAAATTTGGTATGTCAAGCTGGAGTTGAGTGTATTATGATTTAAAAATGAGATTCTCACTTAACAAATTTGGTATGTTAAGTAGGAATCAAATGTGATTATGATTTGTTTTTGAAAAATGTGACACTCACTTAACGAATTTGGTATGTTAACCAGGAATCAAATGTGATTATGATTTGAAAATGAGACTCTTACTTAACAAATTTGGTATGTAAATAAGGAATCAAGTGTGATTATGATTAGTGTATTGAAAATGAGACTCTCAGTTAACAAATTTGTTATGTTAAGTGGGAGTCAAATGTTTTATGATTTTTTTTTTGAAAAATGAGACTCTTACTTAGCAAATTTGGTATGTTAAGTATGAGTCAAGTTTGATTGATTTGTTTTTTTAAAAAATGAGACTCTCACTTAAAAAATTTGGCATGTTAAGTGGAAGTCAAATGTGAATGATTTGTTTTTGAAAAATGAGACTCTCACTTAACAAATTTGGTTGTTAAGTGGAAGCCAATTGTCATTGATTTGTTTTTTGAAAAATGAGACTCTCACTTAACAAATTTGGTATGTTAAGGAGTCAAATGTGTTATGATTTTTGAAAATGAGAATCTTACTTAACAAATTTGGTATGTTAAGAAGGAGTCAAGTGTGTTGTGATTTTTTTAAAAGGAGACTCTTACTTAACAAATTTGGTACGTTAAGTAGGAGTCAAGTGTGTTTTGATTTTAAGATTTTGAAAATAGAATTCTATTTGACAAATATAAGTATGTTAAATAGAATCCTATTTGTTTGATTTTCCAAAGAAGGTAACTCTATTTGACAAATTTAGGTATGTCAAATAGAAGTTTAATTATGACTTGACTTTTTTTTTGTGACTTCTTTCTTTTGAAAAGAAACTTCAACTAGCATATGTGAAATATGTTAAGTGGAGTTTCAATTTCATGTTATGATTTTATTTGAAAATAGAATCTTCATTCAACAAATTGGATCATGTTGAATTAAGGTGGTCATTTTCAAAAGTGTGCTCTTGAAAAAAAGGGAAACTCCAACTCTAGCATAAATGAAATATGTTAAGTGGAGTTTCAATTTTATGCTATGATTTTATTTGAAAATGGAATCTTCATTCAACAAATTTGAGCATGTTGAATGAAGGTGGTCATTTTCAAAGTGTGCTTTCGAAAAAGAGGGAAACTTCAACTCTAGCATATATGAAATATGTTAAGTGGTGTTTCAATTTTATGCTATGATTTTATTTTAAAATAGAATCTTCATTCAACAAATTTGAGTATGTTGAATGAGGATAACTATTTTCAAAAACATGCTTTTGAAAGATGATTTTGATTTTGATTTTGAAAAGAACCTCATGTAACAATCATGGGGATTATTAGATGGTTTAGTTATATGAGTTTTGTGATTTTGGAAAGTTTCTTATGATTTTTTTGCAAGATCTTTATTATGTGAATTTTGAAAAGTGCTTTTGAAAGTGATATTTTACAAAAGAGTTCATTTTTTTTAAATATAAGATGAACCTTGCCTCACCAAGCTAGAGGATGTTCTAAATTTTGTCATCTCCTTTCATTAGTTAATTTTATCTTTCACCTATTAGAGGACCAAATAGGGCTTTCAAGACTTACAAGAAGTGAGGTCCTAAAATCTAAAGGATGATGGCTAGCTTTGCTTAAGAATAAAATAAGCTAAGTGCCAATGGAAGAAAAGATAGTCTTGGACTCATATGAAATACAAGTCCACTATCGATTCTTGGAGATAATAATTGTCTACTAGAAATGGAGAGAGGAACTATCCCCAGTGGAGTCACCAAAAAAATCTATGGTTTTTGTTTTTAATTTGATGTATATGGGGGACACTACGTAGATCTGAGGGTGTACTTATTAAGATGATCTGGTACGATATCAATGAATAGTGCACTATCTCAAAAGATAGAAATCACTATCCTATAATGATCTTAATCACCTAATAAGGACTCCTAAGGCATGATGGGTTTTCAAATGTACCAGAGATTTTTCTCCTACTTTACATTGATGAATAAAGCAGGGTTTATTTAAATCAGGTTCTAAAGTTCCCTATTGGGGTAAGCCCCATAATTAATTACATCCTAAGGAAGGTGAGTTCTTTAAGAATACTCTTGATTAAAGTAGGTAATTATTGTCTCCAAATATTTCAAAGATAGGACTATCAATAAATTGGCTATGTTTAGAAAATCAAGTGAGATATATCAAAAAGGAGAGACTTATTACCGAAGCAAAAGGGAGATTAAAATGAAATAGTCATGATACTAGAAATCCTAGTTCGTATTCTAATCTAACCTATGGTTGGGCTTAATATGTTTGAAATTGAGGATAATTATATATATGAGTTGAAGTTTTATTAGAAAACTAGAACTTATAATCCCACAATACAAGGTTGTCGAAATGCCTAAGAGGTGAGGATTTATGCTTGTATCCTAAGGGGAAGTAGCAACCTCAAATCTTAAGTCTAGGGATCTTTAATGAGGCCAAAGCACATTCTAAATCTAAGTAGATAGGTATAGTTTACCTCCATAAGAGAGGGTAAATCACGATTGTTGGACTTAGAACTGTCTAGAGTGGCAGCCAACTAACTCCTCCTACATTTTAAAACCATGTGGTCAAATCATATGATTTTATAAGATGGTTAGGTTATTTTTTTTAGAAAGATACTAAACTCCTTAAATCCACTCCCTAAGAGACTAGAGCATGTGTGGTATGAACAATGAATTAATGTAATGTACATCTTTTTAATTTTTATTTAATTTTTGACTTCTTTATCTTGACAAATGCTATATAATTTTATATGTCTAAATTCATTATGAAATAAGATTATTGGCTAAATGAAAGAAAGAGTGTTTTCCACCACATAGGAGACCCTCAAAGGTCAATTCTTCCCCTATCATGTAAGGATGGAAACCCTCTCTAAACAAAAGTGTAATAAGATGACATGCATCATACAGCTAAAGGGTTATTAAATCTTTTAATTATGTTTACTTAATGCCTAGGCTTTATGAGGTTATGAGTTATTTATAAAATTTAGTTATGAGTTATAGTTGGGGTAGAAAATCTATTTATTTTTCTAAGAGCCTAACCGAATCCAGGCCACATGTTAAATCACCATATATGAAGAAACTAGGAAAAGACATGCCATTTCTATTGCACAATTGTAAACAAAATATAGAATAATTTATAAACTCAACATAAAAGAATAACAGGCCGGTGCCATCGGGTGTTCTACAACCCGAAAAGAGAAATGGGTAGCTGAGCTCTACCCTTATACAACTCAGTATATGAAAGAATAATTACAATTATAAATAAATGAATGCTATGAGGGTCTTCATTCTTCATTCTTCATGTCTCCTCTTCTTTCCTCCTTTGTTTGGATTTGCTTGCTTCAAAGGCATCACAGGGGCCTCCCAAGACAAAGCCTTCTACCCACCACACATCCTAATCCACCATAACACTACTCCTAATTCCTAATGCAAGATTACATCAAAAATAAGAAAAATAAATCTAACTATAAAAATAAGTGTTAGCTAAACACACCATACAACCCAAGCTTATATGTATAATTTAGACATAGACCCGCACATGGGTCACCAAGTTCACCTATCTAATTTAGATTATGCTTAGGGTTAAGCAACTGTAAAAAAGAGAGCATTTATATTTATTTTAAAGCACCCCTTTAAGCACAATCTCCTTCAAAAAGCATAATTGGGCTAATTACGACCTAACATTTAGACTACGAAGCATACACCCTAACATCCAATCTACAATAATACATCATAAAACCAAACATACATCAAACCATACACTGCCCTAACATAAGGCTAAAAGTGGTGACTTAATCTAAGGTGTGTATATTAAGGCTTGTGTGGTATGCCTTAACTAGGCTTTGTTATAATTTCTAGTAAGAAAGATTTAATTTGAAGGATGGTTTCACTTTAAGTGGTTTGATTGATTTGTGAGTTTTACCAATATTTTTTTGTTTCACTTTATTTACACTTAACAACTAAGTTTTATAAAGAGAAGAAAAGAGAGGATCACTATCTTTTATTCCTATCTTAAGTCACACCTAAAGCAAGTCAATTATATGAATTCTCTTTAGTGAATAGTGTATTACATATTTTAAATTAATCCTAAGTTTAGGTTCACTTTAAATAATCTCATTCAATAGGAAATGCATCTTAAGATTAATTGGAGTTAATTACTATCAAATAACACATGTTTATTCAAATCTTTCCATCATATATAACATGCATATGATTAAGTCCTAAACATATCTATATAGGCAACATGTTTTTTGGCACACTTAAATGCAGAATGCATAAATGAGTTTTATAGAAAAATAGGATTGTCATTCATTAGCTAAATACACATTCAAATGTATGAAAGTTCTAAACAAGTACTTCACCATTATTTGGCCAGGAGAAGGTAGGAACCTTCTTAGGGCTACTTAAAGTCGCATCCACATGTTCAAACTAGTTATTCTTGCTATTCTTAAATACATATGGATGTATAAACAACTATAAGAATAGAAAATAATGCAAAAATTGTATTTTATTTTGAATTATGCACATGGAATAAGGTGAGATTTTTATTCATTAGCCAAATGCACACACCAGTGTATGCAATTTATAAGCAAGTACTTGACCATTGTTTGATCAGGGGAACGAGGTAGGAACCTCCTTAGGGCTACTTAAAGTTGTGCATCCCCATGTGTTCAGACTAGTTATATCCATTATTCTTAAATACTCATGAGTGTACAAACAACTATAAGAATGGAAATCATACAAGAATTATATTTTGATTTATTTATACATGTGAGCTAAAATTATATCTAAATTCTAACATGGATATACATAAGAATAAACCCAAGCAAGTGTTGTGTCCTTTCAAATGAACTATACACTTGTTAATATTCATATCCCTATGTAAATTCTTGAAGATTAAGGAAAAGAGAACTTCATATCACATGTTCTAAGTTGTAAGCACATACAAGCTTATAAATACTTATAATTATCATTACTTCATGTGTTATATTGATTTATATACTTTTCAAATAATTTTATTTAATAGTGATAATAACCACACATATTTTAATTAAAACACATGTAAATTTGACATAAACAATCATTAATTTTAATTGATTTTTGAAAGAAATGAATGCATGAATCAAGTGGCATACACCATTTTAATATGATTTGAAAGAAAAAAGAAACCCAAGCATGTAATTTCATTCAATCCAACTAATACATAAGGACAATCACATTAAATAAGATCATTTAAGATAAACCAAAGTTTTTAAAGTCATTTTTTATTTTATGTTTAACTTGATTTAAGAGAGATGAGAAAGAGGTGTTCATCCTAATCCCATTCCCTATATGTATAAATTAATTTGATTTAAAAAGAAGCAATTAAATGATATTTATGGATTGATTAAGTTAAGCATGGATTAAATCAATTAATTAACCATTACCTATGTTACCTTAAGATAACTAATTAAAAAATTATGAGCTAATATATTATGCAAATGAATTGAAAAATAAATTGCAATGCTCCTATGAAATGAAAGGAGCCTAATATAATTAGCTCATGATTATTTAATAATTAAACTTAACCGACCATTTTAATTACTTTCATGATTTTCTCACACATATGAGCTAATCATAATTTTATTAAGCTCTTTAGATTCTTGAACACCTAAAGCTCTACCCAAGATGGATTAAGAAAAAATCAAATTTAATTAGATTTTTCAACTCAATTAAACCAATAATCCATTAATTTACCTCTCTAAGGACTAACCAAAGTTAGTAATTATCTTGAAATGAGATGGGCTTAAGGGAAAGGTAGGGAAAGAGGTCCCAACCTAATTCCATAAGACATCCACTGGATTGAACATGATTTATTATGATTTAAATTCAAATTTAGCTCATTAAGTTTATAATTAGTTAATTAATTAATAATTAGGACTTTAGTTGAAAAGAGAGGGAAAATTAGAGAAAAGATTAGAGAGAGGCTACATCTACTTCCCCAAGTCTCCTTACTATTCAATAGTGATTAGGGAGTCCAAATAATTAATTAATCACCGTTCATATACTTAATTATCACTTAATTAATCAAAGAAGGTAATTAGAGATTAATCAATCAATTTCCCTAAATACGCAACAAATAAATTCCAAGAAAAAATTGGAGAGGCAGAGGTCATCCCCTTAAACATCCTCATAAAGTTTGAAATCAATAGATGTTTAATTAAAGAGTAATTAAGCTAATTGTTTTTAATTAAACCTAATTAAGCCAAAATTTTGTTCAAAATTAATAAGGATAATTTTAATGGATTCTCAAAATACCTTTAAAATAAGCCCTCATTTGCATTTTTTTTTGGATTTTTTCTATAATTAGTTATGAATTTTGGAACATTCAACATTAAAAATAGATTAATTAATTCTAATTAAACCTCTAATCCATCAGTGCCATGTGGCATGCTGACGCAATGTGCTTTCCAAGTGGCACGACAGGATTGGGTATTAAAGTTGTCACATCGCATAGCTAAGTCAGCCGGTGGCAGACGCGCTTTCTCGTGGACCATTAGATCAAAGATCGGATGGCCACAATGAATCTCACAGTTTAAAGAGAATAATCAAGGGATTTAAGTGTGATTTAGTCACAGTCGTCCGTTTCAATCATGTAGAACGGATGACCCATGATCTTCCTCCTTCGTGAGCGGCAAAAGATGGATATCGTCCATCTATTTCCATCTATTCGAGCTCACCAGAGCTTGGATTGATTCCAAATAATCTCACACCATCAAGGGGAGGAGAGGAACACATCCAATGGTTAAGATTGCATGACATACACATTTCTGTCACAAAAGACCAACCCGAAAATCACTTAGGCTATGATTTTCAAGAATTACCTCGCCGGAGCTCAAGACTAGTGGTAGGATTGACGGAGGTAGCTTTGTCTAGTAGAGACGAAGCCCTATTGAGAAGCTTGTGCCTTGATATGGAGTAGATCCCTCAGACGACCAATCCACGCACTTTTGAGCTTCGATCTTGAATGAACTCGAGCTTCTAGTGGCTTTGGAGCTTGGGAGATGATTTGGATGGCTTTGATATTGTGCATGGATGGTGTGTGCAAAAGGAATTAAAGTTTGGTGGTCAAATGAGGAATCTTGAATCAAAATCAACCTCCTGTATTTTGATTTGACAAAAAACCAAGAATGGAGAAGAATGGGGGAGTTTATGAGTTTGGGGAATGGTTGTGGGAGACTCTCCTTCACTCTCTCTGGATCAAATGAAGATGAAATAATGCAATTCCCATTCAAATTGAGGGGGTATAGCCCTTAATTGCTGAGGTGGATGGGCCGGATTCAATCCCATTTTCTCGTCGGCCAGCCTCCTTCAAACCATTATAATTGTCGCCATTGGCTCAACAGAGTGGGGAAGGCTTGAGAGGTGGCTCGCTCAAGGTGGGGGGGAGATTTCCTTTCCTTTGTCCATGGGATGCTTTTGCATGGGAGCTAAGTTAACTCACCTCCCCTTGGTTCATGGCAAGTCTTAGTGCTTAGAGGCTAGGAAGGTTAGCCATGCTTCATTTGGCAATTGGATGGCTGCCTAAGTGATGGGAGAGTGGACTTTGCCAAATGGGGGAAGGAATCTAGTGGAAAGAGGTTTGTCCAATGGCTAATCCCCTTGGATGGGGCCCACTTGGCTTATGGGTAGACTTTGGTCAGCCATTAAAGTCCCATATGATTTTGAGTGCTTAAGCTTCATTTGGTCAAATAGGTTCATATGGGTTCATGTTGGGTTGGGTTGATCAATTGATCAAATTGGGTCAAACGAAGGCTTGGTTCATGTTCAAATGATGATTTGAAGAGTTTTGGTTCAAATAATTTGGGTTGGTTTGGTTTAGGTTTGATTTTGGCTCATTTGAAATCAAATGGGTCAAGTTGACCAATTTGACCAATTTGACCAAATTAGGTTGGGTTAGGTGTTGGATCAAGTTTAAATGGTTAATTAAAAATGATTGTAAGCTTTGGTTTGATTTGATTTGGATTTTTTCCAACTTAACCTTTTAGGTCAATTTGGGCTAGGTTGGGTCAAGTTGACCAATTGATCAAATTGGGCTCAATTGTGGCTTTGGTCAAGTTCAATAATTGATTTGGAATGAACTTGAGCCATTGGTTACAATCAATTTGGGTTAGATTATTACTTGACCCATTTTGACTTTTTAGGCCAATTTAGGTCAAATTGGATCAAATGGCTAATTGGACTCCGTTTGGCTCAATTGAAGGTTTCATCATGTTCAATCATTGATTATGAGCTGGTTTGGATCAATGGTTTCAATCAATTTGGTATATGGTTGGTTTTGGCTAGTTTAGGTTTCATTTGGGCTAAAGGTTGACTTGGTCAAAAGACAAGTTGGCTTGGTTTGACCTAATTGAGGTGACTGATCATCCAAGGGTGATTGTTGATCATGATATGAGGTTTGGATGGCCTAAGTTCAATCCAATTTGTGTTGGATTAGAACTTGGTTCAAAAGAGTTCTTTAGGTCACTTTGGGTCAAGTGGACCTAAATGGGTCAATTGGTTTGGTTTTTGTTTGATTCAAGTTTAGTTGAACTCATATATGAGCCTAAGATTGAAATCTAAATCCAACTACAATCAATTTGGAGTATACTAGATTTTGGCTCATTTTAAGTTTTCAAGTCAAAAAGTCTAACTTGGGCTTGACTTAGGTTGACTTGAGTTTGGTTTGATAATAGTAATTTATGTTTATATTTGGCAAAATGATTGAAAGAATGATTGATTCATAAGAAAATCCATTAGTTTTGGCTTGATTTGGATAGGATTTAGCTCAATCCAAGAAATTAGCTAAAATGGATTGAATTAGGTTTTGACTGATTTTCGAATTAGTTTTGGTCATGTGAATTTATATTTCATTTATATTTGGTGGTATAAATGAAGATATAAATGATTCATGAGAAAATCACTTGAGTTTGGAGTGATTTGGAAGAAAATTTGACCAAGCTTAAGGGTGTAGGTCAAAAAGGCTTAAGTATGGAATTGATTTAGTTTAATTTATTTTTGGTCATTGGAGGGTTGGTTTCATTTATATTTATGAATATAAATGAAGGAGTAATTGGCTTATAAAGAAACCAATTGATTTTAGGTTGATTTGTATGAGATTTGATTAAGCTTATGGAGATAGGTCCATAGGGCTTAAGAGAGGATTTGGCTTGGTTTGATTTGATTTTGGTCATTTGGGTATGGATTTCATTTATATTTTTGAATATAATTGATAATTGATTTATAAAGAAATCAATCTATTTGGAATAATTTAGGTGGAGATTTGGCTAGCTTATGAGAGGTCATAAGGTTTAAGAAGGAATTTTGATTTTAGATTTGATCTTGGGATTGAATTATTTGATTTGAAATTTGGATTTTGTAAATGATTGAGTGATTGAATTGATCTTTGAAAAAATCAAATGAATCAGGATTAATTTGAATTTGGTTAATGCTAAGTCCATAAGATAAAATCAAAGGGATTAGAAGGGTTTGAATTTAACCATGGGGTTTTATGGAGAAATCTTGAGCTTGAATTTGATCAGGATTGATTATAAATCTAAATTTTGGGTTTGGTATAAATTTTAGGTTTGGTTTGAGAAGGAAAGCATGGATTGGGTTTATAGTATAGGCAAGTTTTCCTAAGTCATGAGGCAAAACCTATTCCTATGGCTAACCCTTCTAAGTCTCTAAGGTTAAGTGTTCACCTAATCACTAGTGTCTTAAGACTAAGGAGCTCTTAGTGTCTATAAGAGTCATAGATCTATGATGACAAGTTGAAAACTCAATCCAAAAGTGTGATGGTGTTTACAAACATGAAGCCATAAGATCGGCGAGGTGGACTCAAGACTATGCAGAGCTCATCAATCTGGTCCCAAGATGAAAGCCAAAATCAAGAGATTTAGAATTATTGATCGATGATGATCATGGATTGCATGAATGTAGCAAAGTGCTGCCACCAATACTAAGTACATGGAGTAGTTCTACACCAACCAACCAACATTCTGCATCTAACTTTAGCCTTGTGGCTATTCGAGTGTTGGGGGTACCTCCATAGTGGGTCTAATTGATCCTCTCTCATCCAAGGGTCATCAATTCATTTTAGCAGCTACAGACTACTTCTTTAAGTGGATAGAAGTGATTCTGCTCATGGAAGTCAAAGCTCAGCACGTCCCCTAATTTTTTAGGAACCATATCATGAATAGATTTGGGTGCTCCAATAATCATCTCGATGATTACTTTCATGATCACCAAGATCAACAACTTCACTAAGACACAACATACAGTGTAATTTCTACCATTTACTACCCACGGGTGAATTGTTTAGTGGAAGCCTTCAATAAAACTCTTATCCAAATATTCAAGAAAATGCTCGATGATAATAAATGACCAATTAGCTGAAGCTTTATGGACTTACCATACTACCGGACTCCAACACATCTAATTGATTCTCCTTAGTGTATGGGTATGAAGTTGTTCTACCCTTAGATGTTCAACTCATATCACTATAGATAGATGTGGGTAATAAAATCACAATTGAGCAAAATGCCAAACTACAGTTGGAAGAACTCAAAGGTTTAAAGGAGAGATGCTTGTGAGCATGTCAGAACCTTGAGTTGTATAAAGCAAAAATGACTCAATCTCATAACAAGTTAGTCCACCCTAGAGAATTTCAACTTGAAGAGCTTGTCTTATTTCTAAGGTGACTAATTGTAGCCCATCGTAAAAGGGGAGGCAAGTTTGAACTTACTTGGGAAGGCCCTTTTGCCATAGAAAAAGGCCTATCAAAGTGGCTCTTATCAACTTATCAACCATTGAGGCGAACGCCTGATGCTTCATATTAATGGGTTTTACCTAAATAAATATTATGCATAAGCAACGTCCCAAATAATTCTTCATCAATAAAAAAATCTATTTTGATTGAATTATTCTACAAGTTAAAGTATTTTTAATTACCATACTCTCGATGTGTTTAGGGTATGTGCAAGAGAACTCGAGCGGAACCCAAGCCCTTATTGGCACAATACAAATACAAAACTGCATACAAACACAATATCTTCACCTCGAACTACTCTAAGTTGATATAAGGCCCCAACAGCCCTCACTTAGTAGCTGTCCTAGGTTGAATTCCATTCACCACTTGGCTAGTGAATCACCACAGTGGTTACCCCTACCTAAAAAGATGTAAGTTCTCGTGCTTTATTTCTAGCTTGATCGTTGCAAACCAACGAGCCCCTTTGTCAGCTTAGTGTACCTTACTACCTAGCTAGTAAGTCATCTTAATAGCTAATCATGTTTTTAGAGATGTCAATCTTCGAGCTTTCTCCTCAAGTGGGCTATATTACTGGTAATCGATATATTCGAGGACTAGGGTAAGATCAGGGCTCCTCTTCCTCTTGACTACTTCAAGCTTCATTCCTCCTTCCTAACTCCCACTTGGTGTCAGGTCAAATAGTAGTCGCCTAGCAATGACTTATCTCGATGATCAATTAGAAAGATATGAGTCTTAATGCTTTCTAGATTGATCATCGCAAATCGACGAGCACCTTAGGCTGACTGGTTTTCACTTTGATGATAGTAACCCACCTGATGGATAACACTACTCAAAAAGATGTGAGACCCCATGCTTTCTCTCTGAGTTGACCATTATATACCTACATGCTTTATATTTCAGATATTATGATAAGACCCCTAGAAGAACCATCCCTTTGGGCATTCTATTTGGATTACATCCTCATGACCCCATTTATACATGACCTAGGTTACTATCAGATTAGACAGTTCCCCCATTTTTAGTAGCCATCCCTTTGGTTGGAAACTTCATATGGGATGCATAGACTATCCTTGGGCCAAGAAGGAGATAGGTCAAAGCCCCTGTGGCTCCTTCTTAGTGTGACCCATTGCAAACCAATAGGATCCACACTAAACAACCAAAAATAAATAAAACAACATCTCTTATGGATTAGGACAAGACCCCTAGTGACACCTCTTTCCGAGTGAGCATCTTATCTTCTTGGGCAATGTCAACAAAACTCCTTACAGGAATTGCCTCAACTATATAAGCTTAGACAAGACCCTAGGGGCCCTCACTAGTTGTCACCCTAAGTCGTGGTTTGACTTGCATAATCAGTCACCCCAATGGTTGATTATACATTAAAAAGATGTGAGTCCCAAGCTTTCTTCTAATTTAGCTATCAAATTCATGGCAACCCATAGGTTGGATAGTCTACTATATGGTATGGTAGACTTTGAGTCAAGAAGACTAAAGTAAGTCGTTTTTTTGCCCTTCCTTAGTGTGACTCATCGCCGATTAGGGTCCATCTACATATCCTTTAGGTTAAGATCGTACGCTCCCATTTCCCTAGTAATTACTTTAGGATAGGATCAAGCCATTGTCGTCCCTCTCCTAGTAATTTTCCCTTTAGGTTGAGTGGTGTCATTCAGTGGATGAGTGGTAGACTACTCCTTCGGGCTAGTAAATCTAAGGTAAGTCTAGTCTTGGTGCCTTTAATATGGCCCATTGCAAACCAACAGTCCATATCAATTCAACAATCAAACATAAATCAAAATCTACATGAATTACCAAAGTTAAATAAAAATTCATCAACTAAACCAATTAACCAAACTTAATCAATTAAACCAAACCAACTCTAATTCAAATCTCATTCATCTTTAACAAGGCTCTTATTCATGCCCTTGGCATGATTCAATCCTCAACAAACTCATCTTTGTGTATTTAACGTGAAGAAAAACTTCAAATAATCATGCTTAGAAAATTTTCATTAATGCCCCAGCATGACTCGATCCCCGACAGGATCATTCTTTGTGTCATTAATGCAAAACCAAATAGTAGATAAATCAAACCAAATGCACAATTCTTCTCCCATGCCCTAGCATGAAATGAAATGAATTGAATCACATTAAGATCCATGTCCCTTTTAACCTTTCAGAATGGATGTCTTCATTGATATTAATAACCTTCTGTGCTTTTGATCATCTCGCCAATGTATGCACGTGAGCCTTCTCAATTACACCACACCTATTCCTTTTGTTGACCTTACTTTTGGAGTGATGATTAATCTTTCTCATCTTAGATTTAGGAAACTTTCTAGACACTTGGAATCCTTAGCTTAGACACTTTTAGTGATTAAGAGGACATTAAACTTAAGCTTAGAGACTTAGACGACATAACCCTAAGCTTAGAATCCACCTTAAGACAAATAGGTTTCACCTATCTTGTGGCCTAAACCAAAAATCTCATATCTATTCACTCATCCAAACTTAAGCTCATGTAGATGGAGCTAAACCAACCTCAAACCTATTCAATTAATCTTAATTGAATTTAGTTTTCTAATCCAAGCTCCTGGCTAAACTAACCTGGACCTTAACCCGAGTTAACTCATCATGATCCTATGACTCAATTCAAATCCATTCAAGCAAACTAAGTCCAATTTATTTTCAATCACTTCAATTTATTCATTAGATCATTTCAAGCCACTCCAACGCTTTCAATCAAGCCAATTGAACCAATGGAAGGTGACCAACCTAAGCTAACCCATTTGACTTAAAGAGTTCAAATGAGTCATAACCTAATTAAGTCCAAATCAATTACAATCAAAGCCACCAATCAACTTCAAATTTATCATTGAACACATACCAACCATCCAAAACCCCAATTGTCCATGTTGGCTTCACCAAGTCACTTAATCCAAAGTGACCTAAAATGTAATTGAACCAAACTCTAATTAAACTCCCACTGGATATAGTCAAGTCATACAATCCCTCTATTGATGATTGTATATCATTATTGAACACTCCACTACAATCAATTGAACCTAATCAAGCTAATTGGATCCTTTGACCCAAGTTGACCCAATTTATCCTGAAGGGTCAATTTGAATCAAACCACTTCTTAGACCAAATTGATTAAAACCAATGCTTCCAACCAATCAATAATTCAATATTAAACATAATCTGACCTTCAATTGGAGCTAATTTGGTCAGCCTAACCCAATTAGCCCACTTAGCCCAATTTGACCTCAAGGGTCAAATTGAACCAATTCACACCATAATCCAAATTAATTCAAATCAACTATTCTAATCAATCACCAATGATCAATTGAACCTAAACCTAACCCATGCTCAAGGCAGTTTAGCCAATTTGGTCAAATTGATCAACATGACCCATTTGACCCAAATTGAACCATATGGGCTGAATTTAAATCTAACCCAATTCGAGTCAAACCAATTGCACTTATTCACTCCAAATGACCAATTGAACTCACCCAAGTCATCACTTTGATCCAATTTGGTCAAAATGGTCAACTTAGCCCAACTTGACCCATTTGACGCATATGGATCAAATTGAGCCAAACCCAACCAAACTGGTATGACTCATCTTGTCACCATGGCTCGCCAAGTGACCCAACCTATGGTGAACCT
>CM038217.1:12189541-12260480 GCA_021442155.1 Cymbidium sinense | reverse complement strand
GCTGGTATGTAGCACCAGCATTTTAAGGTAAAAGGCATGACCCTATAATAAGATTTGATCGGTTTGAAAAGTAGTGTTTTTTTCATCTTCAGGAGACATCTTGATTTGGTTATAGCCAGATGATCCATCCATGAAAGAGAAGATAACATGAGATGAGGCAATGTCCACCATTAATTCTGGTATAGGAAGAGGAAACTCATCCTTAGACATGCCTTATTTAAGTCCCTAAAATCAATGCAAATGTGAATTTTCCATTCTTAACTGGGATGACACTAGCTAACTAGAAGATATTTTTCTTCTCGATGAAACCATATCGACGCTTCTTGACTTTAAAATGATTTTTGTTCAATTTCTAATCGCATGCTCTAGAGCTTGCTTAATAGTAACGTTAGGTCTATTCTAGCTTGTGGACTGCAATGTTAAGAGATAATCTGAGCATTTCTTCATAACTCCATGTGAAGTAGTCATTAAACTCAATCAATAGCCTAACTAAGTCATTGGTTTCTTCTTCTTTCAGCAATGAATTGATATACGTCGGGCGAGGATTTTCTTTTGTCCCGAGGTTGATTTATTTGAGCTTGTTTATTGTTGAATGGATTTCTTTATCAAATTCTAGAGGTGCATCCTTAACTTGAAGATCATTTAAGGTTTCTAACACACATTCTCATAAGAGTTGGGGATGTGTGAGAAGAACCTATCAGACTCCAAATGGTTGGTAACAACCAAACAATAATTGCCATCATCGACTAGACCCACTGTACCAAATCCTAGCCCTGCCTTTGATTATGCTTCCCTGCCTGAGTTGTTCCATAATTTTTCAAAGTACTCTGACCTGTGCTTGGACCATGTGTGAGGAACTAAACCTTTCTGAATAAGATTTTGAACACAAGGAGAGTAAAAGTCAAAAGGTAATTCCATTAATTCTTTAAAAGTATCTTCCTCAAGTCCTACATCCAGCTCTGGACTTGAGGATGATGAACCTAAAAGAACCTCTTATGCTTCATATCACTAGAAGACTTAGGGACTTCCTTAACTATCAAACCTTCAACTTTTGAGATGTGAGGTAAGAGCTAAGGTTCCCAACTTTGATAGTTTACATAAACCATTCACTTTGCTTGCTTGGAGGCTTCTTCATCTCTCGGATCAAAGTCACTCCAATGGACCGAGGGTTATACTAATCACATTAGACTCATCCTAAGCTAGATTCCAAGTCAATGTGAATAGTAAGGGTACTCCTGTGAACTGGAACACAACCTCTATTAGCTGAAGGCCAACTAGGGGGTCTCCCACCTCTGGAACTGCCTCTATTTCTACCTTTACCTCTGCCTGGTGGAGGTTGATCCATTCAACCTACATGTCCATATGACGGAATGGACTGTGGGTGGAATGTGATATGTGGCTCTTTTTCTTTCTCATTTTTCCTTTCTTATGAACTTGGATTTCCATTTTTCTTTTCATTTTCTTTTATCTTTTCCTTTTCTTGATTTTCTTTTTCTTTTGTTTTGCATTTGCATTTTGTCCAAGTTCAGAAAGGTGTTTGAGAAGATAATAGGTCACATAAATCTCAACCTCTCTAACTGAAAATGGCTTTTCATCATCGTTGACATGATATTTAATTCCATCTTTTTTGAACTTGATGCACTGATGAAGGGAGGACAGATCGATCTTATTCTGATGTATCCAAGGCCTTCCTAGCAAAGGAATGAATGAAGTATTTAAATCAATGATGTAGAACTTGGATTCAATCTTCCAATCACCAATTTCCAATGGTAACACTATAGAACCTAAAGCACACTCATGTTAATTTGAATCCTCTCAACATCATCCTATCTCCTCAGAGAGTAGAGATGTCGATCCTCAAATAGTCAATGGTCTTTAGACTCATAATGTTCATCGATGCACCAATCCATGAGAATCGAGTCAACCTATCCATCAATATGATGTAGAGGGAATGGTTGTGCTCCAAGTCCCCTAACAGAAGGTCTTCATCTGTGAAGGTAATCCCTTGGGCTTCTTTTTCATAGTGTGCTTCCTCACCTATAGCGGTTAGTTGAGCTAAGCATATCTCATGATCAAGGAGAGCCTCGATTAGTGATTCCCTCATCTCTTTCGATATGACAAGGGCATCATATATGCTTAGCTTAGATGACAACTTCTTAGATGAGAAAGGACATTGTAATCCACCTTCTACGTCTTCCACAAGCATATCCAAGGTGGAGCATCTGTGGAAGGGCTTCTCATCTTCAATACCAATGACTTGTTTCCCCATCTTGAGGTGTGCCCCAGGGTAGAACCTTGCCACTATGAGGTTTCTGCAATCTCTAGGCAAGGTGGTGGCAAGTTCTTGCACTTCACCTATAGCTTCTCCTAGACTCAATCAATGATTCCAAGTCTATCTCAAGAGGTGAACCCATAGTGTTCAGAGTTGGAAAGTATAACTTTGAATCAGAAAAAGGAAGATCATAATTGTTACAGTTGATTAGACTTGAAGAGTTATCGTTAGGAATAGAAGAAGATAACTCATCAGAGGAGACACAGGTGTAATTGAAATCAGCTTTATTCTTCAATTTCTTGAAAATTTTTGGAGGTACAAAGTAGAAGTCAAGTAGAGTGAGTTAAGTAAGGGATTTGATGCTCTTATCCATTGATGCAAGAGTTATACTAGTAGAAGAAATAAAAGAACTAGCTGAAATGGAAGAAGTCCCGATGTGGAAACTGAACTAGAGATGGACACCTGGTGTGCTAAGGGGCTATCCCGCGACACATGTCCTGAGCTCCTTTCCTAGAGTTGACACCAACTTGTAAATCTTCCTGGAGGAGGTGATGACTCGCACCCAAGGAAAGCTTCTTGATCTTCTAGATTATCTTCTTAGAGGTACAAGATAAAGAGATATCCCCACCTTCTTTTATTTTGGTAGGATTACCCTGATGGAACTAGAAGGTTGCTCCATAAGGTATTCCTTCAGGATAACGATAGCACCAATCTTAAAACTATGTTTAAGCCAGTCCTTGAATGAGAAGCAATCCTCCAAAATGGCCTAAAGATATGGTAAGGGAAAAGTTTGGATCATGACTTTGCCAACTTCTCCTAGGCTAGTAGCTAAATCGTTTCTTTAAGAGATTCTTAAAGATTTTCCTATTACCTCCCTCTTAAAAGAATAAGGTTTGTTTAACTTATCTAAAAGAGTAGGTGGACCATACTACTATGGCGGTATGCATGCCACGCTTGTGGTATGGTCGAGGCGGTGGTCGGCCATGGAGGTCGAGGTGGAGGCCTATGGCTACTGATGGTGACAAAAGAGCTGGAGGCTGCTGAGGTTGTGGTCTCTCAGACTAATCTCTAGTTGGCTGCTTCCCCTTGTCAACTGCTCCTATTGCTCTAGGTTTCTTTGCATAAACCTTATGGGATTTCTTCTTTGGAAACTGATCTAGAAAAGGCAATTATTTGGCCTCTCCTTGTAGACTAGCTGCCTTGTTGATTAGCTTCTCAAATTTATTGTGAAGCCCTGAAGGACCGGCCATGGATATTCTTCAAGAGAATCTCAATGGCATGCATAAATATGGTTCACACTTCATAGTGTTATGCCATCAAAGAATATAATCAACAAGTGACTCACGAGTGTCGGCTACAATGAGATCAGAACCCTTTGTCGAGCTCCAAAGAAATCTCTTGATAAAGAGTTGCTAACTCAAATTTCTTTACCATTGTTGCGTTCAACATACTAATCAAAAGCAATACCCGCTAGGCTATTGATAAAGAGTCTAAAGAGTAAAGCATCCCTGCCACCTACGTTGCAACAACTAGCCCTGAAGTGAGCTATATGTGCCTTAGGTTCCCATTGCTATCAAAGCTTTTGAAGGAAGGAGGCACGAAACCCTTGGGATACTAGATGGAATCGAATTCTTCTTGGTAGGGTCTACCCTTTGGAACCGATGATCCTCCCCGGGCTTGTGCCAAAGCTTCCTTTACCTGCTGCTCAACCATAAATTTTAGATCTTTTCATGTATGGAGGTACTTTCCACTATCTTTCTATACAAGCTAGTGCTACCTTGCTCAACAGGAGGTAGAGCCTTAACTGGGTCTAAGACATGCACTAGCTCAGGGTGACTGACATAAACTATACTAGGATGAACTGGAGGGGCTTGTTTCTGAAGCACTAACATTGCTACCAACAAGTCCTGCAATTGTTGTGCCATCCTATCAATCTATTCATCTTTCTACTTAACTGTAACCAGAGGTGATGGGCTAATTATGTGGTGTCTCCTTGATCAACCTCATCACCTTTCATGGTCTGCTGCTCCCTAAGAAGAGAACCTCTAGTATCGACCATGCATATGCCAGTTGAATTCCCCATCAAGTCATCTTCATTGGGATCAAAGCTGACTCTTTCTTCATCAGACCATGCATACCCTAAGATCTCCTTTTTTCTCCCTAAAATAGTGTGCAACTATCTCATCTAAGGATTGATCTAATGTAGTAGGTACAAAAAGCTTGGGCTGACCGATGTTATCACTATTATGAGCTGAGAGGCACCGAACCTCATCACGGGAGTCAATCGGGCTACTCACTAAGAATGATAATAATCGATACTACCGTAATAGGGTAACAATCCTAGAATGATCCTCTACCACCTTACCATCAATCGCCATCTGAATATCCATGATAATCACCATCTCGCATCTCCGAATGGGTGAGAGTTGGTGAAGGAACCACCAAGACATGTGGTCGCCACTCTTCCGCACGCCACGCGTAAGGTCGAGAGAGTTCGCCTACCATAATGGGTGGTGTGTAGAGGTAGGATCCTTAGCATATGGATCACCAATGGGGTACATTTTTCCTCGGATGTATCCTTCATGGCCTTGGATGGGATGGGTGATGTCCTGCATCGGAGATGGCGATGAGGGGTAGAGTGGGTGGAGACACCACGACTCTATGTATGAGCTCCCTCTGATGGCTAGTCTATGAGGAGAATCTATCGATGGTCGGTACAACACATCAAAAATTGACCAAAGCAGAAGCGACCAACTGACGGCTAATCCTCCGTCGCTCCCTGCTAGTAATATATGATGTATGGGCCTCACGGGCTTTCTCCTGACAGATCTGCCTCCCTATGCTACAGGGGATAATAGATCGTAGATTGAACTAAGCACTAGACTCGAGGCCCATATGCTCACTACTGGTGAATAGAGGAGGCGCATACGACCTCCTTCCTAGAAAGCTGGAACCACTATTAGAGGAGATGAATGAATCCTCCGCGCATCCTCTCTGATCCCGAGAGAGGATGAAATTGGTTTTCAGAACAAGTGGTGATGTGATCATGGGAGACTCATCCGGCGACCGTGTACCCTAACTCGCTATCCATATGGAACTGTTTGACCATACAGTTCTTGTTCTTATGCTAGGTGCAAACATGATGAGAGGAGTGTGAGCTAGACCCATACTCAAATGTGGGGGAGGAAAACCCTGAAACCAAGGGAGCCTTACCCTTGGAGGGTATAGATGATAGGGTGCTAGCATGCACCAGGGAAACATGTGTAACTTTAGGATGAATTGCCTGAAATCCGCATCAAACCACTAAGTTTGTGGTCACTTTCCTCTTCAGGAGATATTTGAATGAGGGTAAGTCCACCTGACCGACCCTTCTACACCACCTTCTTCCTATCGAGTGGTGAGGGAATGCCCTCACAAGTGATCCATGCTCCCTCAAATCAATGGCAAAAGTGGATTAAATGGGTATGATCCAAATGAGGGAAGTCAGCCTGATCTAAGGCAAGGTCCATGCCATAAGGGAAAGTAAAGATGAATTTTTGAGAGCCTACCATTGCACTAACTAAAATTGAAACTGAAACTATACTTGTAGTAAAAAGAATATGCAATGAGAAACGAACTTGCATCAATTTTTGGTCTCCATAGATTTTGAATTTTTGAATTTTGAAAATTTGAACCCACTTCCAACAACTTGGAAGTGTTAAGTGGGATTCAAATGAATTTGAAGAGATTGATTAAAAGAGAAATTTGAATATGAATCCAAACTTCAACAAATTTAGGTATGTTGAAATATGGATTCAAAATTTTTGGTAGGATGCTTCCATAGGTTCATTTGAATTTTGTTTTGAATTTGAATTTTATGTTATTTGAATGTTTTGAAATTTTACTTAGAAAATTTATGCTAAAAAGTAAAAGTGAATTTGTTTCTTTTGAATTTTTTTTGTTTTGATTTTTGGAAAATTTTGGGATTCTTACTTAGAAAATTTAGGTATGTAAAGTGAAGAACCCAAGTTTTTTTTTTTAAAATTTTTGAAAATAGGATACTTAGCAAATTTAGGTATGCTAAGAAAATCCTAAGTGTTTCATTTGTTTGGAAATTTTTTATTTTTGAAAAAGGGTGGGATCCTTAGAAAATTTGGTATGCTGGAAGGATTTTTTTTTATTTTTTTTTTTGAGGTGATTTAAAGTGGAGATTTAACTTTAGAAATTTGGTATGCTAAAGATGAAATCCCACTTTTTGAAATGGAAATTTCACTTAGTGAATTTGAGTATGCTAAATGAAATTCCAAATAGTGTGTTCAAAAATTTTGATTTTTTTTTGAAAATGGAAACTTCTCGAGCAAATTTAGGTATGCTAAGGGAAGATGTTCCAAGTGTGTTGAAAATTATATTTTTATTTTGGAGCTTTCACTTAGCAAATTTGAGTTTGCTAAATGAAGTATTGTTTTGAAAATTTTGATTTTGGGTTTAACAAATTTGTGTATGTTAAATGAAGTTCAAAATGTGTTTTGAATTTTGAAAATTTTTAGATTTTGGAATTGGAAACTTTACTTAACAAATTTGGGTATGTTAAATGAAGTTCCAAATATTGTTTGAAAATCTTGAAATATGATTATTGATTTTAATTTTAGATTTGGAAACTTCACTTAACAAATTTGAGTATATTAAGTGAGGTTCAAAAATGTATTTGAAAATTTTGAATTTTTGGAATTTGGAGACTTCACTTAAAACATTTGGGTATGTTAAATGAAGTCCCAAAATGTGTTTTGAATTTTAAAATTTTTTAGATTTTGGATTTTTGAAACTTACTTAACAAATTTGTGTATGTTAAATGAAGTTCCAAAATATGTTTTGAATTTAGAAAATTTTTGGATTTTGGATTTTGGAAGCCTTACTTAACAAATTTGTGTATGTTAAATGAAGTTCCAAAATGTGTTTTGAATTTTGAAATTTTTTAGATTTTGGATTTGGAAAGTTTACTTAACAAATTTGGGTATATTAAATGAAGTTCCAAATATTATTTGAAAATTTTAAAATATGATTGTTGATTTTGATTTTGGATTTGGAAACTTCACTTAACAAATTTAGGTATGTTAAATGAAGTTCTAAAATGTGTGTTGGAAATTTTTTTTGAATTTTGATTACTGAAGTTTTATCTTTTGAAAAGGGGATATCCATTCAGCAAATTTAAGTATGTAGAATGAAGATCAATCTTATTTTTGAAATATTGAATTTTTGTGTGTAATTGTTGCTTTTTTTAAAGAGAGGAATTACAACTTAAAACATATGTGAGATATGCTAAGTGAGATTTCCTAATGATATTATTTTTCATTGGGAATGAAATCTTCATTTAATAAATTAAATGAAGATGTTCATATGTGCTTTTTGAAAAGTTTGATTTTATTTGAAAATGAAACTTCCACTCAATATGTGTGAGTATATTGAATGGAAAGGTTTCACATGCTTTTGAAAATTTTATTTTGATTTTGATTTTGGGAAGATGTTGTTCATTTTATTTTGAAAATGAAATCTTCATCAAAGTGAATTGATGGAAAGATGTTCATTTGTGCTTTTGAAAAAATTTTGATTTGATATTTTTTTATTTTAAAAGATGATTGTTCATTTATTTTTTGAAAATGAAATCTTCACAAAGTGAATTGATGGAAAGCTGTTCATTTGTGCTTTTGAAAATTTTTTTTATTTTGTTTGAAAATGAAACTTCCATTCAATAAGTGTAGTTATATTGAATGGAAAGGTTCATGTGTGCTTTTAAAAATTTTAATTTTGGAAAGATGATTGTTCATTTTATTTTGAAAATGAAATCTTCATCAAAGTAATTTGAAAGAATATGTTCATTTGTGCTTTTAAAAATATATTGTTTTTTTAATTTTGGAAAGATGATTGTTCATTTTATTTTAGAAAATGAAATCTCCATCAAAGTGAATTGATGGAAAGATGTTCATTTGTGCTTTTGGAAAGTTTTTTTAGTTTTATTTTTGAAAATCCCTACATGTAACAATCATGGGGATTGCTAAATGAGGGTGACAAAATTTTGTGGAAAATATTTTATTAAGTGCCTTTTGAAAAGGTGCTTTTGAAAAAAAGCAAAGTTCTTTATGAAAGTTTGATTTTATTTTTATTATTTTAGGTTGAACCTTTCATTATCATGAAAATGATAAGGATGAAGTCTTTAGAAAGTTTTCTTTTTTATTTAGATATTTTCATTTCACACATTGGGGAACCCAACGGGGGTTTTAAGACAAACAAGGAAAGTGGTCCTAAAATATAAAGATGTTGGCTAACTCAACTCAAGAGTGAAATGAGCTAAGTGCCAATGAAAAGAAGGATAGTCTTGGGTTCATACCAAAGTACAAACCCACTATAGATACTCAAAGACAACAATCATTTACCAAAGATGGAGAGAAGAACCATCCCCCAGTCACCGTAAAAAATTGTGGTTTTATAGTCGCTTTCAAATCTGTTGGTAGAAAAGAAAGATGACACCCTTACAAAAATTTGTCTTATTCAGATGATCGAATACATCATCAAGGTATAGTGTTATCTCAAAAGATAAAAGTCCCTACCCTTTAATAAAACTAATTACCTCAATAAGGACCCTTAAGGATGATGAATTTGCATATGTACCAGAGATTCTTCTCCTACTTTACATGTAAAAGTAAAGCAGGGTTTATTTTAAATCCGTTAAGTTCCTACAGGCAAGCCCCATAATTAATTACATTAAGGGATGGGATCCCTTAGAAAACTCTCGATTAAGATAAATGATCATTATCTTTGAAGATTTCAATAGGAAGGACTATCATTGGTTTATTTTGAAAATCAAATGGGATTGATCAAAAGAGGAGTTATTATCAAGCCAAAATAAATAAGTAGGAGATGCTCAATGCTAGGAAACCTAGCGAGCATCTCAAACTATCCTAAAATTTTATATTTTAGAAATTGATTTAGTTTGTTTGAGTTGTATTTTTATTAGAATTTTAGGACTTATGATTCCTTAACACAAGATTAAAGAAATGCCTAAGAGGTGAGGAATTATGCTTATGGCACATAAAGTGAAAAAGAAACCTCAGAACCTAAATCTAGGAGCTTGAGTAAAAGCACAACCTAAATCAAAATGGAATTGATAATTGGTTTGCCTCCACAAGAGGACAAAACCACGATACTTGGACTTACAACCCCTGGGTGGCCAACTAACTCCTCCCACAATTTTAAATCCATGTAGGCAAGTCTTTATGCTTAATGCAAGATAGTTAGGCTATTTTTATTTAAAAAGAGACTAAGTCCTTAAACTCACTCCCTAAAGAGACTAGATCATGTAAAGGGACATTATTCAAATGACCTAAATCTGATGCAATTCCAAATTTCATTTTATTTCATTTTTGGATAATTATTTTGACTCAGGCTAATAGGATTTTTTTTATGCCTAATGCATGAGAAAGAAAATTATTGGCCAAAATCAGAGAGAAGTTTAGGAGGTGAGTTTCCACCATGGCCCTCAAAGGTCAAACTAGGTTCTCTGGCAAAGGTGAAAGCCCTCCAATCAAGAGTGAAATAAGATGCATTTTTGCATGATATTATAAAGAAATGCTCATCCAACTAAGTGGTTGCTAATTCTTTTATCTTGATTTTAATCCTTACCTTTAGGTGAGGTTAAGAGTTGTTTAATTTTAATTTGAGTTTTAATTGGGTAAAAGATTTATTTTTCCCTAAAGAGCCTAATCCATCGCCATACATAAAGAAAGGAAGAAATTAGGAAAAATATTCCACTTAATGCACAAGTTAAACAAACATCAACCAATTTATAAAACTAGCACAAAAAGAATAAATGGCTATTTGTGGTCGGGCACCATCGCACAAACCTGAAATATCAAATTGGGTAGCCGATCTCTACCCTTATACAACCTGATTACAAATGAATTAAATTACAATTAAACAAAGGAATTCATTATTATGGGGGTCTTCAAGCTTTCTTTCTTCTTTCTTCTTTCTTCTTTTCTTCTTTGGTTCTTCCTTTTGAATGGTTGGAAGGTGGATGCTCCAAGGCTTCACATGGTGCATAAGAGGAGCTCTTATGACCAATGTTCATTCTAATCCCCATAACAAATTATTCCAAAATCCTATTTATACAATTTTTTATATGAAAAGGAAAAGTAGAAATCTAACTAACACCTGCAAAATAAAGGTTAGTCAAATCACACCACACAAATCCAAAGCATGTATATTGGACTTGTCACCCTACACATGGGTGATTAAGTCACCTAGCCTATGGATTATGCTAAGGGGTATAAGAACCTACAAGCAAGAAGCATTTATATTTTTATTTATGATAGCACCCCTTTAACACAATCCCCTGCATAAGAGAATAGTAAGACTAAGCATGTCCTACCATTCATTCTATGAGCATACACCCTAATTCCTAAAACATTCATCACAAAACAAACAAGACATCAAGCCATGCACCAACCAAACTTAAAGCTAGTGGTGACTTAGGCTAATGTGTTTTGAAGGTTTATGTGGCATGCTTAGCTTATGACTTTAGGTTTAAGTTTTCTAAGTGTGAAAGACATTTTCAACATAGAAGGGGGGTTTCATTTAAGTTGTTTAGTGTTTTGGGTTAATCTTGTTTCATGTTTTGTTTTGCTTACGTGAAACCTACAATTAATTACTAAGTTATGAAGAAAGGGAAGAGAAGAGAACTTCTCTTTCCTTTCCTAATCCTTAAGTAATTTCTAAGGTAAGTTCACATTTTAATTTGATTCAGGTGAATATTTTGATTAAATCTTTTAATTAATCCTAAGTTTTGATCAACTCTAAACAAACATATAAAAAAAGGCATTTTAAGATTAAGAAAAATGAATCAAAATTCACATAACACACATTACTTCAATTCTTTCCCAACATATATAACATGCATATGGATGGACCCTAAGCATATCTATACATGCAAATAAGAATAGTTAACACACTTTATGATGCATTGCTAAGTAACCCATTTAAGAAAATTTATAAGTTAAACATGTATGATTTTTCTTAAGTAAAAGGTTTTCTAATCCAAAATTTCACATACATGCATGAAAGTAAGAAAGGCATAAGTGAGTACAATGCCATTATTAACCAGAGGTATAAGGTACAAGACCTACTTATGGCTACTTAAATCCTCGCAATCTCGAGGTTGTTCAGACTAATATACCACTTTCCTTAAGTACAAACATACATATAAAAGAAATGAAATGTAAAAGGAATATGCAAAAGTTGTTTAAGAGTTTCATTTTTTTTGGTTTATGCAATTTATTCATGCAAGTATAACCAATCATCTTAAGTGAGAGCATATAGATGAATATTTGTAATTAAGTAAGTGTTGGGTTCTTTTCAAATGAACCCTACATCTTACCAACCCATATTCAAAACTATGCTAACATAAGAAAGGAAGGAAAGACTACACTAAACATGACTTTATAATTCATCACATGCTTATATTTAAGATATGAATAGCACACTTTCAGATTTGATGTTTCATTTATAAGTTTTGAAAATAAAATTTAGTAGTGATAATCCATTCATATTTTACTTTAGCCAACACATGCACATTTGACATAAAGTAAACAATTTCATTTTAAGAATTTGAAAAACATGAAATCATGGATGCATAAATCACATGGAATACAATTTAACATGTTGGGAAAGATCTAAAGTAATGTAATCATGTAAGCAAACTCATTTTACTTAATTCCTAAAGACATTCTCAAAGAATAAGAAAACTTAGAATAAATCAAAGTGAATTTCAAAATTATTTTGGTTTGTTTGAAGTTTGATTTAATTTTGAAAAGGTGAGATGAGTTTGCTATTCCTAACCCATTCCCACATGTGTTTTATATTCTTGTTTAATTTTCAGATAATTAAATCTATTTTTAAATATTGATTAGGTTAAGGTATGCATTAAGTGGCTTAATTAACCCTTACCTACACCACCTTAGAAAAATTAACTAAGTAATTATGAGCCAATGAGATGACATAAAACCCACAAGGTATGTAAATTTGCAATGCACCTAGTAAAAGGCCTCGCAATTTGGCTCACAATTAAAAGTTTTAAGCTAAGGGGTTTAGTTAAGTACTTTTAAAACACCCTTTCACACTTAAAGGGGTTTTAATTTTCTTAATTAGACTTAGGCTATTAAACACCTAAGCATCTACCCAAGATAGATTAATTAAGTTCTAGAGATTTTTAGAATTTTTGAAAATTGTTTAATGGGGTAATTAAGGAATTAACCCTTAATTAAGAAGGTATTAATGAAAGAAAAAGGGGGTTTAGAAAATAGCTTAGGGGAAATGCCCTAAAATTATTTCATAAAACCTCTATTCACTGGATCTAACCTTAATCCAACTTAATCATAGGTAAAATCCACTAATTATACCTTAATTACCCTTTAATGAAGGGGTAATTAGGAATGATAGCAATTTCCCAATTAAGGCCTCAATAAATCTCAAGAAAAGGGAGGTAGGTCATCCCCTAAAATGAACCCTAGAAGTTCGAGATTTAATGGTGACTTAATTAAGGAATAATTAGCTAATTAACATTCCCAAAGAAACCTAAATTCAGAGAAAAAGGGAAATAAAATATACTTAAATTATTTTTAAAATATTCTAGATGGAATTATCTATCCATAGCATTTTTTCTTTTTTTTTTCTATTTTTCTTGAAGGAGTTATGATTTTTGAAGTTATCTTAAATTATGAATTAATTAAGCATTTCTTAATCCCTAATTAATCTACCTCACACGCGATGGAGGTCGCACTTTACACATTGCATGCGTGAGCCTTTACTTAAGTCAAATCGAGAGGCGGGACACGCTTATCTCATCCGATCAAAGATCGATGAGGATACACCCATGGTTTATAGAATGGATAAGAGATTTAAAAACGTGGGAATAATCTTGGCTGTCCATCCAAACAACGCGAATGGACGACCATAGATTCATCCCTGCCAAGGCATAGGAAGAATGAGATCCATCCACCTTCTAAGCTTTGATCCGAGCTCGATAGAGCTTGGATTAGTCTAAAACATAGCCCACACCTTCATAATGCAATAACCAACAAATCCAATGGCTAAGATCCTATGAGATTGAAGTTCACTTCACAAAGGACCAACACCTATGAGAATTAAGCTTAGAAAATCACTAACCTCATCGGAGGTGATCACCGACTCTCGATTCTCTTTGAGGAGCTTTGTCTAGTTGAGACGAAGCTTTGTTGAAGTTTTGAGCACTTGAGGTTGAGTGTAGAGCTCTATGGACCAACTCCTCACTCCCTTACTTTGATGGAATTGAACTCCTCCTTAGAACTTTAGAGAAGCTTGCACTTGACTTAGCTCCAGATCAAGTGTGCAAGAGGAATTGAAAGGAGATATGGGAGAAAATTCTTTGGATGGAGCTCCCCTATTTTGCACGTGCAAAAAGAAAGCAAGATTCAAAACCTCTAGGGACCTTGGGAAGGCTCTGATGTTTGCTAAAACTAAGTTCTAATTGTGAGTGAATTCATTCAAATTTTGGCGGAGTAGGGGGAGTATATCTTCCCTTATGGCAATCAGATCATCGACCTCTTAGTTGTCATTTTGATCCAATTAACACCATGGGATGGTTGTTTGGGTTGAGCACATGGTCGGGCCAGGAGGAATGGAAGGCTAACCCCATGTGCATCCAATTGAGCTTAAGGGGAGTTTGAAATTCATCATGGCTATGTCGGTTTGGTCCACGGGCCAAATGGGTTGACCCAAACCCATTGGTTGATTCACCACTCATCACGCCCCTTGAGCTTTTAGGAGAGCCTCAAGTGATTGTGATGAGTGTATGACCAAAATACCCATGGGCTAGGCCAAAATTTGTTCTATGGCCTAGGGGTAAAATGGTCATTTTGCTATTATTTTCAATTTGGGTATGTTCAGTATGTTCAAAAAATATGTTGGTCCAAGTTTAAATGGATTTGGAATCCATTTGATAGGGTTTGGCTCATGTTGACCATTTAGGTAAAAATGGGTCAACTTGGATCAAGTTGACCAATTGGTCAAATTGGGTCAAACCAAGGGTTGGCTCAAGTTCATATGACCATATGAAATATTTTGGTGCCTTTGGTTTGGTTCAATTTGGATTAGATTTGGTTTTGGCTCATATGACTCATTTAGGTCAAATGGGTCAAGTTGACCTATTTGACTCATTTGACCTATTTGGGTTGGGTCAAGGGTAGGTTTAGGTTTGGTTAGTCATATGGAGTGTATTGGCATCTTTGTTTCCAATTAATTTGGGTTAAGTTCAATTTTGGCTCAACATGACCCGTTTAGGTCATGTTGGGTCTAAGGTCAATTGGGCTAGGTTTGGTCTAGTTGGCCAATTGAGGCTTTGGTCAAGTTTCACAAGTGATTTGGAATGAACTTGACCCAATGGTTTGAGTCAATTTGGCTTAGATCAAGTTTTGACACATTTTGGCCCTTTAGGTCAAAATGGGTCAACTTGGGTCAAGTGGGCTAATTGGGCTAGGTTAGGCTCAAAGGTTGACTTGGTCAAGTTCAAACATAGGTCATGAGTGAATTTAGATCAAAGGTTTCAATCAATTTGGCCTGTGGTGGATTTTGGCTATGTAAGGTTTTATTTTTGGTAAAGTGTTGACTTGGTCAACCCTTAAGTTTGACTTAGTTTGACCCAATTTGATTGATTGATCATCCCATGATGATTGTTGATCATGATGAGAAGGAAATATGAGTTTGGTTCAATCCAATTTGATTAGGATCAAAAGTTGGCTCATATGGTACTTTTAGGTCACTTTGGATCAAGTGAACCTAAGTGGGTCAAATGGTTTGGTCAAAGCTTGATTTGAAGTTGATTGATCTTGTATATGGACTTATGATTGAAATATAAATCCATTTACAAGTGGTTTGAAGTCAAATGGATTTTGATCCATTTGAAAATTTCATATTCAAAGGAAGAATATGAAGGATTCTTGGGTTTGATTCTTGACTTGGGTTTTGATTTTAGTATCGGAGTTTGGATTTATATATGAGCTCATGATTGTAGGATTGATTGAAAGATGAGAGAAAATCAAGGGTTTGGCTTGATTTGAAAGTGTTTTGGCTAAGCTCAAGATTTTGGCTTGAAAGGTTTAGATTTGATTTTGAATGGATTTGAGTTTGATTTTTGGATTTGATTTTGATTGTTTGAATTTATATTTCATTTACATATGTGAATATAAATAAGAATATAAATTGATCATGAGAAAATTTCAAGAATTTGAAAGGGTTTAATGATGATTTAGGCTAAATCCATTAAAGAGATTTTAAAGGATTTAAGGAAATTTTTTAATTTGAAATTTAATTTTTGCCTTGGATATGATTGATTTATATTTATATTTCATTTATATATGAGAACATAGATGAGAATACAAATATGTTTTGAGAAAATCCCATGAGTTTGAAGTGATTTGATCAAAGTTTAGGTTAAATCCATAAAAGGGAATTTAAAGGATTTAAGGGAATTTCAAGGATTTTAAATTTGTAATTTAATTTTGTTGATTTGATTGATTTATATTTATATTTCATTTATATATGAGAACATAAATGAGAATACAAATATGTTTTGGAAAGATCCCATGGATTTGAATATGTTTGATCAAAGTTTAGAGTTGATTTTGGCTAAGTCCTTTAATGGAAAATTAAAGGGACTTAAGAAAATTTCATGAATTGATTTTAAATCTTGAAATTTGATTTGATGGGTTTGAATTTATATTTCATTTATATATGTGAATATAAATGAAAATATAAATGAATCATGGAAAGATCTCAAAGATTTGAATAGGTTTGAATCATGATTTTGGTTAAGTCTTTAAGGGAAAATTATGGACATAGGCAAAATTTGGAATTAGGAATTTTTGATGGATTTTTGATCATGGGTTTCAATGAAGAGTTTCAATCATGGATTTCATTTAAGTTGAGTTGAGTTGATTTGGAGTTTTGACTTAAAAGAAGGAAAGGTGAGGAATGGTGCAAGCTAAGGGTAAAATTTCTATCACCCTCATGACCTAATCCTATGGCTAAACCTTTCTAAGTCTTCTAGGGCTACGGGAGTGTCCACCTAATCACTAGATGTGTCTTCAGACTAAGGAACTCTTAAAGTCTAAGAGGAATCCTATGTCTAAGATAGAGATGTTGAGAGCTCATTCTAAAAATGAGGTCAACAATAGCAAAACCAGTAAGCCTAAAGGCGACCCAGCCATGGATATTCTTAAGAAGAATTTCAATGGCATGTTGTTCAAACAACTGCGATTTGCATTTCATACTTAGGTTGCGCTACCTAAGAATATAATCAATAAGGGACTCATTGGGTTTCTATTTGTCTATAATAATGTCAGCTACAGTTACCCTCTATTGAGCTCTAGCAAACCTTATGATGAAGAGGTGCTCCAACTAAGCAAAAGTCTTCACTGAACCATTGGGCAGTTTGGCGTACCAATCAAATGCAACCCCTACTATGTTGTTGAAGAAAAGTCAGAGCAGGATTATATTGCTGCCACCGACATTATAACAACCAGCTCTAAAATGTGCAATGTGCTGCCATGGGTTCCAACTACCATCAAAGATCTTGAAGGATGGTGGCACAAAGCCCTTGGGGTATTGAACTACATCAAATTCCTCTAGGTATGGTCTACCCATTGGAATGGATGAGCTCCCCTTGGCTTGCACCAATGCTTCCTTCACCTACTGTTCCACCATATGCTTTATATCCTTCTCATGAATGGAGGTGTTATCTGTGACCTTCCTATACAAACTACTAGCATCATCAGCGGGAGTGCACCTAGGATGGTCTAAGGTATGTACCACCTAGGACCATAGGAAAAGGCTGAGAGGCTAGCTAGCTTTGCAATGCTAAGACCACTACCACCCTCTTCTCTTCTCTATTTGATCATCATTCTTGAGCTGGTGGAGGAGGTGTTGGGTCGAGTGAGAAAGTACTCACCACACCACAATACCTTCCTAGTGATCCCACTAAAGGGATACTCGTGTCATGTTGGAGGTGGTGTCGTCCAGCATGCCATCTTCATCAAGATCAAAGCTGACTACACCCTCCTCTTGATCTGAGTGATCATAACCAATTATTTGTTTGACTATAACACGATAGTCCTCTATGATATCATCTAAAGAACTACCTGCTTTCAAATGTAGGACTGCGACCATTGGACTATGCTCACAAGTATGCGAATGTTTTGTACTAGCAGGGTGCACTCCCTAGCTGGCTCAACTACCATGGGGACTATGTCAGTGCCCCATATCCCCTCCTCCTCTGACTGCTATGGAGGTGGTGTGACCATAATGCTTTTGGGTTGCCACTCCCTCTTTACCATAGTTGAAGTGGAAGGTCGAAAGGGAGAGTTTGACCTCACCTCAATGGGTGGACTAGATGGAGGGGATCCGGCCGAACCAAGGAGATGCTCATTCCCTGATGGGGTTTTGAAGCTTATGGGGGTGGTAGATGTGGACTAGTGATGGTGGGCGGTGAGTGGGCGGTGTGATGGTAGGGAGCCTCTTGACCGAGATCTCCTCTATGTTGGATGAAAGATGGAGTTGTTTGAATGATCAGCAGACCGATCAAGAAAGTATATCAAAGTGGTGGCCGCTGATTGTCTGGCATACCTCCTCCTCTCTCACTTGCCTGCTTGGGCAGTGACTCTAGCCTCCATGGCTCTCTCTCTCTATGAATCTAACCCCTGATGCTCCTAGGGATCAAACCCCTCAAATCATGTAGGAAGCCAGACTCCGAGCGTCCGTGAGTTATGCCAACTTTGTGTAGAATGAACCATAGAAAGGCATAGGGCTTCCTCCTATCCTAACCAGTGTCTCAATCTCTGTAGGTGGTGGTAGTGATGTAGCAATCCTATAGTAGTCCTCCTTTCCATCTGAAGTTGAGAGGGGGTGGAACCTACTTCCACTTAGAAGTGGAGAGGTTGCACAAGGGGAACCCACCTCAACCACATGAGAGGCATCATTGATCTCGCCTCACCTCTCGTAGTACTGCTTAACCTTGAGGTTCTTGTTGCAGTGTTGCATCTTGGTAGGTAGGGCGGAGCGGGAGCTAGCACCAACCTCGAAGGTGGAAGGACTATCTGATGCTTCCCCTTAAGAGTAAGGAAACAATGGAGGTCTTCTGTCCTCCCACTACGATAGGGATGGGGAACTAACTGCCGATCTTTGATTGGCACTAATGCCCGGGGGTGTGGGAACCACAACAGCTTTCTTGTTCAGTGAGGGAGACTCAGAACCTGACTAGATATCAAACTATAGAAGTGGCTTATGTCCTGCCACCTCCTCCCTACTGATAGTGGTGAGGGTTGGCCCCTCACATGTGACTCTGACAGCCTCAAAGCCACGCCTAAACTAAATCACATGTGTAGTAGTATTGGTGAGTATGGCCTAATCCAAGGCCAAATCCACACCAGACAGAAATGAGAAGATCATCTTGCTGGCAGACATGATGGAAGATTGATGAGGACAAAGGGGAAAGTATCTGCATTTGTTGAAACAAAATTGGATTAGACCTTTTCCTTGAACTATTGATTTGTCTTGTGATTTGATTTTTGGAATTTAAACCAACACTTAACAAATTTAGGTATGCTAGGTGGGGTTCATTATTTTGGAGAGATTTAAGAATTTGAGGAGAGACTTTATCATAAGATTTTTAATTTGATTTAGAACCCTCATTCAATAAAGGTATGTTGGTGAGGTTCAAAATGTTTGGAGAGACCTTTAGAGATGTATCATATATTTTTGTTGAAAGTTGATTTTGGAAATCCCTACTTAGCAAATTTAGGCATGCTAAGTAGAGCTCAATTATATGTTTGAAAGCTTTTGTCTTAATGGTTTGATTTGTTGTTGGTTTGATATGTTGATTTGATTTGAAGAGAAGAACTCTCACTTAAAAAATTTAAGTATGTTAAATGGAGTTTAAAATGTGTTTGATATTTGTTGATTTGATTTTTAAAAGGAAAACTCTTATTTTACAAATTTGGGTATGTCAAAATAGGGTTCAAATATATGCTTGATATTTGTTGTTTTGATCTAATATTGTTTTTAAATGAGACACTTATCAAATTTAGGTATGTTAAATGTAGCTCACTTTCTATGTTTGTTTGTTTGTTGATATATTGTTTTGTTTTGATTTTGGAGATTTAATTCTCATTTAACAAATATGGGTATATTAAATGGAATCCAAAAATGTGTGTTGGATGTTTTGATTTTGAAAAATGGAACTCTCATTTAACAAATATGGGTATGTTAAATGGAGTTCAATTGTATTTTTTATTTTAATTTTGTTCTGATTTTGAAAATAGGAACCTTTACTTAACAAATTTGGGTATGTTAAGTGAAGTTCCATTTATATGTTGGTTGTTTTGATTTTGGTTTGAAAGATGGAACTCTCATTTAACAAAATATGAGTATGTTAAATGGAGTTCAATTATATGTTATTTTATCTTGATTTCAGTTTAGTCTTAAAAATGAAACTCTTATTTAACAAATATGGGTATGTTAAATGGAGTTGATTTTGTTTGAAAATATTTTAGATATGTTTGGTTTTAATTTTGAAAAGGGGATCCTTATTTAACAAATTTAAGTATGTTAAATGGGGTTAGTTTAATTTTTAAAAATGGGTTTGAATATGTTTATGTAAAATAGGTTTGTTATTTGATTTGATTTTGATTATAGGAACACTCACTTAGCAATTTTAGATATGCTAAGTGAGGTTCAACTAATTTTTTTGAAAGAGGTATTTGAAAGATGTTGATTTTATTTTACTTGACTTTAATTTTAGAAGAGAATATTTGTTTGGCCAATTATGTTATGTTGAGTTCTTATGATTTTGTTTTGAAATGACTTTGAAAACATTTGCAAAGAATTCTATTTGTTTTCCTTTAGATTCTCTTAAAATTTTGTCAAATATGGAATGAACCTTACTTCACCAAGCTAGCGGCAAGAGGTTCCAAACCTTATTTGACTTATAGCTGGTCATCTCCTTTGTTTAGTTAACTTATTATTATTTATTGGGGGACCCCATAGGAGTCTTACGACCTACACAAGGTTGAGGTCCTAAAACTTAAAGGATGCTAGCTATCTATGCTTAAGGATGAAATGAACACAAAGGTCCAACTAAAAGAAAGATGGTCTCGAGCTTATACAAAAATATAAGTCCAATATCAATGCTTGGAGATAATAATTATCTACTAAAGATGGAGAGAGGAACTATCCCCAGCGGAGTCACCAAAAAAATCTATGGTGTTTATTTTTGAATGTATGGGGAGGGGGTCAACATCATAGATCGTAGGGGGATACTTATTGAAATGATCGGGCATGACATTAAGGTATGATGTACTATCTCAAATAATAGAGACATCATCTTTTCAATGAACCTAATCATTTAATAAGGACTCCTAATATAAGATGGGTCTTCGAATATACCAGAGATTTTTCCCCTACTTTATATGGATGAATAAAGTAGGTTTATATTAAATCGGGTTTTAAAGTTCCCTATGGAGGCAAGCCTCCATAGTTAATTACATCTCAGAGAATGAAACTCCCTAAGAATACTCTCGATTAAAGTATTATCATCTCCAAAGATTTCAAGGTTAGACTATCAAAGGATTAGTTATATTTAGAAAATCAATTAGGAAAGTTCAAGGAGAAGACCTATTTTTGGAATCCAAAGGAAGATAAGTAGAGAGCACTCATGATACTATAAAGCCTAGTAAGTGCTCCAATCTATCTTATAGTAAGGCTTTATATATTTGAAATTGTTGAGATTTTTTTTGTTTGAGTTGAAATTTATTAGATTGCTAGGGCTTATAATTCACGAACACAAGGTTGTGAAAATGCATAAGAGGTGATGAGTTATGCTTATAGCCCAAAGGAAACAGCTATCTCAGATCTTAAATCTAGGGAGCTTTAGTAAGAGCTAAACCACAAGCTAAATCTAATCAAAATATGGACATAAGGGATTATCTCCATAAGGTAGGATAAACATGTCAAACTTTTGGACTTTTAACCACTTGGAGGGGCCGCCAGTTAACTCCTACGATTTTAAAACCATGTAGTCTAGTCTTATGAATTGCAAGATAGCTTGGGTAGTTATTTAATTGGAAAGAAACTAAAATCCTAAAACCCATTCCCTAAGAGACTAGAGCATGAGTGGTATGAGCAACGACTTAGTCAAAAAATGCAAATCTTTTTAAATTTTAATTCATTTTAGATAGATCATTTTGATAAAGGAAATAAGAATTATTATGCCTAAATGCATGATGAAAATAGGTTATGGGCCAAATCAGCTTGAAGAAGGTGTTCTCCACCACAAGGGATGCCCTCACAGGTCAAGTATACCCTTATCCTGCAAGGATGGAGATCCTTCATGTTCAAGAGAGAAAGAGTATGCATGCATGATGTGAAACATTAAACCATACAGCTAAGGGGTTTCTAAATCTATAGTTATCTTGATTATAACCTAGTCTTTAATGATGAGGTTATGAGTTATTTAAAGCTTAGTTATGAGTGATTAGTTGGGTAGAAAATTTATTTTATCTCAAGAGCCTAATGCATCTAGGACACACATTAAAACATCAATTATAAGAAATTATGAAAAAGCATGCCATCCTAATGCACAATCTAAACAAATCAATAATCAAATTTATAGCTATCATGAAAGAATAAGAGGTTGGTGCGGTCAAGCTCCATCGTACAACCCAAAAAGAGAAAAGATGGGTAGCCGAGTTCTACCTTATACAACATGTTATATGAAAGAATAATTACAATTAGAAATGAATACATGCTATGGGGGCCTTCATTCTTAACTAAAGAAGCATAACAAAGGGTAATTAACTGATTTAATTAATGATCTAACTTAACTAATTCATAAAATCCATCTAATTATCTTTCCTTATACCAATTAAGATCACCAACATGGGAATGGAATTAAAACAACAAATAATTTCTCCTCTCTAAGCTTAATCAAAACCTCAAATCAAAAGATTAATACAAAGCTTTGATTTTGTTTAAATGATTTTATTTAATATGATTATCCTTAGGAATTAGTGTAATTGAATGAATCATATGAATGTGTTTATATATTCCTTTTCAATCACTTTAAATGTTGTATGCCATGTGTTCTCATGCATTCATCTTTATCAAATTTAAATCAATCAAATAGAAAATATTTATATAAGCTTGCATATGTTGGCTTAATTTATCATATGTATGGCTATTATCATTATTAAATGCAAATATATTTTCCAAAGTTTATAATTGGATAGCAATATTTGGAGTGATGATAGTTATAAATATATAGGATTTGTATATGTTAATAGCTTCATTATATGAATTAAAAGCTCTCTTTTCCTATATTCATATATAGTTTTACATAAGTTTGAATGATAATGAGTACATAGTCTAGACATCCTGGGAATACAAGGCTTTAAGTAAGCCCAAAGGAGGTCATTTTTACCTCACTTCTCCGGTTTAATAATGGAATAGCACTTATTTAATTTCATTCCTATATATTTTGGTATTAGAATTTAGATTGAGCTTTAATTCATATGCATAAATAATTCAATTAAATAAAATACAATCTTTTGCATAATTTTCATCTCTCTAATTATGTATACATTTACATGTGTTTAAGATATCAAGTATATAGTGGACAACCTAAAATATGAGGCTTTAAGTAGCCCCAAGGAGGTCATTTGATTACCTCACTTAACTGGTTTAACAATGGCATGGACTTATTTAATTTCATTCCTATGTATATTTGTAATAGAATTTGAATAGAGCTTAAATTCACATGTATAAATAATTCAATCAAGCAAAATATAATTATTAAACATATATATGTAGTCATCATCATTCAAATGTGCCAAGATATATTGTATGTATAGATATGTTAAGTGTTAAATCATATGTATGTTATGGGTGATGGAAAGAGATGACATAATATATTTCATGTGATAGTAATTCAATTGCATTAACCTTAAGATTCCTTTCATATTGAATAGGGTTCTTTAAGGCTAACCTAAACTTAGGGTTAATTAAAATATTTAATAAGCCATTTACTAAAAATAACTAAATCATATTAATGTGCTTTAGAAAGTGGCTTAAGGTAGGGATGAAAGAAGATAACCCTCTTTCCTCTCTTTATAACATTTAGATGTTAAGTATAAATAAAATAAAATAAAATAAAATATAAATTAAAATTCACAAATCAACTAAACAACCAAAATGGAAGTGAACCCCCATGTTAACTTAAATAATTTCCAAATTTAGAAAATTATAACTCTAATGCTTAGTTAAGACATACCACACAAAGGCTTAGCACACACATTAGAATTAAGCTACCACTTCTAGTCCTAAGTTAGGATGGTGTGATGTTATATTTTTGTTGTAATATAATATTTTATGATGTTAGGTATGTGGATGGATGTTAGGCCATTATTGGCCTAAACTTCTTTTCTATAATGGATTATGCTTAAGGGGTTGCTAAAAAATAAATATAAAGGTTATGTTTGCAGGTTGCTTATCCCCCTAAGCATAATCCAAATTAGAATAGGCAAGCTTGGTCACCCATGTGCAGGGTGGTAACTCCAAATTATGAAATATAACTACTTGGGATTGTATGTATGTTTAGCTAACCTTTATTTTACAGGTGTAGTTAAATTTACTTTTCCTATAAATATAATTTTGCAATAGGAATTAGGATTAGGATGAGCAATTTTACAAGGGTGCCCTGATGCCTTTGGAGCAATCTAATTAAAAGAGGAGACATGAAGAAATGAAAAAGAAGAAGACCATACATGTATTCAATTTTGTATATTAATATTGTAAAGATTGCTTGACCCCATCTTTTTTTTCCTTGAGTTTATAAAATGCTTGATGTTGTGGTTAGCTTTATATCGATTGCATCTTTTTTATAGTTTCTTTATGATTAATGCATTAATGTGGCCTAGAGGGTTTTATGAAAAATTAAATTTTCTACCCTAATAACTCATAATTAAATTTTAAATAACTCACAACTTCATCTTAAAGCTTAGGATGTAAATAAGATAATTAAAATATTTAGGAACCCCTTAGTTGTATGTCTAATATCATGCATATGGTATCTTCTATCACTTTTGTTAATGAGGGCCTCCATTCTTGCACTTTAAGGACATCTTGACCTATGAGAGTAACCCCTTATGATAGAGCTTCACCCTCTTTCTCTCTTAATTTGTCCAACAATCTAATTTCATCATGCATTTAAGCATAAAATATCCCAAGCCTTTGTCTAAATCAATGTGTCAAAAATGATATAATAAATTGAAAAGATTTTACATTTTTAGACTAAGTCATATGCTCATACCACTCAGATCTAGTCTCTTAGGGAGTGGGTTTAGGACTTTAGTTTCTTTCAAATTAAATAACAAGCTTAACCATCTTGCATAAGACTACATATTTTAAATCATAGGAGTCGTAGCAAAGCGACCATAAAGGTTGTAAGTCTAGAAGAGGTAGATGATTTATTCTCTCTTATGGAAGTAAATCATTATGTTCCTTTTTGCTTAGATTTAGGTCGTGCTTTAGCTTGTGCTAAAGCTCCCTAGATTTAGGATCTGAGTTTGCTTATTTTCCATGGGCTATAAGCATAAATCCTCACTTCTTTGGCATTTCCACAATCTTGTATTGATGGATTATAAGCCCTAGTAATCTAATAAAATTTTAACTTAAATAAAATAAATCCTCTCACTTTCAAACATATAATACCTCACTATAGGATAGGTTAGAATGCTCACTAGTTTTTCGAGTATCATGAGCATTTCCTACTTATTTTTCTTTTGGATTCCAAAATAAGTCTTTCCCATTAAACAATCCCATTTGATTTTCCAAAATAACCAATCCTTTGATAGTCTTAACCTTGAAATCATTGGAGACAATAATTGACTACTTTAATGAAGAGTTTTCTTAGGAAATCTCATTTCCTAAGATGTAATTAACTATAGAGGCTTGCCTCCATAGGGAACTTAAGAACTCAGCTTAAAATAAACCCTACGTTACTTTTTCATGTAAAGTAAGTGATAGATCTCTGGTATATTCGAAGGCCCATAATGCCTTAAGCATCCTTATTAGGTGATTAGGTCCATTGTAGGGATGCTTGTATCTTTTGAGATAGTAGATCATACTTTAAATATCATACACGATCCCTTCAATAAGTACCCCTACAATCTGCATGGAGTCCACATGACCCGTCTGAAAATAAACACCATAAGGCCATACATAAAAAATAGACACTTTAAGAAACCTATAAAAAGCATGTTATTTCTATTGCACAATTTTAATATAATAATAAAATATTTAAATTTTTATAAAAGAATAAAAGGCCAGTGCGGCTGAGTACCGCCATACACCTCAAAAAAAAAAAAGAAATGGATAGCTGATCTTTACCCTTATACAACTTGCACTATAATTTCAATAGAAGTTAAAGCTATGGGGGTCTTCAATTCTTCTCTATCCTTACTTCTTAGATTTGAATGCTCCAAGCTTCACAAGGCCTCCAAGGTCTTTTCCTTCTAACCACTGCTCATTCTAAATCCCATAGTACTAATCATAATCCTATTATATAAATCACATCTTTATGAAAAATAAAATTTAACTACACTTGCAAAATAGATATTAACTAAACAAATATATAAACCAAGCAGTTATATTTCACATATTCAGACTAAGCACCCTGCACTTGGGTAACCATACCCACCTGCCCTAATTGGATTATGCTTAGGGATATATGCAGCACCTGCAAGCAAAGGCATTTTATAATCATTTATTATTACAGTGGTATCTCAAGAACAATCCCCAACATAAAATATTATTAGGCTAATAACGACCTAACATCTAGTCTACGTACAAATAATCTAGCATCCAGTCTAAAATATTACATCATAAAATAAAATATGTCACCACAAGATACGCTGGCCTAACTTAATACTAAGATTGGTGACTTAGTCTTCTAATGTGTCTCTTAAGTCTTAGTGTGGTTTGTCTTAATTTGGCTTTAGAATTAGGAATTTCTAAAGTTTACGACTATTTAAATTATCCATTAAGGGTGGTTTCACATTAAGTCTTTTAGTAACTTGATTGAGTTTTAACTTATGTATTTATTTTGTTTGCTTCTTACTTAAGATCTAATCTTTATGAAGAGAAGAAAGAGACTTAAATCTTTCATCCCTAACCTAAGTTGATTTCCAAAGATAGATTATTATTGCTTTAGTTTTCTTAATATAGCATTTCAGAATTTTTTTTACTTAAGTTTATATTAATCTTAATAAATCTTATTCAAACATGAAAGGCATCCTAAGACCAATGAAATTAAGCTACCATCACACGAACAATACTTCATTACATCCTTTTATTATCAATAATATCCACATCTTTTCATTTTTAGTATCATCAATATTTAATTTAATATATATTTATATGTAATGTACTCAAATTTTTGCACACTTAATGAATGTTGATGCTTGGATTTGATATAAAAATGAGATTTTATCTCATATTTAAGCATATGAAAAAAGTATAAGGACTTTAAGCAAGTATGTGCCATTGTTAAACTAGGGAAGTGAGATTGTCTAAGATCTCTTTAGGGCAACATAAAGCCTCATGTTCCTGGAATGTCTAGACTATATACTTACCAATTCAAATACACATAAGAATATACATAAACATCAAAATAAAATCATGAAAAGGGTTGTGTATAAATATCCTTTACTTATGTAAAGTTTAATGGAAAAAAGAACGTTTACTTTATATTCTAATATATGCATGCACATAAATAAAATTAATGAAGTACGTGCCACTATTAAAATAGGAAAGTGAGATTATCTAAGACCTTCTTGGGGCTACTTAAAGCCTCATTTTTTGGAATTTCTAGACTATATACTTGCCAATTCAAATACATAATACATAAGCATAAACATAGGAATAAAACCAACAATTGCCATCTTTTGATTACAGGTAAATAAACATTCACATAATTAGTTATTTATAATAAGAGTTGATTTAAAATTTATAATTAACATATAATTACAAAATAGTTTGAGATTTAATAATGATAATACACCATATGATAACATTTGTCCAACTCAAGCAATTTAAATGCAGTCATATTCTTTTAACTTTAAAACTTGAATACATGAAGCACGTGGCATGCACATTTATGATAATTGAAAGGAAGTAATTGAATACCACCACACAACATACTTGATTTCATTAGAACCTAAGAACAATCAAGTTAAATAAATATCTCTTAAATCTAATCAAAGTTTCATTAATGTTTAATTTTAATATTCAAGTTATTGAATTCTAAAGAGGAGAAACAATAGTTAGTGTTCAACCCATATCCATGTTTGTTTGTTAATAAATTTAAATAGAATTTAAGTGACTTTATGAATTAATTAAGTTTGGCCCATTAATAACCCATTTAATTACCCTTTCAAAAATATATTAATTTGATTAATTATTAAGCAAGAGCTCCCAAATCATGATGATTCACTTGAAAAATAAAATTTACAATGTGCTAAAGATTCTAATGCAATTTTTAATTAGTTATTTATTTAAAAATAGCCAATTACATTCAAAAAATAATAACTCTTAAATAAAAAAATTAATTAATTTGAAATTTTTATGATAAGTAGGCAAGAATGTCAAGGTTTTTTTATAAAAATTTTAGGATGATTGGTTTAGTATTTTAAGAGTAATTAAAGAAATATATAATTCACTTAAACTCAAATTATTCCTAAAATATACATCTTAATTTAGGATTTTAAGTTCATTGGATTCCTCTTAAAAGGATGAATCCATAAAGCCCTTATTTGCATTTTTTTAGAATAGTACTTTATTTTTTATGAGTTTTTAAATTTTTGAGTCAGATATAATAGAATAAATCAAAGATGAGATCTAATCGTAGCCGTCCATTCTATCAAAGTAAGATGGATGGCTCAAGGTTGTCTCCCTCATGGGAGGGAGACCAAATAGGATTAGATTGATAGGATCTATCACAATTATCACCAGATCTCACAATCTTCTAATGATCTTGACTGGAAGTCACTTTATTTCACGTTGGAGAATTGAAAGAGAGAAAGTGCAATAAGATCTAAAGGAAAAATCATAGATTCGTGCAAATTTTTCACCAAATACAAACACCTATGGTTGATCTAAAGTTTAGAGAAGTTACCTCATCGAAGCTCACGTTCAGTGGATACTAGAAGATCTCCTTAGATCTCCTCGTTTGCCTCCCTATGGAATGCTCCGGCCGCCGTGCATCACCACCCATTGCTAGAAATTTATGGCTCTTGGACTTAGAGAGCATAAGAGGTTGGAAGAGAGGTTTTTCTTTTGGTTGGAAGAAGATGTGTGTGTTATCTTTTAGTATGTTAAAAATGAGGTGTGTAAATTATAATATTTTTTTTCATGCCCTCCCCTCCCATGTGAAGAAAGAAATGTATATTTTCTCTCCTCATGCTCACCTCCCTCTTTCTTTCTTTCCTTATGTTTGGCATGATCTTTTCTTTATTAAAGCAGAAATTTTACTTGGTTTGATGTATGGGGCAGTGAGTTATCTTATTTTGGTTTAAGATTTGAGTTGACTCATCATAACCCAAATTGAGTTAGGTTTCAAGGTGAGTCTTGTTTGCCCAATTGATTTAGGATTAAATTTAAATTATATTAAACTGATTATTTATAATACCTATAATTAATTAATATACTTTAATGATGAAATTAACTAAATTTAACCTAAGTCAAATTGGGCTAATTTTGGTTCACTTGGGTCCATGAGACAAATTAGATAGATTGGACAAATGAGAGTTAAATAGACTTTAATTATGTTTTGAAAAAGAATTTATAATAATTAATTTGATTTAATTTTAATTTATTTATATTTATTGATATGCTTATATAGGTCAATTTAAGTCAATTCAGGTTAGATTGACCAATTTGATCAAATTGGCTAAATTGCCATTAAGAGTTGATTCATATTCAATAATCAACTTTAATAATTTTGATTAATTTGGTTTAATTTTGGGTACATTTAAGTTTTGATTTAAACCTACTTTTAATCGAAATTCGGCTTAATGGGTAAAATTGGGTTCATTTGGGTTAAATGACCAATATGACCCAAATTGAAGTATGTTCAAGCTTCAATTATATTTTATTGCGTATTTGAAATTATCTAGAGTAATTAATTTTAATTAATTTAGATTTAGACCTATTTTGGGCCAATTTGGGCTTAATGGGTTAAATTGGGGTTTACTTAGGTAGAATAACCAATTTGGTCAAATCAAACCCAAGAAAAGTTTAAATTATGTTAAAATATAATTTTAAAGTATTTTGAAATATTTAATTTAAATTAATTTAAATTTATATTGAGTTTAGGTTAAATTGGGTCGATTCAAGTTCATTTAGACTAGGTGAGCCAATTAGGTCATTTGAGTCATCATTAGATCATCAACTACATAGTTTAGTCTTTTATTATATTAATTTAATAAATATAAGCATTTTGGGTGACTTAAAGTGATCAAATTTTGATTATTTTTATTTTTGACTTGGTGGGGCCCACATAGGTCAACTCTAGGTCAGATGATATGATTGACCAATTTTAACCGCATTTGAATTTATTTTTGGGTTCATCTATACTTATGTATTGATTATGTGCCTTTGGTTTAGTTTGGTTTGATTTAGTTTTGATTTTATAGGATTATCATGAATTTAGCTAATTTTGAGCCTAAATGGTTTAATTGAGTTAATAAAACTCAATTACCTTAGTAGTTCGGGTTGAATTCATATTTCATTTATTATTTTAAATTCTACTTTAGTTGCGGTTGCACTCACTAAGTATAGTATCCTAAGTGTCTAATTAGGAAGCTCTTAATCTAAGGTCAAAAATTCTAATTCACTAAGATTATGGTGATTATTAACCTCACTTGAGGTTAATAGAACCTTAGTGCCTAGAATAATCTTAGGTCTAAGAGGAGGGTTGCCAACCTCACTCTCACTAAAAGTGATGTCAACAGTCATTTATATTAGACCTAACTTTAGTCAAAATGGCTTTGACATCTTTTTGAATTGAAAAATAAAATAATTTTTTTAATTGCATTTGAAAGAAATTTTGGAAAATTAAAATTATATATCTCCCATGTCTCATTTTATCTTGGTTGTCAAAAGTTAAAGAAGGTTAGGACAAGGTCCTGAAACTAAAATTCCTACCTTATCATATAAATGAAGAAATTAAAAAATATTCTCATAAAAGCATTCTTGTTGACCTCACTTTTGGAGTGAGGATTAATCTTTCTCATCTTAGATCTAGGAAACTTTCTAAACACTTGGATTTCCTTAGTGCTAGGACACTTCTAGTGATTAAGAGGACACTGAACTTAAGCTTAAAAGACTTAGAGGCCATAACCCTAAGCGTAGAATCCACCTAAGAACAAATAGGTTTCGCCTATCCTATGGCCAAACTAAAAAACTCATACTATTCACTCATCCAAACTTAAGCTCATGTAGATGGAGCTAAACCAACCTCAAATATATTCAATTAATCTTAATTGAATTTGATTTTGATCTAAGCTCCAAGATAAATTAACTTGGAGTTTAACAGTTAACTCCATGATCTATGACTCAATTCAAACCCATTTTAGCAAACTAAGTCCAATTTGATTTTCTAAATCACTTCAATTATTCATTAGATCATTTCAAGCCACTTGAATGCTTGCAATCAAGCCAATTGAATTAATGGAAGGTGACCAACCCAAGCTAACCCATTTGACCTAAAGGGTTTAATTGAGCTAAAATTTAATTAAGCCCAAATCAATTACAATCAAAGCCACCAATCAACTTTAAATTTATCATTAAACACATCCTAATCATCCATAACCCCAATTGGTCCAAGTTGGCTTGACCAAGTCACTTGACCCAAAGTGAACAAGAAGGGGTAATTGAACCAAACTACAATTAAACTCCCATTAGATCAAATCAAGTCATTCAATCCCTCTAATGATGACTGTAGGTCATTATTAAACACTCTACTACAATCAATTGAACTTAATCAAGCTAATCAAATTGTTGACCCAATTTGGCTAAAGGATCAAATTGAACCAAATCATCTTTGATCAAATTGGTTGAAACCAATGCTTCCAACCAATCACTAATTGAATATTAAACATAATTCAACTTCAATTGGATCAAATTTGATCAACCTAACCAAATCAGCCCACTTAGCCCAATTTGACTAGTTCACTCCATAATTCAATTTTTTTCAAATCAACTATTCTAATCAATCATCAATGATCAATTGAATTTAAACGTAATCCATGCTCAAGAAAATTTGGCCAATTTAGTCAAATTCGTCAACATCACACATTTGACCCAAATTGAATCATATGGGCCAAATTCAAATCTAACCCAAATTGAATCAAAATAATTACACGCATTCACTCTAAATGACCAATTGAACTCGCCCAAGTTATCACATTGACCCAATTTGGTCAAAATGGCCAACTTAACTCAACTTGACCCATTTGACCATATGGGTCAAATTCAAATCTAACCAAACTTGGCATGACTCATCTTGGGTCACCATGGGCACCCCAAGCAGCCCAACATGGTGAACTCATTTTGGGTCAAACCCATTGAACCAAGCCACCTAAATGGGGCAAAATCTCATTGGATGGGTTCTCCACCCCTTACCCCATGGCGACCACCTTTGGCTCTTCTTGGACAAGAGGACCATTGATGCAACCTAATCTAAAGTTGTTGGGCTCAGCCTTTGACTAAGAGAGGGCGAGTTCACCAATGGAAATCCATTGGTCCACCTAAGAGAGAGAGAGTACACATCATGCCAGCCCACTACACTCCCTCAGCCTCACACCCTCAACCACTTTAGCAGTCCCCTACCATCTCTGGCCACCTATCCCTGGCGGACGGATGCCAAAGGTTGAACTAATCCTAGCCGTAGGTTCAGCTGAGGAGGAGAGTATACTCTTCCCCATTGATTCAAACTGAGTAGAGAGTTTTCCTAGAGCATTGCGCACAATCCCATAGCTTCAAATGAGCTCCATGTGCACTCCACCATTAGCGAGACTAGCTCCCGATCGAACCCAAGAGCTCCATCCATCTAAACCTTTTAAACCTCCACCAATCTTAATTAACTTCCACACCTTCACCTCACTCCAAAACAAATGAATCTTTCCTAAGTGATTGATCACCAAAGATGTCCCAAGACCAACTATAGTGACCTTTGTGATAGCGTTTGGTCCACAAAGCGATCAATGACGAGGAAGCTCATGATCTTCTCAGTAGGGTTTTATCTCTTCAAGACAAAGCTACCTCTATTGGCAGACCACCAGTCTATAGCTCCAGTGAGGTAAAAATTTGATAATTTAGGTGTTGGTCTTTTTTGAAGTGAATCGTGTTGTCATGCAATCTCCACTGGAGGATCTTGCTAGATTTATTCCCTGATCATTTTGGAGTCAATTTTACTATCGTATGTGCTCCGACAAGCTCAGATCGAGCTGTGGAAGGTGGACGATATCCATCTTCTAACACTCGTGGAACGATGGATCACCAGTTGTCTATAGCATGATTAGATTGGATGGCTGAGATTAATCGCATTAAAAAATATTATTTAATCCCTTTGAAATCATGAGATTAATCTGGACCGTCTGATCAAAGATCAGACGGTTGAGACAAAATTGCATCAACCACCATTGAGTCAGCTGCCATGTCGAATGATTTAAGTAACCAATACCTCGGTGCCATGTGGAAAGCACTCCTACGTTAGCGTCCGCATGGCGCCGATGGTTTAAAGGTTTAATTAGGCTTAAAAATATAATTAAATGGATAAAACTTCAAAAAATTATAACTAATTATAAAAAATAAAAAATATATAAATAAACCCATTTTAGAAAGATTTGATAGAGGTGAATTTAAGAAAAATAAAATCACTAATTTATGCCTAGTGAATAGTGCCTAATTAAAGTTTGAAGATTAGGTTAATTACCTAAGAAAAATTACTTAACTAATTAATTCAAAATTTGTGGGATGATTCCATGGGATGACCTTTACCTCCCATAATTTTCTTGGAATTATTTATCATGTAATTTAAAAAATTTGGAATTTCAATCCTAATTACCCTCTTTATTCAATTAAATAAGTATTAAAATTGATGAAGAGTAAAAATTAAATAATTAATAATAATTAATTATTGTATATAGTGGGAACAGTGAGGAGAAATAATTAGGCCCCTTTCCTAATTATTTTCTAAATGTATTTCTTTAAGAGGGTTAATTAACACATATAATAATTAGGGAATAATTAGAAAGTTGATTATAAAATAAAAATAAAACAAAATAAATAATTGGTTTTGATAAATCAAATATAATCCATTAATTTCCCTTTATGCTTTTAATAACATAAAGTCATTATAAAATTATGAACAACTTCGGTATGGAAAATCATAAAAGTATTTAACTTAGATTCTTTTCTTTTTAATCGATTAACTCTTAAGCATGAGCCTAATTGTATTAGATTTCTTTAGTGCAGCAAATTTTACTTTTCTAAAAGCATATCATTGAATGCTCATGTTCAAATAGTTAATTAAGTTAAAGAAGTTTAGGTAAGGGCAATTAAATTGATGCACTTAATGGCTTGAACCTAACCAACTCATAAAATCCATTTAATTTCTTTCTTTAGATATATCAAATCACCAACATGGGATGGGATAACTACTAAATAATATCTCTCCTCTTTAGGTTTTAACAACTCAAATATCAAAATCAAATTGTATAAGAACTTTGGTTAGTCTTAAGAAATATTTATTTGGTTTGATTGTCCTTAAAACATAATGTAATTGAGTATGTTATGTGATAATATTTTATTACTTCTTTTCAATCATTATAAATGTGCATGTCATTTGTTTCACATGTTCATATTTTTATAAAGAAAAGAGAACTAAGAGAATATGGTTGCATTTAAGTTACATGTGTTGGATAAATATTATTATATGGTGTGGCTATTATCACTAATAAATCTCAAATTATTTTCAAAATTATAAGCTAATGATGTATAAGAATGAAAATTTTAAGTTAATGTTGGTTATAAATGTTTAATAAAGTTTACATTTAGTTATAATTTTAAGATGATAAAGGATTATTTTGTCTTCATGGTTCATGTGCAAGTTTACATATGTTTGAGTTGGCAAGTATATAGTCTATATATCTCGGGGATACGAGTCTTTAAGTAGCCCCAAGGAGACCTTAGATAATTTCACTTCCCTAGTTTAATAATGGCATGTACTTGCTTAATTTCATTCATGTGTATACATGTGCTACAATTTGGGATAAAACTTAACTTTACATGATGAAAAGATTTTTCTTTTATATAATATTTGCATGAATTTCATTACTATGCTTCTATATATGTTTATATGTATTTATATTGGAAATTATATAGTCTGGACATCCCGGGAATACGAGCCTTTAAGTAACCCCAAGGAGGGCTTAGATATTCTCACTTTCCTAGTTTAACAAAGGCACGTACTTGCTTAAATCTCTAATACATATCTACATATGCATAACTACGAAATGAAATATTTCTTTTCTAATAAATTCATGCATTAATGATCATCAAGTGTGCATAATATAAATATATATAATGCATGTATAAATATGTATATTGAATCAAATATTATGATAATATATATATATATATATATATATATATATATATATATATATATATATATATATATATATATATATATATATATATATATATATATATATATATATATATATATATATATATATATATATATATAAAGAAGTGTGTATGCTATTGATGATGGAAAGAAGTAGTTGAATGTTATTCATGTAATAAGGACTCAATTTTATTAATTCTAACCTTACATGTTTGAATAGGACTCCTTAAGTTTAATCCTAACTTAGGTTTAATAAAATGTTTATGAATGATTCACTAAAGACCAAAGTCAAAATAATGCACCTTTAGAAAATAACTTAGGTCAAACCTCTTTCTTCTCTTCATAATAATTAGATGTTAAGTAAGCAACAAGTGAAATAAGAAAGTGTAAATAAAATAATCAATTCATTCAAAGATTTGAAGTGAAGCATCCCCTCATGCTCAACTTAAATAATTTTAAATTTTAGATAATCATACTTTTAAAGCATAATTAAGACACACTACAGTAAACATTAGCACACACATTAGAATGTTAAATAACATATTTTAATGTCATGTTAGGCCAGTGTATGTTATGGTGTTGTGTTTTGTTTTATGATGTAATATTTTAGACTGAATGTTAGGATTATTTGTATGTAGACTCGATGTTAGTCACTAATAGCCTAATGATGTTTTCAATAGGGGATTATGCTAAAGGGGACATTATCATAATAAGTAAATATAAATGTCCTTGCTTGCAGGTGCTGCCTATTCCCCTAAGCATAATCCAATTATGACAAATGGGCTACCCTAGTGCAGGGTGCTAAATCCAAATATGGGAAATACAATTTCTTGGCTTGTATGTTCACTTAGCTAACATCTATTTTGTAGGTTGAGTTAGGTTTCATTTTCTATATATATATATATATAATATATTAATTAGTGCTATGGTATGGATGAGTGTGGCTAGAAGGCAAAGACTTGGGAGGCCTGTGAATCTTGGAGCAAAATGGATCCAAGGAAAGAAGAATATGAGATTGAAGACCCCCATGGCACTTATTTTAATTATAATATTCAATTATAATCTGAGTTATATAAGGGTAGAGCTCAGCTACCCAACTTTTCTCTTTTTCGGGGTGTACGGCTATACCTGTTTGCATCGACTTCTTATTCTTTTATGAAATTCATATGTTTGATTATTGTGTTCAGTTTGTGCATTAGAAATGGCATGCTTTTCATAAGTTTCTTAAAATGTGATGATTTGATGTATGTCCTGAATGCGGTAGGCTTTTTAGGATAAAATTAAATTTTTTATCCTCATAAAAATTAATAACTAAATTTTAACACAACTCATAACCTCATCTTAAAGCCTAAGTTTATAATCAAGATAAATAAAAGATTTATAAACCCCTTACCTGAATTTTTTATGTTATCATACCGCACATATCATATTGTGTTACTCTTGAATAGGGAGGGTCTCCATTCTTGCATGATAGGGAATATGATTGATCTTTGAGGGTGATCCCTTGTAGTGGAGAATACCTCCTCTAATTGATTTAGCCCATGACTAAATTTCATCATGCATATAGGCATAATTTTCCCAAGTCTAGGTCCAAAAATAAATGTGTCAAATGATCTTAAAAACTTATAAATGTTCAACATTAGTCTAAGTCATGTTAAACATTATTTAGTGTCTTAGGAAGTGAGTTTAGGATTCTAGCTTCTCTTCTTAATTAACAACCTAACTATCTTGCATCTACATACTAGCCTACATGATTTTAAAGCATAGGAGGAGTTAACTGGTAGCCACTCCAAGCATTCGTAAGTCCAGAAGAGTCTGAATGTGTTTATTATTTCTTATGGAGGTAAACCATTATGTCCCATTTTTATGACTAGGCTTAGGTCGTGCTTCTAGCAGGTGCTAAACCATTTTAGATTTAGGTTCTTAGGTTACTTATTTCCTTCGGGCTACAAGTATAAGTCCTCACCTCTTAGGAGTTTCCATAATGTTTTGTTATTGGACTATAAGCCCTAGCATTCTAATAAGATTCCAACTAAAATAAAATTAAATTCTCTCTTTCAAAAATATATAGCCTCACTATATAGATTGAAGCAAGGCTTCTTCTAGTATCATAAGTGCTTTCTACTTATTTCTCCTTTGGAATCTATGAAGAAGTCTCCTTATTCAAACAATTCCATTTGGTTTCTAATAACAACCAATTATTTTATAATCAAGCCTTAAAATCTTTGGAGATACTTATTGACTACTTTAATCAAGATTTTTCTTAAGAAATTCTCATTTCATAAGATGTAATTAACTATGAAAGCTTTATAAGAAAAAAAATTTGATATAAAATAAACTTTATTTTACTTATTCATGTAAAGTAGGGAAAAGATCTCTGCTATATATGTAGACCCATCTATCTTAAGAGTTTTTATTAGGTGATCAGGTCCATTTTAGGGTGATGTTTCTATCTTCCTAGATAGTACATCATACTTGTCATACCACTTCAATCATTGGTGTCCCTAACTCCAAATTAAAACACCATAGATTTTTCTAGCGACTCCACTAGGGACCGTTCCTCTCTCATTCTTTGGTAGTCAATCATTATCTCTAAACATTAATAGTAGACTTATATTTTTCTTCTGTAAGCCCAATACTATCATTCTTTCCATTGGGTACCTTGTCTATTTCATCCTTAGACAAGTGCAGCCAACATCCTCTAAATTTTAGGAACTCACTCTAATAGGTCTTAAAACTTCTATTGGACCTCCAATAGGTAAGAAGGATCAACCAAAGAAATTGGCTAAAATAAATTAAATAAAGTCAATCTAAAATTTTAAGAACATCTTGCCACTAGGATGGCAAAGTAAGGTTCATCCAACATCATCAAAATTCATTTGAGCTCACTTTCTATGAAGTTCAAAAGACATTCCTTCTCAAAATTATAAATTTCTCCAATACACATATGAACCCCATCTAACATAACCAGATTTGTTAAATTAGGGCTTTAATTTAAAGTCAAGTCAAAAGAATAGTAACCAAAGCAAAGTCTAATCCTATGCTTTTTTTTTCCAATAGCAGAGAGGTAAACCCTAGCCCTTTTTTTCTTTCAAGCACCATGTCATCCAGAAAGCTCATCTTCTCATTCACCTCGGGTGTGGCTTTGGCCATGGATTAGGCCATACTCACCTCACCCGTAGTCATCAAGTTTGGCCTTGGGTTCGAGCACTTTAATGTCACTTGTTATGGTCCCACCATCAGTAGAGTGAGTAAGGAGGAGATGGCCAACAAGAAGCCACTTCTATAGTTTAATCTCCAATCAGATACTGAGTTCCCATCTCTTAGGAGGAAATCCTTAAGGTTCCTATGCCACGAGTACCACTTGTTCCTACTACAATTTCTACTAGAACTAGTATTGCCTCTACCACAGCCCTCGTTCTTATGGGGGAGTTAGTCCTAGTATCTCAGATTGTTTCTCCAACCTTTGAGGTCGGTACTAGCTCCCGTCATGCACCATTGACCAAGACTCAGTGTCGCAACAAGAATAGAAAGATTCAGAGGTACTATAAGCATATGGCCAAGAAGGTTGAGGAAGCCTCCCATGTAGCTGAAAGAGGGGTCCATTCGTGAAACCTCTCCCCTTCTTGGTGGCAGTAGGTTTCATCCTCTCTCAGCTATAGAGAGAGAGAGGAGGATGTGAGGAACATAGCATCATCACCCCAATGACCCGCAAAGTATGAGACACCAAATAGGGAGAAGAGGAAGCCCTATGTTGATCTAAGGTCTATGCTAAGGAGAGTAGAGAGAGTCTATGGATGATTTGAGTCCACCTCCATTCATGACCTAAGATGAGTGATCCCTAGAAGTGTGAGGGATCAGATCTATAGAGAAAAGACTATCGAGGCCAAGGTTGTTTTCCAAGCAGACATGAGAGATAGGAGGAGGTTTGCCAGACAGTCGATGGCCTCAACATTGATTGACCATCATGATCGATGAGTTGACAGAGCTGATCATTAAGATAGGATAGTTCTTACTGATTCTAGTCCCATGGGAAGACCTTCAGTGGAGAGGCAATTGGTGTCGCCACCACCACACTACTCCACTCGCCGACCACCATTACCTATTCTTGTCCCATCAATCAAAGGACCTGCCAAATACCATAAGTCAGCATCTAGAGAGGAGTCATCCCCCTTGGTGATACAATTATGTCCCAAGGACTATGCTCCATCCACTCTACCTATTGAAATGAGGTCAAGCTCCTCTGCTCCACCTCCCTCCCCAACGTAGAGAAGAAGGAGTGCGGCCCAAAGAGGATCGTAGTCACTCCACCACCACAGTAGGATGAGAAGGAAGAAGGAAATGCCAGGTTGACTCCTATGATTGTCGAACCGGTTAGAGATAGCAGTCCTTATTTTAAAACATGCAGTGCATCAGCTCTTCAAAACACAGTCCAGTAGTGAGTCACCACCTAACATATGTCCCAATAGTTTCAGGTAGAGTAGATGACCGATCATTAAAGGAGATTTTAGACTATTATCATGCAGCAATGAGGCAGATAGTTGGAGATGAATATTTTGACCAAGAGAAGGGTATGATAGACTTCAATGCCGATGAAGATGAAGTTTTGAATGATACCACTAAAGTCCACATGGTTGATACCCGAGGATCCTTGCATAAAGAATAGCCTAGCCAGGAAGCTCAAGGCATTTTAGTTGAGGAAGGTGAGGCATCGGACTCAACTCAATGCCTTCTCCAACAAATCAAGCTCAAGGATGATCAGATTGATAGGATGGAAAGGAGAGTAGAGGAGTTGATGGCAGTGGTGTTGGCATTACAAAATGAAGCACCTATCCCTCAACCCACACCTATGGAGGCCAATAGACTTGAGTTAGTACAAATCTTAGATCATCCTAAGAGCACTACTCTGATGGATGAGGATACTGGTAGCCTACATAGGAAGATAGCTGATAGTACCTCCATGCATGAAAAAGACATCAAGAAGATGGTAGAATAACATGTGAAGGAGGCATTGGAGTAGGCTCAAGAGAGCTCATCAGTTCTAAAGGGTTGACCCTACCCAGAGGAGTTCAATGTAGTTCAACACCCTAAGGTTTTGTACCATCATCCTTCAAGGTACTTGATGGTAGTATGAACCCTAGACAACACATTGCACACTTCAAGGCCAATTGTTACAACACTGGTGGTAGTGACACCCTACTCTTCTAATATTTTGTCAGTAGTCTTTCTAGAGTAGCCTCTGATTGGTATGCCGAACTGCCCAATGGTTTGGTGAAGTCTTTTGGGGAGTTATAGTAGTTTTTATCAAGAGATTCATAGGAGCGTAGAGAGTGTCTGTAAGGGACCTTATTGTAGAGAAACAAAAATCAAATGTGTCCCTTGTTGATTATATTCTCATGTGATAAAACTTGAGTATAAAATGTGAACCACAGCTGTAGGAACAGCATACCAATGAAATTCTTCTCAAGAATATTCAAGGCCCAGTCGCCTTCATGCTCAAGGGCTTTACTATTAAGACATTTGAGAAGTTAATCAGTAAGGCAGCTAATCAAGAGGAAGCCAAATAGTTATGCTTCTCAGACTAGTCATCCAAGCCTAAGCCTCAGAAAGTGTTTGAGAAGAACCTTAAGGATAGTAGTAGTAGTGGATAAGGGGAAGCAGCAAGTGAGAGAATAGTTTGAGAGGCCTAAAGCTTAGCAGCCTTCACTCCCACCTCCTCTTCCTCTACCCCTGCCACCACAAAGGCTGCCTTAGCAACCTGCATAGCAGCGATACTAGTATCCATCACCAGGTAGCTATTACCCACATACTCTTGCTGATGAACACAACAAGCCATATTTATTCAAGAGGCAGGTAGTTAAAAAAAATTTTAAGAACCATCTTAATAAGCCTGCTTTTCAGCTACCCAAGCCTAGAAAGCTGGTGGAAGTTGGTAAGAGTGATGATCCTAAATACTGTCCCTACCATTTCATGTTAGGCCATGTCTAAGAGGATTGCTTTACGTTTAAGCATTGGCTTGAGCGAGGCTACAAGTCGAGCCTTAGTGATCCCCAAAGAATACTTAGTGGAACAACCTTCTAGTTCAATTAAAGTAGTCTTTGGGGAAACATTCGATTCTCTTAAGACAAAAGAAAGCTGGGATATCTCTTTATCTCGAACCTCTTAAAAGATTATTTCTAAAATCAAGAAAACTTTTTTTACAGGAGCCTGACTTAGCTCAAACCACCAACTCTAAGGAAGGTTTGCTAGTTGTGAAAAACAACTTAAGGAGGGTGGAAACCCAGCAACATTAGTAGCCACCATGTGCTCGGGATAGTTCCATAGAACCACCACTGTCTGAGTCCAAAACTCTTTCTCCCACTGTTGCAACTACCACATTCACCAGCTCTATCGCCATCAGTAGGAGTGTTATATCTATGGATGAGGGCACCAAGCTACTCATACTACTTACTTTACTTAACTTTTATCATATACCACTAAAATTGAAGAAATCAATGAAGAAGAATAATTCCATTTACATCCTTTCTACTTTTGAAGATCTCAGTGATTTTATTCTTATTGATAGCTCTCCAAGTCATAATAATAATAATTTAAATAATTTTGATCAATTCCATTCTGATTCAAAAATATATTGCCCTTTTTTGAATCTTCAAGGTTCACCACTTGAGATAGATTTAGAGTCATCTGACACTGATGACCCTTTAGAAGAAGCTAGAGGTATACCCATGAGCAGGTAGAACTTTCCATAACCTCCTCATCACAAGAAGTCATTGAAGTTAATCTCTAGTGGCAAAGTTCTACATCAAAGGGTAGCACCTCAAGATTGAGATAAACAGGTAATTGGTTGTTGACCTCACTTTTGGAGTGAGTTCTCAACTTCCTCATTATATATCTAGGACACTTGTAGACACTAAGAGCTCCTTAGTCTTAAGATACTTTTAATGATTAGGTGAACACTTAACCTAAACCTAGATACTTAGAAGGGTTAGCCATAGGAATAGGTTATGCCTTAGGGACTTAAGAAAACTTGCCTACCCTATAGCCTAAACCCAATCCGTGCTTTCCTTCTCAAACAAAACCTCAAATTCATACCAAGCTCAAACCAAATTTCCAAGATTCATAATCAATCCCATGATCAAATTCAAGCTTAAAATTTCTCCATAAAACCACATGATTATATTTAGAACCCTTCCTAAGCCTTTTCATTTCATCTTATGGACTTAGCTTTAACCAAATTCAAATCAATCTTGATTCAATTGATTTTCTCAAATATCAATTTAATCTCTCAATTATTTACCAAATCCCAACTCAAACCCAATTCCAAATAATTCAATCCTCAAATCAAATCCAAGTCCAAATTCCTTCTTAAGCCTTATGACCCACTCTCATAAGCTTAGCCAAATCTCCACCTAAATTATCCCAAACTTGATTGATTTCTTTATAAATAAATTATTCATTCATTTATATTCAAAAATATAAATGAAATTCATACCCAAATAGCTAAAACCAATCAAACTAAATCAAACCAAGCCAAATCCCTTCTTAAGCCCTATGGACCTATCTCCATAAGCTTAATCAAATCTCATATAAATCAACCCAAAATCAATTGGTTTCTTTATAAACTAATTACTCCTTCATTTATATTCACAAATATAAATGAAACCCACCCTCCAATGACCAAAAATAAATCAAACTAAATCAATTCCCTACTTAAGCCCTTTTGACCTACATCCATAAGATTGGTCAAATTTGTGTCTAAATCACTCAAATTCAAGTGATTTTTCATGAATCATTTATACCTTCATTTATATTCCTAAATATAAATGAAATATAAATTCACATGACCAAAACCATGTCCAAAATCAAACCAAAACCCAATTCAAGCATTTTTAGCCAATTTCTTGGACTTGGCTAAATCATATCCAAATCAAGCCAAACTAATAGATTTTCTCATGAATTAATCATCCCTTCAATCATTTAGCCAAATATGAACATAAACTATAGTTATCAAATGAAACTCAAGTCAAGGCCAAGTTAGCCCTTTTGACTTGAAAACTTTAAATGAGCCAAAATCCATTAGACTCTAAATTGATTATAGTTGGATTTATATTTCAATCTTAGGCTCATATATGAGTTCAACTAAACTTAAATCAAGCCAAAACTAAATTAATTGACACATTTAGGCAAGCTCAGAATTCTCAACAAAATAGAGGAAATCAAGCTTGCCTTGAAAAATTGAAGGCTATTTATGTTGTTAAGTTGTTAAATCTTAGTTAAAAGAAAAATAGATAATTATCGATTGGAAAAGGGGAAGCACCCGCAACATTCAATTAACAAACATCTCGATGCTAAAACAGGAGATCTTAGCCTTAAAGACAGAGAAGGCAACACATTGGCGCCAAAATGATAGGACCACGGCGCTGGATTTGCACCAGAGAGAGAGGCAAGGCCTCAGCGCTACAGGAAATAGTGTTGCGACACTAAAATCAAAGCACCAAAGGCATCGATAGAGAGACTAGCGTCGATCTTTGTCAAAAGTCTAGAGAATAGCGGCTGACTAGACGCCAAGGTCATGACACCACGACGCTACAAATTGGGAGAACTCATATATAGGCAATCTTTTTTGTAGCTTTTTATTTTATTAAACTCTCTTGTGTAAGAGTGACGAGAGTGTCTTGGAGTGAGCATGGAGAGGCTCCAAATAAGTGTGATTTATACTAATTTCCTTGGTTTTCTTTTATAGTGGATTTCTTGGTAGTGTGGCTTTGTGATTTTTTTCTCGTTCTCGAGTTTTTTCCATAATAAATATGGTGTCTATTTGATATATTTTACTTTTGTTTCATTTGTTTCGTGTATGCTCTGAAACATTCGAACTAGCTTTTAACATATACTCTATGATTGATCTCTCAACAACACTAATTACGTAATTGAGTAGGGACACAACTGGTATAGATCGAGACCAGATCTTGATGTTTATGTTGGCTCCTGTATAACAAATCTCTTTTGTCTTATTCGATCTCCGCATTATATAGTGTCTGATTCAAAGTTTCGGTCTAACATTCACAAGAGCTCTTACTGACAAAAGCAGACCTATCGAGAGTAGAAATAGATACGTTGCAGAGCATTTCATTGAATCGAGGCTTGCTTGGCTCTGTTATTGTCATCATGATTCTGTGATTTTGGAGAAATATAATCCCAACAAAGAAGCCAAATAGTTAGTTTCACTGAGGCTACTCATCTGGATGGACTTCCAATCATTTCAGGTGTGGTGAATATTTGTTCTTTGAGATTACTACCATTATCCACCCATATGGAGGCATTTTCTATGACTAGGGCTTTTTGCTCCATCTAAGGACCATTTCTCGTTTTTACATAACTCCACAAAATGCCAGTATTGGGATAAGTCTTTTATAACTATCATGGATTCGTTATATGTTTTCTAAGCAGTACTTTCAATCAAACAAGATATTCTACAAAGAAATCAAAATACAATGACCATTTTAACAAGCACATCAACATGCCACTTATGTAGATCAACTCTGTGAGGACAATCTAGTGTAATCTACTTCTAAAAAAATTTATGATAACATATGTAGATAAAGAAAACAAAGTATTTGCCTATTAATATGAATTGGGTATGAAGTTACAAATAACCTCCATGCAAAGACACTTCATAGAGAATTTGCAAAAAAGTGAGAGGGTGAGAGGCATAGCAAGCTCAATTCAAAATAGAGGAAAGCAAGCTTTCCTTGAAAATTGAAGGCTATTTATGTTGTTAAGTTGCTAAATCTTGGTTGAAAGAAAAATAGATAAATATTGATTGGAAAAGTTCCAACATTCAATTAACAAACAAAAGTCGCAAGTGCGGATGTTAAGGGCAAGAGGTGCAACTAACAAGGTAGGAAAGGAAAGGATCATGGGGCCACCTTAGAAGGCGGCAACCTCATGAGGCAATCAACCAAAAACTTGGTAGAAACTACTATAGACGTGAGATTAGAAGCTCACGTGACAAAAAATGCAAAGATCAATGGAAGAGAACAACAATCATCAACATTAATGGTGCGAAAGGCCAAAGAGTGAATGGGACACCAACACCATAAGGTAGCATCGACATGAAACATAGATGCAGCAAAAATGAAGCTAGCCAAATCTGCACAAGACAATCATATATACAATAATCACGTGTGGGAGACCTATGCAAATAGTAAAATTCAGCCAAGAGATGCGCCAACATAGACACCGTGTGTGAAAGATCCATAAGGGAGACAAATGTTCTAGGAAATGTCGCATAGACGTGAGAAGTGACTACATATGCTAAGCACAAAATGACGACATTAGGACTATGGATCTTAAGAGAGTTATACAAGAGAGAGCCCCATGTGTGGACAGATGTGTTGGAGCCGCACGAGCACACAAATGCTAGGTTTCAAAATGGCATATAACCTTGCTAATCAAAAGAAAATTTTGCAAAACTATGTTCCTTGATAAAATGGATTGTTGGTTTGTTATTAAAAGAAATAGGTGTAATATTATGGTTTATAAGAAGTGCCCTTACTTTGATGTAAACAACTTAATCATAACGGCTTTAGAAGTGAATATCTTGGAAACTTTAAAATTATAGCAAATTCTATAAATGATCAACTCAATGACCTCCACTTTTAAATCAAAATGTTAAATTTTATCTTTTACAAGTTTTTACTTCAATTCATGATTTGGAGCTTTTTAAACATCCAAATATTAATAAGTTGGAAGAAAATTAGAGATTTAGTAAATAAAACCTTGTGCTTGGTGATAGATCTAATAATTAGCATTATCTCCCACTTATTAAGAAAGTACCATTGCTTCAATATAGATTTGATTATCAAAGAGAAGAGTAACTCTATAGATCGGTTAACCAACAAATGTTACAGTTAAGGAGATCAAAGAGCATAAATATTGTGAATTTTAATGGCTTGTAGCTAACATCCTGAGTTTGAATAAATGAGAATATCAATCCTTCAAAATTTAGCACCAAATCATGCTTTTTGGGAGATGCTTTGATGGTAATTTGCATAAGGTCATTTAATTCTATATTTAGAAGCACATTTGTTTATAAACTTGCCTAGAAAATTTTAAACTCAATTAATTAAAACCTTCAAGTCAAACTAACTTGCAATGTTAATAATCCATAATTAATTTCATCAATGATGCTTAATGAGTCATCTATTATCGTAATAATTTTCAGGGAAATACATGCATACATTGTCCGCGCACACACAAAATAAACACATGCAAAGCAAACAAACACAACACACACGCACTCACAGATGTATATGCATAAACATATAATTCATACAAATACAAACATGCACAAGAGTTATTCACGCAAATGGTTCACACATATGCGCATATAATTAATATACATGCATATGTATATATATATATATATAATATATATATATGTATATATATGTATATATATATATATATATATATATATATATATATATATATATATATATATATATATATATATATATATATATATATATATATATCGCATCAATTCACACACATGAGCACAACAAGCACATCAATTAATCACACATCAAACAGTTCACACATATAGCATGCATGCACACAAATAGCATAAAATGCGCCTTCCATATGGAGTTAGAATTGTTTTTCACCCTCTACTTGTTTTCTAACTCTTAAGTGTGTTGTGCTAGGAAACTAAAAATGAATTTAGACTAACTAGCCTTTGCTTGAAAAAAATTAATACTAATTTTAACAAATGAGATGCTAGTTAGTCTAAATTCATTATTATTATTTTGCATATGTTTCTTTCTCAAATCAAGTGCATGATGTCGGATGAAATGCTCCTGCACACAGTAAAAATCACATTCTAGTGACGAGATGTCTCCTATCACAGACATAAGTCTATTTCATTTCCAAATTTGGCATTTTTTATTGGCCCTAATTTGGGATGATTTTGCTATTCTAGGCTGGGGTTAATAGAATTTAATAAAAATAGACTTCTAATTATTTCTAGGTTCAATTTCTTTGCTTTCATTTTGTATCGAGGACAATTTCTTCTGGTTTTTTGTTTTCTATCAGATCCAAACCTCAAAGTGGTGCCTAAGGTTGTATCTTGTGTAGATATGGTGTGAATCTATCCCAAGTTCCTCCACAAAAGCCTTGAACAACCTTCTTCTTATCACGATGTTTTCAATCACAAATTTTGTTGTTTCTCAAACCAAAATCCCTCAAACTTTAGGTATTTCCCACTACAACCTTTCCCTTTCCTCCTTTTGATCATAGTTATCCTCTTGGTCTTCCTAGAGCGGTGTCATTTGTATCGAGTTGTATGCCTTAGATCTTTCTTGGGTGTCATTTCCTACTAAAACTGTCTCAAGCATTCCCCAAATTCCCAAAACATTTTTTGTATTTTTTTGAATAGCAAACCTTCTCTTTTTCAAAGCAAAAATCCTACCCAAAAACAACCAAAAGCCTCCATATTTTCTTTAAACCCAAAAACCCTAACTTAAGTTACAACCATGCCACCAAGGAGATATGCATCTAGAAATTCTCTAATTACAGCAGAGGCTTGCCGAATTTGAAGGAAATCAATAAACAGACCAAATTGACAACCACGATGACCAATTAGATGTAGAACAAGAAGAGAACTCCTTCCATCTGTCCAACTCCAATGATGAAGAACCCATGCTAGCCGATTTGGCATGCATATAAGAGAAGAGAGTGTCCAAGGTAACATGGCCTCGAAGTGAGGTCATCCTAGATTTTGAGAGATGTATGGATCCAGATGTTTTCATAGAGTGGATACACACTATGGAGCCAATCTTTGAATACAAAGATGTACCAGAAGGCAAGAAGGTCGAATTAGTTGCCATCAAGCTTAAAAAGAGCACTTCAATATGGTGGGAGAACTTAAAGCGCATAAGGCAACATGAAAGTAAAAGTAAGATCATTATGTGATCTAAAATAAAAGAGCTACAGTGCAAGTATCTACTTGCACACTACAATTATAATGTTTTCTTGGGAATCAATAATTTACAACAAGGACAAGTGACTATTGAGGATTATACAGCTAAGTTTGAGCAGCTCATATTAAAATGTGACTTGGTGGAGCTAGAGGATATCACGTTGTAGATACTTGGGAGGATTGAAGCTTACTATCACTATGTGGTGTAGTTATAGCCATATTGGACCTTGAATAATGTGCAAACATTAGCTTTGAAAGTGGAAAGAAATCACAAGAGCATCAAGAGCACTTCACCTTTCCGACAAACTTTAGCCTTTGAGTCTAGCAACAGGAATACATCTACTGGAGGTGTAAAAACTACTCATGAGGATAAGACATCCCAAGATCTGAAAATGGGTGAGAAGTCCAAGAAGTGCTTCAAGTGTCATAGCTATAGGCACATTGCATCAAACTAGCCAAACGGAAGAGCCTTTATAGAGCATGAAGGAATTGAGGTGGATGAAGCGATTCGAGGATGTACCGATAATGAGTATCGACTTACACGATGATGGCGAGATGCATATGACTAGAAGGGTGCTCCAATCTGAACCCGAGGGAACAATAGTGGTTGAGACATAACATCTTCCATCCCTAATGCACTATAAAAAAGAATGGTGTGCAGTTTTGTCATTAATAGAGGCAATTCTTATAATGTAATGTCTGCACATATGATGGATAAGTTGAACCACTTTACTCAAAAATACACCCAACCATATTCCCTTACTTGGACAAAGAAGGGGAATAAGACTTGTATTGACAAGAGATGCTTAGTAAAATTCTCTGTTAGATACAAGCTTCAGGAACAAGTTTGTTATGATGTAGTACCTATGGATGCTTGCCACATTCTCTTAGGCAAGCCGTGGTAGTATGATAGAAGGACCATTCATGATGGCTATAAGAACACATATTCATTCACTAAAGATAGAAAGCACATTATACACTTACCTCAGAAGGAGTCCATAGTGATAAATTGTCAAATAGAGTAGAAAACATAGTTCCCCATGCTATCCTTATGCAGGCCATGAGAGAGGCACCATTGGGGATAGCTTTAGTAATCCTTGAGAGTGGAGAGATTGAGACACCATTACCTAATGAGGTGCAGCCTATAGTAGCAGAATTTCAGGATGTTCTGACAAACACTTTACCAACTAGACTACCACTATTGCAGGACATTCAACGTGTTATAGACCTTCCCAAGATTAGTGCTCAACCAACCCACTTATCACATGTGACGTTGAGTAAGAGTTCGAGAGATAGGTGGAAGATTTAATTTCTAGAGGATTGGTGCGTGAAAGTACTAGTCTTTATGCTAATCTAACTATTATGGTACCTAAAGATGGTTTTTAGCACATGTGCATTAACAGTAAATGGTAAACAAGATCACTATTAAGTATTGATTTATAATTCCTCATTTAGATGATTTATTAGATCAACGGCATGGCACAACTACCTTCTCCAAGATTGATTTTTGTTGTGGCTACCATCAAATCAAGATGAGACCTAAGGATGAATGAAAGACAGCTTTCAAAACACGAGATGAGCTATATGAGTGGACAATCATGTATTTTGGTTTGTCTAATGCCCCAATCACTTTCATGTAGCTAATGAACCAGATTTTCCAACCATTCATCAAAAGTTTGTTGTTGTCTACTTTGAAGATATATTAGTGTATTGTCATTTCATTTGATGGCAACCTAAGGCATTTACATCAAGTCTCTGGTGTTGTAAGAGTAGAAAATCTATAAGTCCACCCAAAGAAAGTGCTACTTTTTAACACCACAAAAATGTTTTCTAGGGTACATATTTTAACAGCTCGCATTGAGATGGATCCCTCAAAAGTGGAGGCCGTGATGAGCTGGCCTAGATCACAATCATTTACTCAAGTACACCAATTTCATGAATTGACTTCTTTTACAGGAGATTAATAAAAAATTTATGCTCGATAGCAATGGATCTAACAGAGCTATTGAAAAAGAAAAAAATTTCTCAATCTGAGGAAGCACAAGATAACTTTAACACATTGAAACAACATGTCACTTAAGCAACTATTCTAGCTCTAGCTAATTTCAACCAAGTGTTTGAAGTGGAGTGTGATGCCTCCAACATGGGGATTGGAGCTATATTAAGCCAAAGTGGACATCCCATTGTCTACTTCAATTAAAAGTTAAACAATTCTTGAGAAAAATACTCTACATATGACAAAAAAATTTATGTTATAGTGAGATCCCTCAATCATTGGAGCCTATCTACTAGTTAGTGAATTCACTCTTTACACCAATCATAAGGCTTTGGGATTCTTGAAAATCAAAACAAACCGAAGGTAGACAAACATCTTAAGTGAAATTCATATCATTCTTTCATTTGTGCTAAAGCATAAGTCAAGAAGTCGAAACAAGAGACGACGACATTTACTAATCAATACTTTACAATCTAAGGTCATGGTTTTAAAATATTAAAGCGCACATGATGATGATGAGAATTTTTTTAAAAGATCTATGCACATTGTCAAGATAGACCATATGAGTACTTTCATAGATCAGATGGGTACCTATTCTTCCAGAATATATTATGCATCCCAAGGAGCATAGAAGCCAATCTACAAGAGTTTCATAATGGTGGACTGGCAAGGTACTTTGACAAACATAAAACCCATTCTTTGGTGAAGGAGAGATTTTATTGGCTTAGGATGGTTCAAGATGTGGAGAGGCATACTCGATAGTGTAGAGTTTGCCATCTAGCTAAGACCCAAAGTCAGGACATAGGTCTCTAAACTCCGCTTCTAATTCCAGAGTCACTGTAGGTGGATATTAGCATGGAATTTATAGTTGATCTTCCTCAGACCCAATAGGAAAAAGATTTTGTTATGGTAGTAGTGGACCCTCCAAGATGGCACATTTTATAACGTGTCATAAAGAGATGGATACGTCACATGTGATAGACATATATTCCAAAGAGATAGTCTGTATTAATGATTTTCCCAGGACCATCACTTTGGACAGGAATGTAAAATTTCTTAGTCACTTTTGGAGAACTTTATAAGCCAAGTTGGGTACAAAACTTCATTTCAGTTCAACATCAAACCCTCAGACAGATAAACACATAGAGGTGGTAAATCGTAGTTTAAAAAATCTCCTCATATGTTTTGTGGGGAAAAATATAAAGTAGTGGATTTAATTCTTTCCTAGGTAGAGTTTGCTTACAACAGGTCCACCAAAACATACCGCAATCCTTTTGAGATAATTTATGGAAGGAATCCTCTCACCCTATTAGAGTTGATTCCTATACTTACAGACATTGAGCCTAATGTCGATCTCGAGGTCAAGGTAAAAAAAATTCAATCTTTGCATAAATATGTCAAAGGGGAAATTGCTAAGCAAAATGCATATCAGAACAAATAAATGAGTCTCGGAAGACCCATGATTTTTAAAAATGTGACTTAGTGTGGATTAGATTAAAGGAGAGGTTTCCCATAGATTCATTCTAAAAGCTTAAATTTAGAGCAAATTATTCATTTCAAATTATCAAACAGATTATTGGCAGACTTGTCTCTATATTATGATGATGCCAAAACATTAATTAGTGAAGGTGTCACCTCCCCAACTCGAGGAGAATAACGCGGACGTGCTACTCCCACACGCAGTAAAAATCACGTGCTACAGTAAAGCGATTTCTCCTATCACGGATGCAAGTCCAATTCATTTCTAAACAGGCAGTTTTTATTGGCCTTAATTTGAGCTAGTTTTGCTATCCTTGGCTAGTATTAATAGTATCTAATATAATAGACTTTTAATTGTTTCTAAGGTTCAATTTTTTTGTTATTATTTTCTATCAAAAACATTTTCTTCTGGTAGTCTACTTTCAATATGTATTCAAATATTACAAGTGGTGCATAGGGTTGTATCATGTGTAGATTTGACAATGAATCTCTGCCAAGTTCCTCCTCATTCCAAAGCTGTCGGACAACCTTCTAACTACTGTCCTGATGTTTTCAGCCACCGATTTTGGTGTTTTGCAAACTGAATTCCCTGAAACAGCTTCTAATAACCCTTTTTAATATCCACTACAACATTTCTCCTTATTCCTTTTGATCCTAGTAACCCCTTGGTCTTCCTAGAGCAATATAAGTGCATTTGCGAATGAAATGTATATTTGTAAAAAAATTTTATTTGTTCAGGAATTGTTAATTGCAAAATAAAAGGTAATTAATAATTAAAATAAAAAGAGTTGGAATTGGAAGATGCTGCTCGAAAATTTTGAGAAATTTGGGATTATAGGACATGAATTCAATGATTAAAGTATGTATTTTAACTATTGATTTTTAAAAGTAAATAACTATGTATTTAACTTTTCTAAACTATTCTTAAGGGTCGCATTAAGGTAACATTTTTCTTATAATATTATAATGATTACTAATAAAGTATTATAAAGAGAATTGAGTAAGCTATTTAAATTATTTTCTTTTATCAACTCTTTCAACAATCTTTGGATTTTATTTGCCATCTGTCTATTTTGATGATATACTCTTGTTCTTAAGTGAGAATAAAATTATTTGAAAAACTAATTTATTATTTTAAAGTAAAAAATATTAACTAGTAAATGATATGATTACAACAAGGATATTTACAAATAAATGCTAGTGCAAAAAAGGATAAAACATCACAAAAAAAAAAGTTATAAAATATTAATTTGGATCAGTTAGCTTGAAGTTCAGTGAAAAAAAGTGAGCACAGTCAAATTTTCTTCTAATTTTTGCTCATTTTGGTATAAAGAATATGAAATTAGAGAAAAGAGGTGATTAAAGATAAATTTTCTTCTAATTCTTGCCCATTCTAGCATAAAAAATATGAAATTATTTATTCTAAATGAATAAACACTCTAAATGCTCCAATCCGAATTTAAAAAAAAAAAAACCACTAAGATAAATAATCAGCATTGTATTCACAAGATTGAGATGTTTTATTAACTTGTAAAATATTTTTTAATTAGTGAAGGTGACACCTATTAATGTAGTTTAATCAAATTGTAAATCCTCTACATACTATGATATCAAAAACTTGTAATATTTTTAATCAAGAGATTTTAAAAAGGGGTACTTCAGAAATCATAAAATCATAATCAGTTTTATTAACAATCAACTCAAAGACTTTAGTTTTTTTATATGCATTATTAAAAATTATCTCTTATAAATTATTAGCTTCAACTCATGATTTAGAGTTTTTTTGCATTATGATATCAGGAAACTATGAGAAAAATAAATGATTTGAAATTAACACCTTGTGTTTGGTGATAGACTTGATGATTAAAGCTATTTTTACTTATCAAGAAGGATTAGACTGGGTAGTATCAATATCAATTTGATTATTTAAGGTAATAACTTTGTACGTTGGTTAGCCAATGAATGGTGTAAGTTAAGGAGCTCAAGGATTTTATATGCTGAGAATATTATTAGCTCATTAGGTAGAGCCATGATGTTAAAAGACCGAGAATATCAATATTTCAAATCTTGGATCATGCTTCTGAGGGAAGCTTGGATGACTATTTGCATTAAGTCCTTTAATTCTATGATAAGCACCACCAATGATGCTTAATGAATCATTTATTATCTTAATAATTTTTGAGGAAATGCATACAAAATTGTTGCACACACACTATAAACATGCGTAAAAAAGAAATGAACGTTACATGCACACACATACAAACATCATACAAATGTATATACATAAACACAATTCATACAAATATAAACATACTAAAGAGCCATGCACATACACAATTTACACAAACATGCAAGCAATCCGCATACATGCACACACCACACTAAGGCGACATGCACACCCACTCATGCCTACCAGCCAATGCATGCATATAAAGAGTTCACACACATTCTAGTCACACAAAAACACATAATCATAAACTAAACTTAGTCACACAATTCACATACACAAGCATACACATAAAAAATCCACATAATTCACACTCTTAACACAATTCACACACACATAAAGCGCACACAAACACAAGCAAACATGCTTACAAAATAGAGTTACCATTGTATTTCACTCTAGTATTAGTTCTCATTCTAAAATGTCTTGGACTGGAAGACAAGAAATAATGTCAAACCAACTAGTCTTTAATTTAGTAAAATTAATACTAGCTTTTAGCAAATAGGATGCTTTTTTTTTTCTGCATACATTTATTTTTCCAAATGAAAGTGTTCTTTTTTTTTTTAAATAAAATGTAGAATCATAATAATGAGGAATTCAATCATGATTTATTGTAAGACAGGATGAAGTAATTGATAGTTAAGATAGAGAGTTGGATTTGGAATTTTTTCTTGAAACTTTGAGAAATTTCGGTGTTTAAAATATGGATTTAAATAATTAAAGCATATATTTTAATTATTGATTTTAAAATTGTCTTATGGTGTATTTAAATTTTCTCAAAAATTCTAAAGGGTCACACAAAAAGATAAACATTTTTCTCATAATATTGTAATGATTGATAATGAAATATTCTAAAAAAAATTGATTAAAATGTTTGGATTATTTTCTACTATAAACTATTTCAATAGGCTTTAGATTCTATTTCTAATCCATCTATGAAGATGATATAACCTTATTTTTAAATGAATATACTTCTTCAAAAAAAACTATGTTATTTCTTGATGAAATGGACTCTAATTTCTTGTTAATAGAACTAAGTGTGTTTCTATGATTTATAAGAAATTCCCCTTTCAAATCTCTATGATTAAGAAAACTATATTTTTAACACAAAAGTCTTCCACCAAGAGATTATATTACATTACATTCTCAACCCAAACATAGTGTACCTTTAAAGGGAAAAATCTTCTTCATAACCATCAACATTCAATTTTCCAACACCCTAAATAGATTTGCGCCATTTCAACACTATCGATAATTCCATTTCTCTCTATACTATTCTCCAGCTAAGAAAATCACATAACATAACTGCACCTCTATAAGAACAACTATCAATTAAAGATGCCTTTAATTTAGTTTTCAACCATGTAAATACGAAAAGTAGACGAAATTGATTTGTTCTATGTTTTCATTTTGATCCTTTTTTTAGCAGAGGACGTTTTCGGGGTCTCCTCCTTCACAGAGTCCTAGATCTCCGTCTGGGCAACCTTTCTTATCCGTCTCTGTTACTGATCCGGTGAAATTGGGAATGGAGTGCAGGCGTATGTCTCGTATAGAGTCATAACCAAGTGTGCTTTTTCCTTTAATTTGTTACGTCATTTGTTTGTTTTTTTATATTACCTGTTTAGGTATGTTTATTGCTGAACAACTTAATATTATTTTTAATCATAAAATTTGGAGGTGCATATTTTAGAAATCATAAAATCACAATGTCTTCTATTAACAACCAACTATAACAATCTCCATTTTATGTAGATTATTAAAAAATTATATAAATTTTGTCACGGCCCAACCTGAAACAAGGAATATCAAAATAGACACAAACAATTGAACGAAAAAATCTTACCTATACATTTTCAAAATAATACAAAACACAAAAAATCTTCCAAATTCATAACAAACCATTTGCAAATTCATAACATATCTGAACTACAAGCATCCAAATTTGAAATTACATAAAACATAAGACCTATCAAATACCTATCTCTAGGAGTTCCTTAGCATCTGTAAAAAAATTTCTTTTTTTATCCATATAATTTATTGAAAGATCAATTGAAAATTTTGCAACAGCTAATGTATAAATTTAAACACTACCTTTGCCGGTCCAAAGTCGGGATATGAAAAGTGGAGGGTTAGATGAAACATGCGATAAAACTTGTCGAAATAATCATGACATAAATCCTTTAAAACATTGTGTTAATGCTAAAATAGTCCTGAAGCGCATTATATGACTGAATACGATTGAAAAGTGTGCTTGCATCCGAGTGCAATGTTAAATAAACAAGGGTTCCTAAATCCAATTGATTTTCTCATGGATCAATCATACCTTCAATCATGTTCACAAATAAAAATGAAACCTACAATCACCCCAACTAAATCAAATCAGTTCAATCAAGTCTAACTTAGCCCATTTGATTTGAAATTCTCGAATGAATCAAAGGCATTCAAATCCAAACCAATTACAATCAAATTTATAAATCCATCCTAAATCCACATGTAAACTAAAACTTAACCCAAGCCAATCCAAAATCAAATTAATAGTGACCAATTTGACTTATTTGAGTCAAGTTCTAATCCTACCCAAATTAGATTAAACCAAGCTCATCAAAACATCCCATCATGATTGATGATCACCTAGGATGATCAATTGACTTAAATCGGATCAAATCAAGTCAACTTGGTCATTTGACCAAGTCAACTCTAACTCATATGAACCCAAATTAGCTAAAATTCATCCTACAACAAATAAATTGAAACCATTGATTCACACCAAACCTATGATCAACAATTGAACATGATTTGACCACCAATTGAATCAAATCTAACCTTATTAGCCCTTTGACCCAAGTTGACCCAATTTGACCTAAAAGACCAAAAAATAAGTCAAATCATGATCTAACCCAAATTGATTATTGAACTTGACCAAAGGCATAATTAAACCCAAATTGACCAATTGAACCCAATTAACTTACTTAGCTGAAATTGACCTAAACAATTTGGCTTAAATCCAAATTAAATCCAAATTAATTCAAATCAAAGCCCACAATCTCCAATTAACCAATTGAACATGATCCCTACAACCCAAGCCAATTTGGTCAACTTGACCCATTTGACCTACATGAATCCAAATGAGTCAAAATCAAAATCTAAGTCAAATTGATTGAAACCAATTGAACCAAAATACTTCAAATAATCATTTAAACTTGACCCAAACTTTGGTTTGACCCAATTTGACCTATATGAGTCAAATTGAGCCAAACCCTTTTAAACTAAGCCATGACCACTTGGAATCTGATCCAACCCGACCCAAACCCATCTTAGGTCAAACCAAAACCAACCCAAACCTAAATTGAGCTCAACCCAAGGCAAATCCCCCTTGGATTCCCTTCCCCACATAGGTCTTAGCCAAAAATAGAAAAGTTCACTCTCCCTTTCCTTGTGGCAAACCTCACACACCCCCCAAATGGGGTCACCTAACCACTGCCCGGCCCCATGTGGGCTAGTCGCACCCAAAGGGAGGTGAGTTAACCTCCCTCACAAGCCAAATCCATTGGATCCCAACTTGAGGGTTCTGCCTGAGCCACCTCCCAAACCTTCCACCAACCCTGAGGTGACATTGACCACTTTGGCCATCGTCGGCCGAAATCAAGGAGCTCAATCCGTCCGTCCAATCAGAGTGAGGGGGGATATCAATTGGAATTCATCACTCATACTCTCGAAATCACCCTAGAGCCCGAAACAAAACTCCTGAAGCCTCCACGGAGCACTCCAAGCTTCCCTGCTTCAGTTCCTTGGCTGAAACATGACACCGCCTCCTTCGATCAAAACCCCCTCAAACCTCAACCAAATCCTAATTCCTCTTGCACACACCTTACCCACACCTCGTGAGCTCACGAATCATCCCCCAAGCCCTATGATTGCCGGAGCTAGCAGTTTGATCATCACCAAGCTCCAAATTGATAGAACTTGGTCCACCGAGCGAACAAGGAGAAATTCTTACGTCTTTTGGCCTCGTCTACTAGCGAAGCTTCCTCAATCGATTACACCGCCGATCTTGAGCTCCAGCGAGGTAATTTCTCAAAATTGAGTTTTTGGTATTTTTTGGTTGGAGCTTTGTGAAAGAAATTTGTATCTTGTGTGATCTTGACCGTTGGATCCTTTTGGAGTTGATCCGAGCTCGGGTAAGCTCGGATTGAGCGAGCAATGGCGGACGAACTCCATCTCTCGTCACTCGCAGGACGATAGATCACGCACCGTCCGTTCCACGTGATCGAAATGGACCATCGTGATTAGATCTCATTGGATTATCTGATTTACTCCCTTAAGAGCCGCAAGTTTAATCCTAGTCGTCCGATCTAAAACACAAAAGAATAAAATCGCTGCCGTAGCCCGGCTCGTTGATAATTTTAAATAACCAATCCTACGGTGCCACATGGAAAGCACGCCACATTAGCAGGCCACGAGGCGCCGACGGGATTAGGCTTAAATTAAGGTTAATATGTTTTAATAGCTGAAACTTCTAAAAATCATAACAAATCATAGAAAAATCAGAAAAATACAAATAGTACTCATTGTAAAGGTATTTTAGATAACAATTGATTAAAAATCATTCTAATTAATTTTGAACCATCAAAGATTAATTTGAGTTTAATTGAAAACTTAATTAGCTTAATTACTCATTAATTAATTCCAAACTTTCTAAGATTGTCTAATAGGATGACCTCTAATTCTATAATTTTCTTGGGATTTATTAGTACTGGGTAATTAGAAGAATTTTAGCCTTAATTAGCCTCTCTAATTACCACTAACACCCAAATCAACAAACAAATTTATTAATTGAGCATATTAATCACTGAATGTGAATGGACTAATGGAATAGGGTTGGGACCTCTTTCCTAGCCTCTTTCCTTAAGTTTATTTCATTTTAAAAACCAAATCATTTAAAGGTTTAATTAATTAATTAATTAATTTAATTAACTAAATTAAAATCATGAACATATCAGAACTTGATTAGTTAAATCATGGGTCTTTTAACATAAGAGGTTTAAGAAAAATTATGATTAATTCACATGTGTGAGGAAACCCATAAGAGTACTTAATTAAATTTTTTAGTCTAATTAATCATCAATTGTGAGCCAATTGTATTAAGACACTTCATTTCATGGATCATTGCAAATTTATTTTTCATTTCATATGCATACCCTGGCTCATAATTATTTAATTATATTAAGATAATATAGGTAAGGGTAATTAATTGATTTGATTAAGAGTCCGCTTAATTATTTCATAAAATTCACCTAATTATCTCTTCTTAAACCAAATCATATGAGTGTTCTCCCCTCTTTAACATCAAATCAAAATATAAAACTAAATTAATAAAGAAGTTTTTATTTACATTAAATGATTTTATTTAGTATGTTTGTCCTTAAGAGTGAGTTAATTGGATTGAATGAATCACATGCTTGTATTCATGATTATTCCTTTCCAATCATTCTAAATATTATATGCCATTTGATTTCATGCATCCATTTCTTTTCAAAAATCAATTGAATTAAATGAGATTTCTTTTATGTAAGCTTGCATGTGTTGACTTAACTTAATATATATGTGGCTACAATCACTATTAAATCCAAATATATTTTCTAAAAGTTTAAAAATGAATAATAATATGTATAGTGATGATAGTTATAAATACATAAGATGATGTGTTTATAATTTAAGCGTAAAGTAAAGTCTCTTTCTTCATTCATATGTTAGTTCATAAAAACTTGAATGGTGGTGGATATAGTCTAGACATCTAAATAATGAGGCTTTGATTACCTCACTTCCCGATTAACAAAGGCACGATTCATTTGATTTCATTCTTATGTATACATAAATGATAGAGGTTTAAAGAAAATACAATCTTTGCATGATTCACATCCCTTTAATCATAAATACATGTGTAGGTATTTAAGAAAATAAATATATAGCCTGGACATCCCAAAATACGAGACTTTAAATAGTTCCAAAGAGGTCATTTTATTACCTTCCCTGGTTAAGAAAGGCACGTACTTGTTTGTCTTTTATACATACATGTGCATATTTGATTAGGGAATGATAATCCTCTTTTATATTGAAAATACATGCATTCATAATTATCTAAACGATAAAGTTATTTGATTATGTGATTTGGAGCTCTCTTTCTTATATTCATAGATGCAAATTTACATAAGTCCGACTGATGATGAGTATATAGACATCCGGAATAAGGCTTTAAGTAAAGGAGGTCATTTGATTATCTCACTTCCGACAACAAGACGCACTATTTAACTTCACTATTATGTATTTTTGTATAAGAATTTAGATAGAGCTTTAAATTTACATATGCTAAAATAATTCAAATGTGCTAAAAGCATTTGCATGTATAAATACACTTAGATTAAATCATATGCATAATATTTGTGATGAAAATGAATGATTTAATGTGTCATGTGTTAGTATAATTTAATTGGATTAATCTTAAAAGCCTTTCATATTAAACAAGATTATTTAAATTGAACCTAGACTTAGAATTAATTTAAAAAAAGTACAATAAGTCATTCACTAAAGAGAGTTAAATCAAATTGGGGAAATTTTTAAATTATGCATAATTATAAGTTTAATTAGCTGATTAAGCACCAAAAAAAAATTAACAAATAAAGGCCAAGTTGAATGAGACGGCTCACTTAATTTTTTTTAAAAAAATTAGGGACAGCTACAGTATTTTGTTTATATCTACCTCATCCGGTGTCGGAATTGAGTGAGCTTAGTATCGTTGGAATCGTAATAAAATTTCTCACAACTTTCATGTTGATTAAAAATTAAGATTGTGGCCCGTAAGCAATAGTTTTTGTGAATGCGAAAAAAACTGCGGCACCGATCTAAAATTTTTGAGCAGCCGCCTTTATTTGTCTATATCGGATTCATCCGGTGTCGGAATCAAGCGAGCTTAGTATCGTTGGAATTGTCACAAAATTTTTCACAACTTTCATGTTGATTAAAATTACGATTGTGACCCGATATGCAGCTACAATTATTATAATACTAAAACATAATACATACATACATACATACATACATACATACATACATACATATACATACATATATCATATGCTCTCAAACCTTGAATGAGTATTTTTTATTCTTTAAGAAATTTGTAATAATATAATTAATTATAATACTAAAACATAGACTTCAATAGAATAATATTATTTAAAAATAGTGCAAACAATAATAAATTTAATAAAAAAATAAAATTAGAATTTAATAAATATTTAGTCACATAAAATAATATAAGTGTAAATCATATGCTTTAAAAAGTGACTTAAGACAGTGATGAAAGAGGATAATCCTATCTCATCTCTTTATACACTTAGTTGTTAAGTGTAAATCATATGAAATAAAACAAAATATAAATTAAAATTCACAAATCAACTAAATAACTTGAAGTGAAATCAACCTTTCATGTTAAATTGAATTACACTTAGAAAAAATAAATCTAATTACACCTGCAAAATAGAGGTTAGCTAAATATACAATCCCAAACAATTATATTTATAATTTGGACTTAGCATCCTGCACATTGGTAACTAAACTCACTTGTCCTAATTTGGATTATGCTTAAGGTTTTAAACAACTTACAAAGAGAGCATTCACATTTATTTTTAAGCATCTCTTAAGCATAATCTCTTACAAAAAAATATGATTAAGTTAATATCCTATCATCATCTTGTCTATGAAGCATACATGTATATAGATACATTCACATTTACTTTTTCTACACTTAAAAAAAGTTAATCTAATTACACCTGCAAAATAGAGGTTAACTAAATATACAATCTCAAACAGTTATATTTATAATTTGGACTTAGCACCCTGCACATGGGTAACCAAACTCACTTATCCTAATTTGGATTATGCTTAAGGTTTTAAACAACTTACAAAGAGAGTATTCACATTTATTTTTAAGTATCTCTTAAGCATAATCTCTTGCAGAAAATATGATTAAACTAATATCGCTTTATCATCTTGTCTATGAAGCAAGCATGTATAGATTAAATCATATGCATAATATTTGTGATCAAAATGAATGATTTAATATATGTCATGTGTTAGTATAATTTAATTGTATTAATCTTAAAACCTTTCATATTAAACAAGATTATTTAAAGTGAACCTAAACTTAGGATTAATTTAAAAAAAGTATAATAAGTCATTCACTAAAGAGAGTTAAATCAAATTAATATGCTTTAAAAAGTGACTTAAGATAGTGATGAAAGAGGATAATTCTCTCTCATCTCTTTATAACATTTAGTTGTTAAGTGTAAATCATATAAAATAAAACAAAATATAAATTAAATTCACAAATCAACTAAACAACTTGAAGTGAAATCAACCTTCCATGTTAAATTGAATCCTTTTACCCTTAGAAAGTATAAGTCTAATGCTAAAGACATACCACACAAGCCTTAATACACACATTAAAATTAAGTCATCACTTTAGTTTTATATTAGGATGGTGTAAGATGTGATGTATATTTTATTTTGTGATGCAATATTTTAGATTGGATGTTATGGTATGCTTCATAGACAAGATGATAGATATTTATTTATATTTTCTCTCGCAAGAGACTATGTTTAAGAGATGCTTAAAAATAAATGTGAATGCTCTCTTTGTAAGTTGTTTAAAACTTTAAGCATAATCCAAATTAGGACAAGTGGGTTTGGTTACCCATATGCAGGGTGCTAAGTCCAAATTATAAATATAACTATTTGGGATTGTATATTTAGCTAACCTCTATGCAAGTGTAATTAGATTTACCTTTCCCACATAAATATAATTTTTCAATAGAAATTAGGATTAATGTTATGGGAGATTAGGATGAGCAGTGACTAGAAGGTTTTGTTCTAAGAGGCCTTGTGATGCCTTTGAAGCACCACCAAATCAAAAATAGAGAAATGAAGATATGAACAATGAAGATCTCCATAGCATGTATTCATTCTAAATTATAATTATTCTTTCATATTTCAAGTTGTATAAGGGTAACTCGGCTACCCATCTTTTCTCTTTTCGGGTTGTACGGAAGTACTCGACCGCATCGGCCTATTATTCTTTTATGATAGTTTATAAAATTGATTGATATTATATTTAAACTGCTTATTAGGATGGCATGCTCTTTATAGTTTCTTCATGTTTGATGTCTTAATGTGTGGTCTAGATGTGTTAAGATCTTAAGATAAAAATAATTTTTCTATCTAACTAATCACTCATAACTAAATTTTAAATAACTCATAACCTCACCATAAAGTCTAAGTCAAGATAATTAAAAGATTTAACAACCTCTAGTTGTACTTAATTTACTCCCAATCTAGCCAATTATAAATTTAAAATTAATTATGATCTAGATAGGTATATCATAATAAATGAGGTGGGAAAAAGCAGAAAATGTAGAAAAATAAACATAGATATATGTTATTTTGGATATGCATTAATAGGAAAAAGCAGAAAATGCAATCACTTAAAATTTAACTATAAATGAGGTGGGAAATTATATGAAGTGATTTGGTTATGCTGATCTAGTAGGTATAGATGTCTCACACCATGCATATCATCTTAAATCATTCTTGCAAAATGTGGGTCTTCGTTCTTACACGAATTAGGATGGCATGCTCTTTATAGTTTCTTCATGTTTGATGCCTTAATGTGTGGTCTGGATGTGTTAGACTCTTAGGATAAAAATAACTTTTCTATCCAACTAATAACTCATAACTAAATTTTAAACAATTGATAACCTCATCATAAAGTCTAAGTTATAAACAAGATGATTAAAAGATTTAACAACCCCATAGTTGTATGATTGTATGTCTCACATCATGTATCATCTTAAATCACTCTTACAAAATGAGGGTCTCCGTTTACACGATGGGACTGCTTGACCCATGAGAGCAACCCCACTAATGAAGCTTCACCCTCTCTTCTCTCTCTTGATGGCTAATAACTTATTTCATCATGCATTTAGGCATACACAAATCCCAAAGCCTTTGTCAAAATCATGTCAAAATGAAATAAAATTTAAAAATATTTTATATTTATAGATTAAGTCATTACTCATACCACTCATGCTTTAGTCTCTTAAAAAGTGAGTTTCAGGACTTTAGTCTCTTTCTAAATGAATAATAGTCTAACTATCTTACAATTTCATATGATTGGATCACATAATTTTAAAATCGTAGGAGGAGTTAGCTGGCAGCTACGCCAGGTGATTTGGCTAATAACTTATTTCATCACGCATTTAGGCATACAAAAATCCCAAAGCCTTTGTCAAAATCACATGTCAAAAATGAAATAAAATTTGAAAATATTTTATATTTATAGATTAAGTCATAGCTCATACCACTCATGCTTTAGTCTCTTAAAAAGTGAGTTTAAGGGCTTTAGTCTCTTTCTAAATGAATAATAGTCCAACTATCTTACAATTTCATATGATTGGACCACATAATTTTAAAATCGTAGGAGGAGTTAGTTGGCAGCTACTCCAGATGATTGTAAGTCCAGAAGTCGGGTTTACTCTCTCTTGTATCCACTTGTCGCTTAGATTTAGGTCGTGTTTTAGCTCTTACTAAATCTCCCTAGATTTAGGATCCGAGATAGCTGTTTCATTCAAGCTATAAGCATAAATCATCACCTCTTAGGTGTTCCCATAACCATGTGTTGGATTATAAGCTCTAGCAATCTAATAAAAATTCAACTCAAATAAATAAATAAATCTCTTCAATTTCAAATATATAAAACCCAATTATGATATATTATAATATTTTAGATGTGAATAAACAAGATGAAAGGCCGATATTAACCTAATTATATTTTTTGCAAGGGATTATGCTTAAGAGATGCTTAAAAATAAATGTGAATGCTCTTTTAATAAGTTGTATAAAATCTTTAGCATAATCCAAATTAAGACAAATGGGCTTGGTTACCCATATGTACAGTGCTAAGTCCAAATGATAAATATAACTGCTTGGGATTATATATATATTTAACTAACCTCTGTTTCGCAGTTGTAGTTAGATTTCCTTTCCCTACATAAATATAATTTTGCAATAGAAATTAAGATTAATGCATGGGGATTAGGATAAGCGAACTAAAAGGCTTTGTCGGAGGCCAGACGCCTTTGGAGCACCACCAAATCAACAACAACAAGCTTTTATCCCACTTGGTGGCTATATGAATCCTTCGTCTCCATTGTGTCATATTATGTGTTAAATTCTCATTTAATTCAAGTATAAGGTAATACAACTTAACCAAGTCTTTTTAGGTCTACCTCTACCTTTCTTAACATAAGGCAAATCTTATGCATCTACTCTCCTAACCGGGTCATCGGACGGCCGACGCATTATGTGGTCAAACCATCTAAGGCAACTCTCTCTAATCTTATCTGCCACGGGAGCTACTTCAACTTTTTCCAACATAATTTCACATTTTATCTCTAAGAGTAAAGCCACTCATCCACCAGCATCCTCATCTCTCGTAACACTTAACTTAGTCTTAGCTTAAGGCCAATTCTCTGCACTATAAGTCATTGCAGTGTCTTACCACCATCTTATAAAATATTCCTTTAAGTTTAAGTGGAACTTTTCTATAACACAAGCCGATGTATCTTCACTTCAACCATCCAACTTGAATTCTACACATCTCCATCTATTTCACCATCATTTTGAACAAGAGCTTAAATATCAATCATTTACTCTTATTAATGACTTGTTCACCTAGAGTCACAACACTACCACTAGAACTTTACAACTAAAATTACACTTCATATATTCTTTAGATCTACTCTAAACAAAAAACCTTTAGACTCTAATGTTGACCTCCATAATTCAAGTTTCTCTTGGACTCCCTCTCTAGTCTTTATCAACAAGAGAATGTCATCAGCAAAAAGCATACACCAAGGTACATCTTCCTGTAAGAACATCCATAACTAAAGTAAAAAAGATAAGGGCTTAAAGCTGATCCTTGATGTAATCCAATTGAAATGAGGAAATATTTTGTCAATCCTCCTTGTATTTGGACACAAGTAATAGCTCTAGTATACATATCCTGAATGACTTGAATATAACCAATGTTAACTCCTTTCTATTCTAGAACTCTCTGAAGAACATCTCTTGAAACTTTATCATAAGCTTTCTCTAAATCAATAAATATCATATGTAAATCCTCCTTACTTTCTCTATACTTCTCCATCAAACCTCTTAACAAATGTATAAAATCCATAGTAGATCTACCTAGCATGAAACCAAGCGATTGTGAGAAACTTTTGTACATCGTAACCTATGCTCAATTACTCTCTCATAATTTTAATGTATAACACATTAACTTAATTCCTCTATAATTTACACTTGTGCATCACTTTTATTCTTAAATATAGGAACCAACAACTCTTTCTCCACTCATCTGGCATCTTTTGTCTTTAAAATAATATTAAAAAGATTTGTAAGCAAAGAAATTCATTGATCTCCTAAACATTTTCACACTTCTATTGGAATATCATCAGGTCCTACTGCTTTTCCACATTTCATTTTGTTTAAAGCTTCTCTAACTTCAGATTTACTAATACGATGATAAAAATAAAATTCTCTATTTTTGTTTAGGATATTAAGGTTGCTAACATCAATCATACATTTCCTTTATTGAAAAGTTTATCAAAATAGAGAAATGAAAATATGAAAAATGAAGACCGGATAGCATGTATTCATTCTAAATTATAATTATTCTTTCATTCAAATCCTTCTTCTCCATTGTGTCCTATTATGTGTCAAATTCTCATTTAATTCAAGTATACTAAGATCATTTTTTATACATCTTAAGCAAGTCTTTTTAGGTTGTTATTGTTGTTGTTGTTGTTGTTGTATTTTAGGTTGTATAATGGTAGAGTTCGACTACCCATCTTTTTTTACGGTTTATGCGATTTCAATTACACCGGTCTATTTTTTTTTTACACAATGAGGGTGAAATATCAATCACCATGTTATTCTTTTATGATAGTTTATAAAATTGATTGATGTTATGTTTATATACTATAGATGGATGGCATGCTCTTTATAGTTTCTTCATGTTTGATGTCTTAATGTGTGCGGATGTGTTAAGCTCTTAGAATAAAAATAATTTTTCTATCCAACTAATCACTCATAACTAAATTTTAAACAAAATAATTAAAAGATTTAACAACCCCTTAGTTGTATTTAATTTACTCCCAATCTAGCCAATTATAAATTTAAAATTAATTGTGATCTAAAGATAGGTATATCATAGAAGAATAGTAAGAAAAATAAATGAATTTTATAAATAGGCATAGATATATGTTATTTTGGATATGCATTCATTAATAGGAAAAAGCAGAAAATGCAATCACTAAAAATTTAACTATAAATAAGGAGAAAATTATATGAAGTGATTTGGTTATGCTGATCTAGTAGGTATAGATGTCGCACATCATGCATATAATCTTAAATCATTCTTGCAAAATGAGGGTATTCGTTCTTACACGCATTAGGATGGCATGCTCTTTATAATTTCTTCCTATTTGATGCCTTAATGTGTGGTCTGGATGTGTTAGGCTCTTAAGATAAAAATAAATTTTCTATCCTGATTTCATAACTAAATTTTAAACAACTAATAACCTCACCATAAAGTAAGTTCTAAACAAGATAATTAAAAAATTTAACAACCCCTTAGTTGTATGATTGTATGTCTCACATCATGCATATCATCTTAAATCACTCTTGCAAAATAAGAGTTTTCATTCTTACACGCATAGGGAGGACCGCTTGACCCATGAGAGCAACCCCTATTAATGAAGCTTCACTCTTTCTCTCTTGATTTGGCTAATAACTTATTTCATCATGCATTTAGGCATACAAAATCTCAAAGTTTTGTCAAAATCACATGTGTCAAAATGAAATAAAATTTAAAAATAATTTACATTTATAGATTAAGTCATTGCTCATATCACTCATACTCTAGTCTCTTAAGGAGAGAGTTTAAGGACTTTAATCTCTTTCTAAATGAATTAAGTCCAACTATCTTACAATATCATTTGACTGGATCACATGATTTTAAAATCGTAGGAGGAGTTAGCTGGCGACCACTCGTGGTTGTAAGTCCGTGGTTTACTCTCTTTTGTGAAGGTAAACCTTTATGTCCACCTGTCGCTTAGATTTAGGTAGCATTTTAGCTCTTACTAAAGCTCCCTAAATTTATGATACGAGCTAGTTGTTTCCTTCGAGCTATAAGCATAAATCATCACCTCTTAGGCATTCTCACAACCTTGTGTTGATGATAAATAAATTCAACTCAAAAAAATAAGTAAATCTCTTCACTTTCAAATATATAAAGCCCAATTATGATAAATTGGAATGGTTCACTAAGCTTTCTAATATAATGAGCATTCCCTACTTCCTCTCTTTTGGATTCTAAAAATAAATCTTCTCATTGAACTTTCCCAATTAATTTTTCAAATACAATCAATGCTTTAATAGTCTAACTTTAAAGTCTTTGGAGATGATTTTTGTCTTTAATCGAAAGTATTCTTAGGGAATTTCATTCTTTGAACGCAATACCAAATAAGTAATTCAAATTATGATGTCAGTTTCTTGTTCCTGAATGGGTCCTTTCAATTCTTTTAGGTTCTTGTTCTACTCCAGGGGAAGATTAGCCCGAATTTCATTTGAGCAAATAGGTCAAATGATTCCAGTATCACTTCTTCTTTTTTTTCAATTTTTCATATCTTTCCCAAAAATATTCGATGTATTCATCATACTACTCCATTGGTAGACAGTTTAAGATTATCCCTATAGTAAGTCTAATAATAGTCTATGATACAAGCGATGTCGTGTAATTATTATATATTCTACAAAATAGATTCCCATAGTAAGTTATATTCTATTTCATTAATAATGAATTTAATAAATTATTAAGAATTTAATGAAATTTCTATTTTCTTTTATATTCTTTATTTAATTACTACATTTACACTTCCATTCTATTATTTTTACTCTTACCATTTACAATTTGGTATTCTTTGAGCAGCCTGGATACTTTCTTTTATTAGTCCAAGTAAAACATCAATTATTTTAATTGATAATATTGATTCCCAATAGGAATTATTGTGCTTCATGCTTCGAATAATATATATATTTATTGGATTGGGTGAAACAGAGAATACTCGATCGAGGGAGATAACGGAGAAATACCATATAATCAATATGTCTGACAAGTCACACTATACTTCAACCCAAGCTGCATCTTCCTCTTCAGGACTCCAAAAAGGTACTTTTGGAACACCAAGGGGCATTAAGATAAAGAAAAAAATGAAGTACTATATTTTACTTTAATATGAAAACGTAACAATGGTTTTATTGTCTTCATCATTTTTTCTTTCTTTTCTATTCTTATATTCTATTTTTATATCTTTTAATCTTCTTTCTATTTAGAATCTTATTTAGATTCTATAAAATAGAACTTAATATTCTTATCGACTCCCCATGTCTGTCATTCTATTAATAAGTTGGGAAATCCAATGTAGATTATGACAATCAAATCTATTCTTTTAAATTACTATATGGGCAATTCCTTCAAACGAGGATATTTTTTTTTTTTTTACATAGTCCTTAATACAATTCCATATTCTTTCATCTTCTTGTAGACCCATGGAAAAAAATTTTGATTTTGCGAACCAAAAAGAATGAGACTTTGAGTTGTTCCAAGTCTGAAACCAAGTGGATTTATTTTTTGTCCCATATTTTTATATTCTTTTTCCATACATTTTTTCTAAATAGGAATCTAAATTTTAGATTTTAAAGAAATCTTTATATGGCAAGTGGTTTTTTTTATCAGATAACTATGTTCTCGAGCCCGGGGCTTTAACTTTTTTAAAATAACACCTCTATTGACTTCAACTTTACTAATAAATAAATCAGCTTCATTTAAACCCATATTACGACTAGCATTTGTTGTTGCAGAATAAACTAATTTTAAAATTGGATAAGATGCCCAATAAGGCATTAGTTCCAGTATCATGAGTGTTTCTTCATAAACATCCCCGAATCTGATCAATTACTCTTCGTGCTTTGAAAATAGATGTATATATATATATATATATATATATATATATATAAAACCCTTCTTTCTCAAAGAAATGGAATGTATAATTTCATTGTTATATTCACTTGCACGAGCAATTTCTTTCTCAAAGAAATGGAATGTATAATTCCACAAAAAGTCTTTTTTCATGAGGTATAACTAACTATTCATATATTATCTATTATAGAATCAGACCATGGATCAATTCCCCTTTTCTGACATTTTGAAATCTTAAATTCACCCATAATTCTAAGCTTCATGTTCCTCCTCCCAAGATACATGTCAGAGCCGGGTTTCTCAGTCTAAATCTGTCAAATGAAAATTTTGATTGAATCACACATCGCAATATACTAGGTCATCTATTCTCGAAGGGGATTATCTAAAATATTCGTAATATAACTAGGAAGATGTTTCAAATACCACACATGAGTCACTAGACATGTCAGTTTGACGTATCCCATTTGGTACCTTCATATCCGAGAATCAACAAATTCCCCTCTGCATTCTTCACAAAATTTCAGGTTTTCTTTTTGGTCCCAATCCTCGTAATTTCCACAAGTACAAATCCCACTTTTTTATAGGTCCGAAAATTCTTTCACAAAACAATCCATCTTTCTCCATTTTATTAGTTTTATAATGAAAAGTATAGGGTTTTGTCACCTCTCGACTATCTCCATTGAAATTACGATTCATTGAGATCAAGCTTCCTTCCTGTCCATCTGAAAGTTCTTTTTAGATATAAGGACATGATTCAGTTCTAGGGACAAAGATCGTAGTTCTCGAATGAGCAATCGAAAAGATTCTGGAGCACCCTCTGGATTAGGTGCACTGTTGCTCCAAGTACTTCCTAACAAGCTCTAATATGATCAGATTTATAAGTAATTGCATTTCATAGGAAATGTAAGGTAATAAAATGAAGTTGTTAATGGTGGGCGACATTTCACCCCTAACCACAACTCATCCGCTGATTCTTTAACATCAGTCGGTTCGGACCTCCACTTAGTTTCACCCAAGCTTCATC